>JARHVA010006877.1:160000-205000 GCA_037957365.1 Torreya grandis
AGTGTAATCAACATTGTTGGTTGATCCCCAACAAGTGGTATCAGAGCTCAGATTCACTAACAGGTGGTTCAGATCTGTGGTGTGTATTGATTACAAGTTACTCACAGGGATTTCTGTTTGAGTGGGAGAAGCAATGACAGAAGAAAGTAAATTGAGAATGGAGAAGTTTAATGGCAAGAATTATCAACATTGGAGAATGCAGATAGAGGATTATTTGTATCAAAAGGATCTATACTTACCGTTAGGTGGGATTGCAAAGAAGCCCATAGACATGGATGATGAAGAATGGGAAGTTCTTGATAGAAAGGCTCTGGGGTCTATAAGACTGAGTCTAGCATCTACTGTGATATCTAATATATCACAGGCAAAGTCTATGGTAGAGTTAATGACTACTTTAGCAAATTTGTATGAAAAACCCTCAGCTTCTAATAAGGTATATCTTATGAAGCAGTTATTTAATTTGCGTATGCAGGAAGGTGGATTTGTATCTAATCATCTAAATGATTTCCATGGAATTGTAAATCAATTAAGTTCAGTCAAAATAGTGTTTGATGATGAAATTAAAGCTCTTTTAATATTATGTTCTTTGCCTGAAAGCTGGCATAGCTTAGTAATGGCAGTTAGTAATACTGCATTTGCCTCAAATATTTTAAAAGTAGAGGATGTTGTTAGTGTAATCTTGAATGAGGAAATTCGCAGGAAAAGCACAGAGAAAACATCAGGGAACGCTTTAAGTTTTGAGAGCAGGGGAAGGCAAAAAGAGAAGAGCAAGAGGAGATCAAGGTCTAAGTCAAAGGTGAGAGGTAGATCCAAATCCAGAAATGACAGGAAGCCACAATGCTAGAATTGTGCAAAGATAGGGCACATAAGCAGAGATTGTTGGTCAAAGCCTAAGGAGGACAATCAACATGAAGGAAAAGAAGAAGCAAAGGTTGCAGGTATTGCACAAGATGCTTTAATATTCTCTTTGCATAATAATATAGAATCTTGGGTTTTAGATTCTGGTGCATCTTTTCATGCTACCCCCAATAGAGAATATTTTTGTGACTATGTCTATGGAGATTTTGGAATAGTGTATTTAGGGGATGATGAGCCTTGTAAAATTGTTGGCAAAGGAAAAGTGCAGTTGAAAATGCAGAATGGCAACACATGGGTGTTGAGAGATGTTATGCATGTTCCTAGCTTGAAGAGGAATTTGATTTCTACAGGAAAGTTAGGGGATGAGGGTTGTACAATAACTCTCACAACTGAATCTTGGAAGGTTACCAAGGGTGCACTTGTAATGGCCAGAGGTAAGAGAGTAGGTACTCTCTATTTATGTAATTGTGTTACTAATAATTTTCTTTCTGTATTATCTACTTGAGATGTAGATGCAAATTTGTGGCATCAAAGGCTTGGCCACATGAGTGAGAAGGGAATGATAATTTTTAAGTCAAAAGGTATGTTTCTAGATTTGAAAAGCATAAATCTAGATTTCTGTGAAGACTGTATTTTTGGAAAATAGAAGAGAGTGAGTTTTCTTAAGACTGGGTCAACAAAGAAGAAGCACAAATTGCAGCTTGTTCACACAGACGTGTGGGGACCAGCTCAAGTTGCTTTTATTGGAGGATCATAGTACTATGTTTCTTTCATAGATGATGCTACTAGAAAGGTATGGGTCTATTGTATTAAGAAGAAATATGATGTTTTTGACATGTTTAAGATTTGAAAAGCTATGGTTGAGAATGAAACAGGCAGGAGATTGAAGTGCCTGAGATCTGACAATGGTGGTGAGTTCTGTAGCTATAAGTTAAACTGGTATTGTTATATGCATGGAATCCATAGGCAAAGGATGGTTCCAAGGACACCTCAGAAAAATGGAGTTGATGAAAGGATGAACAAAACAATCATGTAGTGTGCAAGGTGTATGAGATTGCATGTTGGTTTGCCCTTAGAGTTTTGGGCAGAAGCTGTTGACACTGCAGTGTACCTGATTAACAGAGGACCCTCTACAGCTCTGGATGGTGGAATTCTAGAAGAGGCATGGACATGTAAAATGGTAGATATCTCATTTCTCAAAGTTTTTGGTTGTGAAGCCTTTGTGCACATTGATAAGGAAAATAGAAAGAAGCTGGATGCTAAGTCTATGAGGTGCACATTTATTGGCTATGGCTCTGATGATTTCAGATTTAGGTTTTGGAATCTAGGAACTAACAAGATAATTAGGAGCCATGATGTTGTTTTCAATGAAAAAGTGATGTATAGTGATCAGCTGAAGAAGCTGAATCAATCTGGGCAGAGCAATGGAGAATTGGACGAGGTGGCAGTCCAAAATGAGCTCGCGGGAAAAATTAATCACAGACAGGAAAATGTTGGGGATCAACCAACAATTGATTACACTTATGAAAGCAATAAACATGGAATTAAATCAGATAGATAAGTAACTAGAATCAAATAAAAGTAAGAACAAGAGATACAAGAAACCACCCTAAAAACTTGTATTAAACTCTTTACAGAAGGAATACAATTGAAAAAACTTCTTTCTTCCACACCTCTCTCAGATGTACAGATCTCTCACTAGATCTCTTTCCCTCAAGAGCTCTCTCTCTCAAGTACAATCAAATCCAACAACCTGGATTGATTCAACTCTATATTATTCTTCAACATTCACATACAATGAACTACTACAACTACAATAAGCTAAGAAGATCTAATTCTACATATAGAATTAGGAGACTTGAGCATGCAATTACAACCAATAGTTATGCCTCTTAGACAAGGGCTCTAAAACACTCTTACTAATAATAGAGATGTAGACTTAAGACTAAGACTTAAACTCATCATGCAAACACTTAGTTCTATCTTCGGAAATAGCTTTCTGGATGCACAGGTAACCGACATCAGTTCCTGCCTGTTTGCCTGTGACCGATGTCGGCTGATACCTGCTGACATCGGCATCTCTTCAACTACTCCTGACCAACGTCGGTCGCTCCTAACCAATGCTGGTGACTGTGTAAACCTGAGACTGTCAAATGTGCTCATATGTGAAGCTTTTAGCTCCACACCCTAACAATCTGCCACTTGGAGATAAACAGCTACACCAATACCTATACAGCAACATCTTCTAGCTCCTCCATCTTCAACTCAATCATGAAGACCAATAGAAGTTGAATGAAGATTCAACTTCTCCTTTGTAACCGGCTTGGTTAACATATCAGCAGGATTCCTATCTGTATGGATCTTCTCCAGCTTCAACTCACCATCTTCCAATACCTGCCATATGAAGTGGTACCTTAGTTGTATGTGCTTTGTTCTTGAATGAAAGGCTGAATTCTTAGCCAAATGGATTGCACTCTAACTATCACTATACAATCTACAACTCTCATGCTCCCTTCCAAGCTCATCCATGAACCGTGTCATCCATATCATCTCTTTGCTAGCCTGTGTGACTGCAATATACTCTGCTTCTGTAGTTGACAAGGCAACAACCTTCTGCAACTTTGATATCCAGCTAACCGCCATTCCACCTATAGTGAAAACATATCCTGTGGTGCTCCTCCTGCCATTCAAATCACCTACCATATCTGAATCTACATAACCATGTAGAGAAGTATCTGAACCTCCATAGCACAAGTGCCTACTGTTGGTTCCTCTCAGATATCTAAGGATCTACTGAACTGCTTTCCAGTGTTCCTTTTCTGGATTGGCCATATACTTACTTACAACTCCCACTACTTGGGCAATATTCGGTCTAGTACACACCATTGCATACATTAAACTACCTACTGCAGAAGAATATGGAACTTTACTCATGTACTCTACCTCATCATGTGAATTAGGACATTGTTCTTTACTCAACTTAAAATGTCCAGCCAAAGGTGTGCTTACCGGTTTAGCATCCTGCATATTGAACCGTTTCAACACCTTGTCCACATAATCCTCTTGAGACAAAATCAACCTGTGATTTTTCTGTCTCTCTTAATGCTCATGCCAAGGATTTTCTTTGCTGCTCCCAAATCCTTCATAGCAAAGGTGTGAGCTAATTTCACCTTAAGCTCAGAGATAACCTGCATGTGTGATCTTACAACCAGCATATCATCTACATACAACAATAGAATAATATATCTACCATTATTCAATCTCTTGAAATACACACAATGGTTAGATTGACACCTACTTTAGCCATGCTCAGTCATAAACCTGTCAAATTTTAAATACCATTGCCTAGGAGCTTGCTTGAGGCCATACAAGCTTTTTTTCAATCTGCACACTAACTTCTCCTTACCTTTGACCTCAAATCCTTCCGGTTGTTCCATGTATATTTCTTCATCCAAATCACCATGAAGAAATGTTATCTTAACATCTAGCTGCTCAAGATGCAAATCCTCAATAGCAACCAAAGATAGTATAGTCCGTATAGAAGTCATTATAACAACAGGAGAAAAAATCTCACCAAAATCGATACTTGGTTTATGTGCAAATCCTTTCACTACTAACCTGGCCTTATATCTCATCTTTCCATTCTCGCCTTCTTTCAATCTGTAGGTCCATCTGTTCTTCAGTGTCCTCTTACCAGCTAGCAATTCAACCAAATCCCATGTTTGGTTCTCTCTTAAGGACTCCATCTCCTCAACCATGCCACGCTTCCACTGACTCTTGGACTCCACCTATATTACTTCATCAAAACTCTTTGGTTCTCCACCATCAGTTAGTAATAAATAGAATAATGAAGGGGAATATCGAATTGGAGGCTTACTTACTCTTTCTGACCTCGTGATGGGCGTCTGAGACTCATCCACAACACGCTGTCTGCCCAAATTCTCTGACAGTGACCGACCTCAATCACTTCTAGGCCTGTAACTGGCCGACGTCGGTTTTGTCTCTCCGACGTCAGTCTCTGTATGGCCGACGTCGATCTCTGTTCTACTGACGTCGGTTCCTACCCTGCCGACGTCGGTCTATGTGTTTTCCTGCAAGTGATTATTTATTCTTCTCACGAGCTCATTTTGGACCGTCACCTCGTCCAATTCTCCATTGCTCTACCTGGATTGATTCAGCTTCCTTAGATAATCACTATACATCACTTTTTCATTGAAAACAACATCACGGCTCCTAATTACCTTGTTAGTTCCTAGATTCTAAAGTCTGAAACCAAAATCATCTGAGCCATAGCCAATAAATGTGCACCTCATAGACTTAGCATCCAGATTTTTTCTATTTTCCTTATCAATGTGCACAAAGGCTTCACAACCAAAAACTTTGAGATATGAGAGATCTACCTTTTTACCTGTCCATGCCTCTTCTAGAATTCCACCATCTAGAGCAATAGAGGGTCCTCTATTAATCAGGTACACTGCAGTGTCAACAACTTGTGCCCAAAACTCTAAGGGCAAACCAGCATGCAATCTTATACACCTTGCACGCTCCATTATTGTTTTGTTCATCCTTTCAGCAATTCCATTCTGCTGAGGTGTCCTTAGAACCATCCTTTTCCTATGGATTCCATGCATATAACAATAATCTCTGAACTTATAGCTGCAGAACTCACCACCATTGTCAGATCTCAGGCACTTCAATCTTCTACCTGTTTCATTCTCAACCATAGCTTTCCAAATCTTAAAAGTCTCAAATACATCAGATTTCTTTCTAATACAATAGACCCATACCTTTCTTGTAGCATCATCTATGAACGAAACATAGTACTGTGATCCTCCAATGGAAGCAACTTGAGCCGGTCTCCACACATCTGTGTGAACAAGCTGCAACTTATGCTTCTTCTTAGTTGACCCAATCTTCAGGAAACTCACTCTCTTCTATTTCCCAAAAACACAGTGCTCACAAAACTCTATATCTATGCCTTTTAAATCTGAAAGCATACCTTTGGACTTAAGAATTGACATCCCCTTCTCACTCATGTGGCCAAGCCTTGAGTGCCACAATTTTGCATCCACATCTGAAGTAGATAATACAGAAGGAGAATTGTTAGTAACACTATTACACAAATAGAGAGTACCTACTCTCTTACCTCTAGCCATTACAAGTGCACCCTTGGTCACCTTCCAAGATTCAGCTGTGAGAGTTACTGTACAACCCTCATCCCCTAACTTTCTTGCAGAAATCAAATTCCTCTTCAAGCTAGGAACATGCATAACATCTCTCAACACCCATGTGTTGCCATTCTGCATTTTCAGCTACACTTTACCTTTGCCAATAATTTTACAAGGCTCATCATCCCCTAAATACACTATTCCAAAATCTCCATGGACATAGTCACTAATGTATTCTCTATTAGGGGTAGCATGAAAAAATGCACTAGAATCTAAAACCCAAGATTCTATATTATTATGCAGAGAGAATATTAAAGCATCTTGTGCAATACCTGCAACCTTTGCTTCTTCCTTTCCTTCATGTTGATTGTCCTCCTTAGGCTTTGACCAGCAATCTCTGCTTATGTGCCCAATCTTTCCACAATTCCAGCATTGTGGCTTCCTGCCATTTCTGGATTTGGATCTTCCTCTCACCTTCGACTTAGACCTTGATCTCCTCTTGCTCTTGTCTTTCTGCCTCCCCCTGCTCTCAAAACTTAAAGCGTTCCCAGATGTTTCCTCTGTGCTTTTCCTACAAATTTCCTCATTCAAGATAACACTAACAACATCCTTTACTTTCAAAATATTTGATGCAGATGCAGTATTACTAACTACCATTACTAAGCTATGCCAGCTTTCAGGCAAAGAACATAATATTAAAAGAGCTTTTATTTCATCATCAAACACTATATTGACTGAACTTAATTGATTTACAATTCCATTGAAATCATTCAAATGAGTAGACACAGATCCACCTTCATTCATATGCAAATTAAATAACTGCTTCATAAGATATACCTTATTAGAAGCTGAGGGTTTTTCATACAAATTTGCTAAAGTATTCATTAACTCTACCGTAGACTTTGCCTATGATAAATTAGATATCACAGTAGATGCTAGACTCAGTCTTATAGACCCCAGAGCCTTTTTATCAAGAACTTCCCATTCTTCATCATCCATGTCTTTGGGCTTCTTTGCAATCCCACTTAACGGTAAGTATAGATCTTTCTGATACAGATAATCCTCTATCTGCATTCTCCAATGTTGATAATTTTTGCCATTAAACTTTTCCATTCTCATTTTACTTTCTTCTGCCATTGCTTCTCCCACTCAAACAGAAATCCCTACACAAACTCCTGTGAGTAACTTGTAATCAATACACACTACACAGATCTGAACCACCTGTAAGTGAACCTAAGCTTTGATACCACTTGTTGGGGATCAACCAACAATTGATAAAACTTATGAAAGCAATAAACGCATAATTAAATTAGATAGATAAGTAACTAGAATCAGATAAAAGCAAGAAGAAGAGATACAAGAAACCACCCTGAAAACTTGTATTAAACTCTTTACAGAAGGAATACAATTGAAGAAACTTCTTTCTTCCACACCTCTCTCAGATGTACAGATCTCTCACTAGATCTCTTTCCCTCAAGATCTCTCTCTCTCAAGTATAATCAACTCCAACAACCTGGATTGATTCAACTCTGTACTGTTCTTCAACATTCACATACAATGAACTACTACAACTACAATAAGCTAAGAAGATCTAATTCTACATATAGAATTAGGAGACTTGAGCATGCAATTACAACCAATAGTTATGCCTATTAGACAAGGGCTCTAAAAATAGTCTTACTAATAATACAGATGCAGACTTAAGACTAAGACTTAAACTCATCATGCAAACACTTAGTTATGTCCTCAAAAATAGATTTTTGGACGCATATGTAACCGACATCAGTTCCTGCCTATTTTCCTGTGATCGATGTCAGCTGATACCTACCAACATTGGCATCTCTTCCACTGCTCCTGATCGACGCCGGTGACTGTGTAAACCTAAAACTGTCAAATGCAGTCATATGTGAAGCTTTTAGCTTCACACCCTAACAAAAAACACAGAGACCAACGTCGATCAGGCAGAAACCGACGTCGGCAAAACAAGAATCGATGTCGGTTAGACAGTGACTGATTTCAGCCAGGTAGGAACCGACGTCGGTCAAGAAGAACCAACGTTGGCTAGTTACAGGCTTGGAAGTGATCGAGGTCAGTCACTGTCAGAGAATTTGGGCAGACAGCGTGTTGTGGATGAGTCTCAGATGCCCATCAGGAGGTCAGAAAGAGTAAGTAAACCTCCAATTTGATATTCCCCTTCATTATTCTATTTATTGATAACTGATGGTGGAGAACCAGAGAGTTTTGATGAAGCAATACAGGTGGAATCCAAGGATCAGTGGGAGCTAGGCATGAAAGAGGAGATTGATTCCTTGAGAGAGAACTAGACATGGGATTTGGTTGAGTTGCCAGCAGGTAAGAAGACACTGAAGAACAGATGGATCTACAGATTGAAGGAAGGTGAGAATGGAAAGATGAGATATAAGGCCAGGTTAGTAGTGAAAGGATTTGCACAGAAACCAGGTATTGACTTTGGTGAGATTTTTTCTCTTGTTGTTAAAATGACTTATATACGGACTGTATTGTCTTTGGTTGCTATTGAGGATTTGCATCTTGAGCAGCTAGATGTTAAGACAATGTTTCTTCATGGAGATTTGGATGAAGAAATATATATGGATCAGCCGGAAGGATTTGAGGTCAAAGGTAAGCAGAAGTTAGTGTGCAGATTGAAGAAAAGCTTGTATGGCCTCAAGCAAGCTCCTAGGCAATGGTATCTAAGATTTGATAGGTTTATGACTGAGCATGGCTACAATAGGTGTCATTCTGACCATTTTATGTATTTCAAGAGATTAGATAATGGTAGATATATTATCTTGTTGTTGTATGTAGATGATATGCTAGTTGCAGGATCACACATGCAGGATATCTCTAAGCTTAAGGTGAAATTAGCTCACACATTTGCCATGAAGGATTTGGGAGCAGCAAAGAAAATCCTTGGCATGAGCATCAAGAGAGACAAGAAAAATCACAAGTTGATTTTATCTCAAGAGGATTATGTGGACAAGGTGTTGAAACGGTTCAATATGCAGGATGTAAAACCAGTAAGCACACCTTTGGCTGGACATTTTTAATTGAGTAAAGAATAATGTCCTAATTCACATGATGAGGTAGAGTACATGAGTAGAGTTCCATATTCTTCCACATTAGGGAGTTTAATGTATGTAATGGTTTGTACTAGACCAGATATTGCCCAAGCAGTGGGATTTGTAAGTAAGTATATGGCCAATCCAGGAAAGGAACACTAGAAAGCAGTTCAGTGGATCCTTAGATATCTGAGAGGAACCAACAGTAGGCATTTGTGCTATGGAGGTTTAGATACTTCTCTACATGGTTATGTAGATTCAGATATGGCAGGTGATTTGGATGGCAGGAGGAGCACCACAAGATATGTTTTCACTGTAGGTGGAACGGCGATTAGCTGGATATCAAAGTTATAGAAGGTTGTTGCCTTGTCAACTACAGAAGCAGAATATATTGCAGTCACAGAGGCTAGCAAAGAGATGATATGGATGACACGGTTCATGGAAGATCTTGGAAAGGAGTAAGAGAGTTGTAGACTATATAGTGATAGTTAGAGTGCAATCCATTTGGCTAAGAATTCAGCCTTTCATTCAAGAACAAAGCATATACAGCTTAGGTACCACTTCATAAGACAGGTATTGGAGGATGGTGAGTTGAAGCTGGAGAAAATCCATACAGATAAGAATCTTGTGGATATGTTAACCAAGCCAGTTACAAAGGAGAATTTGAATCTTCATTCAACTTTTGTTGGTCTTCATGTTTGAGTTGAAGATGGAGGAGCTAGAAGATGTTGCTGTACAGGTACTGGTGCAGTTGTTTATCTCCAAGTGGGAGATTGTTAAGGTGTGGAGCTAAAAGCTTCACCAAAGGAGCGCATTGTTGATAGTTGCAAGTTTACACAATTATCGGTGTCAGTCAGGAGTGATTGACGTCGGTCAGGAGCAGTTCAAGAGATGCTGGCGTCGGCAAGAATTGGTCGACGTCGGTCACAGGCAAGCAGGCAGGAACTGACGTCAGTTACCTGTGCGTCCAAAAAGCTATTTCTATGGACAAAACTGAGTGTTTGCATGATGGGATTAAGTGATAGTCTTAAGTCCGCATCTCTATCTTTAGTAAGACTATTTTAGAGCCCTTGTTTAAGAGGCATAACTATTGGTTGTAAATGTGTTCTCAAGTTTCCTAATTATTATATAATAGGATAGATCTTCATAGCTTATTGTAGAATGTTGAAGAACGGTACATAATTATATATGTGAATCATTTCAGGTTGTTGGAGTTGATTGTAATTGAGAGAGAGAGATCTTGAGGGAAAGAGATCTAGAGAGAGATCTGTACATCTGAGAGAGGTGTGGAAGAAAAGAAGTTTCTTCAATTGTATTCCTTCTGTAAAGAGTTTAATACAAGTTTTCAGGGTGGTTTCTTGTATCTCTTCTTCTTGATATATTTCTGATTCTAGTTACTTATCATTTTGATTTAATTCCTTGTTTATTGCTTTCATAAGTGTAATCAACATTGTTGGTTGATCCCCAATAAGACAAATGGCTTCTCATGTCATGAAACTTATGAAAAGTGGCATAGGACTTCCCTTTGCTAGCTCATAAAACTACCTTAATTATTTAGACCTGTTTGAACATCCTAGAACTAATTATGGATATGTATGATGATTGGAATGAGAGGTAATGCTTTCAAATATGCCTCTCTATGCATTCGTTGCATTCCTAGTCATTTGGAATATTCTAGAAGTGAGCCATCACTGCCTGGAGTCAAAGAAACTCCTCTTTCACACACCTTGCACACTTGGATTCCAAAGAGGCATCGTTTTCCATGAAAATGTATACAATGGAGTGGATTAAACTTTTTAAATCCCTCCATGGCCTTAGCCTTCTCAATCACACATTTAAATCACTTCTACTTGAAGTTCTCACCCTTTCACTATCTTATTCACTATGCCTATTCTGACTAACTGAGATGAGATATTTTGGTATAACACTTAGGATAATTTAAAAGGCATGAAATGGACATGGGTAGTTAAAATAATTCTCTATATTCCTCCTAAACATTATTGCATATCTTGAAACCTCCTAGAACCTGCACAATACACAAAATAGTCAAAAGAAATAGTTATGTACCCTCTTCATATAGATTATGTATAACTAATACTGATGGTAGGGATCCTAACTAAGTATTATTCAAGATTAAATATCATTCATGCTCATTTCACCCCACTTAGATATCCTTCCAACCTTATCTTCCTAATCAGATCCTTATTCAAGGGTTTGTAAGGGTTTTGAGTGCTTTAGGCTCTTAAGGTTTGTTCATGCAAATTTGACATTGAATTTGCAAAAAAATTCCACTAATTCAATGTTAAATACCATTTTAAACACCTAAAAACTTCTTATATCCCCATGCATATCCTTTAAGGAGATGTAAGAACTTCAACTTGGCCTATCGACCTTGTTTTCTCATTTCTTGCATGCCTGAGTTGTCTTTAAGTCTAAAGTGGAATTTTTATGGTTTTAACTACAATATTAAATATTTAAAAAAATTAAAATGACATAAAAAAAACATTACACAATCCATTTTAATTTTTATGTAATGTTGCAATTGGATGTGACCCTCCATTTGGCCTCTAGGCCTAAAACATGCATATTAGGCCTAACTGCAACTCTTATCGGTTTAGACCACATATTGAGTTTAACCATTTATTTATTATTATATTATGTTTTTATAGGTTTTATCCAAATTTACAAACCTCTTCTCAATACTCAATCAGCTCATGGATCATCCCTTTGTCTCCATTCTCCAAAACTACCAGTTTGTGCACAAAAGGAAGTACCCTCTGTCTAAGATAAAACAAAGGGTACTTCCCCTATTAACTCATTAAATTTTAATATTTTATATGGTTATCCAAGTGATTTAGAATATATGTACCAAATTTGGGTTCCTGATCAGGTTAATATACTCCCCTACTTCAAACTCCAAGACAGACCATGTGGGAGGCAGACTATGTGTATGACAGTCATAGATTGACTGTGTATTACCCTTGAAAACCCATTTCTATATTTAGTATCAATAATTATGGTTTCATGAATCTATTATAATTTTGATGAAGGTATTATAACCTTTAGTCATCCCTCCAACCTCTCATATGTCCCTCATACTACTTGCCTGGTCAAGACTGTGCATAAACCTGATTATATTTTGCTTCAAAGTACTGCACCTGTAGGTGTTCTTGCCTATTTTGAGCTTGAGAGAATGTCTAAAACCTATCAATATTTCCCTAGAATAATTTTTTGTGTTCTTTTATTTTTTTTTTTCATGTTTTATAGGCTAGACCATCTTTTAGACACATTGTCTCATTTTACTATCTACCTATAGTCACCTACAGTTGACTATATAGAGTCCTATATGTGGCTTTTATCCTTAAAAATGTGTTTTATATTCCTTATGAACCCTATGAGACATTTTTAAAGTGATTTTATCTAAAAAAGGTCTATAAGTTTTTAGTTTTATACATTTAATATCATAATATGGACTGCAAACTTCGTAACCAACTATAGGTGGTCTTTTTAGACCAAGATATACTTGTAGGTGTTTGTGAGAATCAAGAGATAGTACATCATCCTCTTTAAATGATAATTTAGATCATAAAATGTTATTTTAACTACCTAAAACCTTTCAATCGTGAATTTATGGTCCACTTTCAACTTTGGGTGATAGAGTCACCTTGGAGTTCAAACATGTAGATGATAGTGAAGGAATTCAATGTTCAAATGGTAACTTTAGGCCTTCCAACAATCATATTCTCTTAGATATATGCTCTCAAAAATTTGTAGATATTTTTTCATATGTATGGGCTATAATACAAAGCCATTATGATGCATCAAAAGTCTTTGGAACCATTGTAATATGACCTTGATAAAAGCCTCAGACCTCTGTTTTGCACTTTTGGGGATATGATCCCTAAGAATAGTCACTAGATCCTTAAAGGTAGTTACACCTTAACTTTCCCATTTGATTCTTCAAATAGGTCTACCTTGATATTTCCAACAGTCTAGGATTTTAAATAGAACCTTATCATTCTCCAATATTTCTTTTTAGGTACCCTCAAGTCTCTATAATGCCACATGTAGGTGACTATTTGCACATATAGGCAGTAAAGCAAACTTGGGCAGTATGTAAGGTGTGTATTCTTATGATCACTTTATGATTTCACAAAGTGTTAAAATGCATTATTATAAATCTTAAAATATTTAAACACCTATCCAACTGTCCATCTCAGCATGATGTCATCAAGGAGGCTCATGTAGGTGTGTATGAGTTGTATGCAGGTAGTGAGCATGGAATGGAGATAAATATGTGGATGGACGGCCTCATGAACAACTAAAAATCATTATAAATACCTATAATTAATTATTTCCATTGAGGATATATTAATACAAGCTCCAAAATATCCATTTCAACATTAAAACCTCTTACAAACACCTGTTACATAAAAAATAGGGATAACTAATGACTAGTTGGTGTGGTGCATGAGCTTGCAACCAACCTTTAATTTATTAAAACATCCAAATGAACTCTTATTATATATTTATTACTTGAAAAAATTGATACACCTTCATTAAAATTTTATGAACAAGCTAAACAAGCTCTATACATGTGACTACAAGTCAAATTGAGTGAAGAGGTGACTATGAGAAATGGTAAGACTAAAATTTTCTCAAAGCATGGTGTGATGAAACCAAACATGGACATAGGTGATAATATGGACTTGATACCTATGTAAACCCATATTATATTCACATGAGACCTCTGTAGATGGCCAACATTCTGCAACAAGGAAGAACTTGACTAAAGCTTCATAATGGTGACACCTTCCTACAACATGAGACAACTTACCCATAAAAACAACATGAAACATTAAACAAAGAATTAATATAATTTGATAATATATCCAAAATTCTTTAGATTCAACATCACCAATTGGATTGTACATAGTTTTCCAAAATAGAGTAAAACCTATAGGGTGCAGGAAATAGTGAGTAGAAAAATGTAATTAACTTGTTAGAGATGGTTCATAAAACATGGTCAACCAATAATTTCAATATTATTATTTAAATTAATATTTATAAGTTTAATACCACATCCCAAAATTGTTTGACTTGGAACCTCGTCAACTATGCATACCAAGCACAAACCTATTGATCGCTTTTATGTCTCTAGAAAGGCAAAGGAATAGATTGGTTTTAGCTTGAATTTGGCACTTACAAAGCATTTAAAATGTGTAGTTTAGTCTAAGTAAGATTAATAAACATTCCATGACCTTATCCCACTTGTCACCTTCCCTCATGGCCCGTACAAGTGCCAAACTCTTCCTTTTCTAGTTAATTTCCTGATTTTCAATTAGATAACTTGCAAGCTTCATATGAACTAACATTCTTGATAGGTAATATGACTTATTAGACATTTTAAAATAAAATAAGACACTTTGACACCTTAAAAACCATGCCACTTGAATTTTTTACCCCTAAATGGCTATTAAATGACTCAAAATTACATATTGACTAATTAAACTAAGACCAAGGCTAGTATAGATTTAAATGACATCAAAGATATATAATACACCCTATAACATAATATTAGACCTATAAAACATCTAAAAATCAAGTTTTTACCTATAGAGGTCCCAATTTGACCAATAAGGTCAAATTTGGTCAACAAATTAGTGACTCAGAGGTGTAGTATGCCTGCTATATTAAAGATCAATAGCCTTATCAATCCATTATAATTAGGGATCCATATAAATTTTTAAACACAACAAGATTAATTTGGCCATTGATAACAATATTTGATCAAGACAAGACCAATTGACTACCTCAACCACACAAAATAGAAGGCACACACAAAGTAAAGCAAACACACTAACAAAACACACATGTGCTTAAAGCACTTAGGGAAAATAGAAAACAAACAAACTACACACAAATATCAACTAATAATACCTCCTTTGTAAGATCAAAATGAAATTTTCTTGAATCTTCTTCTCCATGAGATGAGTCAAAGTGCCAAGAACGTTTCTCCTTGGATTGGATGCTTAGTATATCAGACCTATTCCTTGGCACTTTACTTGATTTTCTCTCAAGTAGATCATCTTCAAATAGGTCTCCAATGTTGATATATTTCTCTTGAACTTTTACACATTCCTCACACTACTACCCACTCTTCATCTCATGATAAAATTGCATCTTCTTTGTAGGCATGACTTTGAGAAGAGTGGTTTCTTGTTCCTTAGAAGATTGAGGCCAATAGGAGCTTATTACATCCTTCAAGAGCTGATATATTTCTCCAAACTAGTTGAGAGGATGATATCCCATTTTGATGATTTCAAACATGTCATCATGGAATGTATATGCTTCTTAAAAGGACAAATTTGGAAAGTTGATTTTTCTTTGCATACTCACTTGAGTGTCAAGGTTGCCTTCTCTATTTTTGAATAGATCATAGCCTCCTTGAAGAGGAATATAACCTGCTCCAATGACTACAAGCAATTAAACCAATTTTTTATTAGGAACTTGTTCTTTCCCATCCATGATATCTTGGATAGTGATGGAAGAACCAATGGTGATTTCATCTTCTTTGGCAAAAGAAAATCATTCTTCAATATCAACACAATTTGAAGATTTAACATAAGAAATCACCTCTTCCTCTACATTTAGAACCTCTTGAGGGCTATAAATTTATATCTCAATTGTCATAACCTGATTTTTATCCTCAAGGACTACAATATATTCAATTTCCTTCTCCCTCTTGGTGATGTCAAGACTAGGCATCTTGTAATCATGTGACTTAGTCCAATGAGGCTGCCAAGGAACTATATTTTCTTCAAGTAAGAGTTCTAAATTTTTATCAATTAAATACTCCTCTTTAGGTTCCCATACCACAAGTCCCTCGATGAAAAGGGTGATAGGGTGAGGACAATATGAACTAGTTGGTGGAGATGGAACATATAAATTAAAATCATATTGAGAATGAATTATAGGGGATTCTTTTGGGAGTTATTGAGGAAGGAGAGGTAGACCTTGGGATAAAATATCTTGGTTTTCTTCCTTTCATTTGAAAATCACTTAATTTACATCTAATTCATCTTTAGCACTCTCTTGAGGAAGGTTATATGGGATGTGTTTAGGCATAGGAGCTTCTTTTGTCTCTAAACCTTCCATCACACCTTGACTTGGCAATTTCATGCTTGAATCTAATTCTTAATTTGTTTAGATAAGTTCTCTTGGAAAATTATCTCTTGAAGTTGATATACATCATCATGAGGATAAGGAGTACAAGAGGGATGATATGTAAAATAATATGTCTCTTGAGGAAGGGTGGGAGGGACTTGCATAGGATCAAGCTCTTTCTCCACACTCTTTATCAAGGATTTTATCCTCTTTATTTCCCCAAGATTACACTACCTTATTCCATCTTAGGATGTCAAGATTAGTAGTCTCTTCTTAAGGTAGTGATGTAATTTTAGGATTGTATTAATTGTTTAATAAACTTGGAATCTCCTTGGGCTTGGATTCTCTACCTTGTCTCTATCTTGGGATTTCATATCTAGAAGTTACTTCTTGAGATGGGGATGTAATGGGAGAGGGAAATAAGAGATTAAATTTCATTTCATTTGTTGATTATATGGACTAATGTATCTACCTATTTACCAACTCAATCTTCCTATCAATATTTTCTTCAAAAACCAAGTTTATCTTTCCAACTCTCTCTTCCAGCTGATTGGGGAAAAGATGACTTTGATAAGCTTGTTTAGGCTCATGATTAGGGCTCAAGTAGGACTGATATAAATATTGGGGAGGTGAATATGATGTTTGATATACTTGGTGAGGCTGATCCTTATGAATTCTTAACCTATTTTCTAAATATCCAATCAAGCCACCCCCATTTAGCATCTCACTTGGGAGCCTTTGACAATTTATTCTCTCAATAGGTACCCACTCTCTTTTAGCTAGCTCTAATTCATTCCTCACCTTATGAATAAGATGAATAGTAACATCTTGACCATATATGTTTAGTGTATCAAGATCTATCATGTAATTCTCATAACATAAGAGAGTTTGTTTGAAAGTGGAAATGGACTGAGTTGAGAAGTGACGAGGTTGACTAAGAGAAGCAAGATATTGAGGAGGCTGATTTTAGGTCTAATACAACTCATGAAAAGGCTGGTAAGGATCATATTGGAGATGATAAGGATCATGAAAAATCTAGTAAGGATCATATAAATGCTGACGGGGAATGCCATAATATTCATAAACCTCATCAACTTGTGTAAAATAATACTCAACACCAAAATCATCCATGGAACTTCATTAGGAAGTAAGAACACAAGGAATGATTATCAAAAATATTCAAAAGGAATATCTAGGTTGTTTGACCCGATGATGTAACTTTGAAGTCACCATTGATGCTTAGATGGGTGCCTCTAAAGGCTTATGTGTTGAAAGACAACACCAAAAATCTTTCAACTTCTTGGACTTTGAGTCACTTCAAGTGTGGCAAAAACTATTGTAACTTATATTTTCACCCTTTAAGGAGATATCTCAGCTCTCCTCATCCAAGTGGCACAATTGAAACATCTCTAGGTTGAGGGTCGCCTAAGAATGAGTGAATCTCTAAATAGGGATTGTTCCCTTGATGTACCACTTGTAAATCACTACTACACCTAAAGTTGTGAGGGAAAAGGGAGAGAAAACTCAAAATAAACTATCCTAAAAGAAGTGATACACCAAATTAGTTGATGAATACCAACTAGATGCATGTTACACATGAGAACAAGGGACTAACGAAACATACAATTTTCTTATCTGAATCTTCTCACATGAATATTTCATTATGAAGTTATGATGAATGTTTAGGCTAGGAGGACTAAACAAGAGTCCTAAGATGGCACTATTTGAATAGACTAACTCACTCAACCTTGACACATCAATAGAACACTTCACATGACCTACAAGAAGAAGATTTCCAAATACAAATAGGTGAGAGAATGAACCAACAATGCTAAGGAAACAACAAGTCATCACTAAGAAAAATCAATAATTAAAGTGAAAACAGGATTCATAGAAGAGGTAAAAATAAGTAGTATTTATTGATCTATGGTATGAAAATGAGCAAGGATTCACCATACTTAGGTGGATCATAATTTACAAAGGCCAAAATGGATAGTTTTTATATAACTTGAGAGAGAGAGGAGAAGAGAGAAGTCAAAATGTCAAAAGGACACTTGTCAAGATGATAAAATGAGTTACTTTTGCATGAGAAGGGAATGTGAAACTGATCATACAAATTTAGAAGATACAAGTGGCTTCCCAAGTCATGAAACTCATGAAAAGTGGCGTACGAGTTCCCTTTGTTGGCTTAGAAAATTGCAATCATCATTTAGCCCTATTTTAATGTCCCAAAAATGATAGGGATAGTATTGATGATTATACTAAGAGGGAAGGCTTTTAGACATGCTTCTCCATACATTGGTTTCATTCCTAGTCATCTCAAATCTTATGAAAGTGAGCCATCATTGCCTGGAGTCAAAGAAACTCGTCTTTCACACACCTTGCACACTTGGATTCTAAAAATAAATTAGTTTTAAATTAAAATGCATAAAAGGGAGTGGATGAAACTTTTCAAAACCCTCTATGGCCTTAGAATTCTTCACACCTTAAAATCACTTCCACTTGAAGTTCTCACCTTCTCACTATCTTGTTCACTATGCCAGTTCTGACTCATTGAGATGAGAGCTTTTGTTGGAACATAAATGAGTTTTTAAAATGAATTAAATGGACATGGGGAGTTATAATAAGTCTTTATCTTCCTCCAAAACTTTATTTCATCTCTTGTAACCTCTTAGAACCTATATATTGCATAAATGAGTCAAAGGAAGCAGTTTTGTACCCTATCCATATAGATTCCATATAACTAATCTTGATGGTAGAGAGAATAATTGAGTCTTATTAAATTTTAAAGAAATTTCATGGTCATTTCACCCCATTTTGATATCCTTCCAACCTTATCTTCCCAATCAGATCCTTATTCAAGGGTTTGCAAGGGTTTTGAGTGCTTTAGGCTCTTAAGGTTTGTTCATGCAATTTTCCATAAAATTACACTAATTCAATGTTAAAAAAAAAATAAACACCTATAAACTTATTATATCCCCATGCATAGCCTTCAAGGAGATGTAAGCATTTAAACTTGGCCTATCAAGCTTGTTTTCTCATTTCCTGCATGTATGAGTTGTCTTTAAGTCAAAAGTGCCCTTTTTATGGTTTCCCCTAAAATTTTAAAGATTTAACATGTCTAAAATAACCTCAAAAAAATTACACAATCCATTTTAATTTTAATCTCATGTTACAATTGGAATTGACCCTCCATTTGGCCTCTAGGCCTAAAACTTGCCTATTAGGCCTGACTGTAATTCTTATGGGTTTGGACCACCTGTTGAGTTTCACCCTTTATTTATTTTTATATTATGATTTTATAGGTTTTATAAAACTTTTAAAACCTCTCCTCAATACTCAATCATCTCTTGGTTCATCCTTTTGTCTCCATTCTCTAAAATTGCCAGTTTATGCACAAAGGGAAGTACCCTCTATCTGAGACAAAATAGAGGGTAATTCCCTTATTTACTCAAAAAATATAAATGTTTGATATGGTTATAAAAGTTATGGAGACTCTATTCACTAAATTTGGTCTCCTAGTTAAGTCAATACACCCCCTACTTCTTCAAACTCCAAGATAGACCGAGTGGAAGGTAGATTGTGTGTATGACAGTCATAAATTGACTATGTATTGCCCTTGAAAACCTATTTTTATATATTAAATATACATAATTATGGTTTTATGAGGATTTTATAATTTTTATTAAGTTTTTATAACCTTCATTCATCCTTCCAACCTCTCACATATCCCTCATATTGCTTTCTTGGTCAAGACTGTGCATAACCCTGATTGTATTTTGCTTCAAAGTACTCTAGTTGTAGGTGTTATTGCATGTTTTGAGCTTGAGATAATGTCTAAAACATATTAATATTTACATATAATCATTTTTTGTTTACTTGGATCCATTATGTTCACATTTTATAGGCTAGACCATCTTTTAGACACATTGTCTCAGTTTACTATCTGCCTACAGTCACCTACAGTTGACTATACAGAATGTTGCAGGTGGATTTTTTCCTTAAACCTGTGCTATATATTCCTTAGGAACCCTATGATACCTTTTATAATTAATTTTATCTAAAAAGGGTCTATATCTTTGTAGGTTTCTACATTTAAGATCACACTATGGATTGTGAAACTTCATAACCAATTTTAGGGGGTCTTTTTAGACCAAGATATGTTTGTAGGTGTTTATGAGAACCAAGAGATAGTACATAATTATATTTAAATTATCCTTTAGATAATAAAATTTTATTTTCACTACCTAAAACCTTTCAATAATTAATGTAAGTTCCACTTGCAACTTTGGGTGTTAGAGTCACATTGGAGTTCAAACTTGTAGATGATAGTGAAGGAATTCAGTGTTCAAATGGTAACTTTAGGCCTTCCAAAAATCATCTTCTCTTAGATATCCACCCTCCAAAATTTTTATATTATTTTTATTATGTATGGGATACAATCCAAAACCATTATGATGCATCAAAAGTCTTTGTAACTATTGTAATATGACCTTGACAAAAGCCTCAGACCTCTATTTTGCACTTTTGGGGATTTGATCCCTTAAAACAGTCACTAGATCCTTAAAGGTAGTTACACCTTCACTTACAAATTTTATGATTCAAATAAGTCTACCTTGAGCTTTCCCACATGGTAGGATTTGAAATAGAACCTTACCATGATCTAATATTCCATATTGGTACCTCAAGGCTCTGTAATGTCCCCTGTAGGTGAGTATTTTTTAATACAAGTAGTAAAGAAAACTTGGGTAGTATGTAAGGTGTGTAGGCTTATGATCACTTATATGGTTTCACTAATTTTAAAATGCATCATTTTCAATCTTAAAATATTGAAACACCTATCCAACTTTCCATCTCAACATGACATCATGAAGGAGGCTCTTGTAGGTGTGTATGAGCTATATGTAGGCAATGAGCATGGAATGGAGAAAATTATGTGGATTGATGGCCTCATGAACAACTCTAAATCATTTTAAATCCCTATAATGCATGATTTCCATTAAGTATATCATAATATAATCTATAAAACATCCATTCCAATGTGAAAACCTCTTGCAAACACATGGTATAGAGTAGATAGGGATAACTAGTGACTAGTTACTGTGGTGCATGAGCTTGCAACTAACCTTACATTTATTCAAACATATAAATTAAATATTCTCAGATCTTTATGAATTGAAAACATTTGTTATCCCCCAAAAATATCAGCTCATTTTTGGGACAACATTTGAACTATTTTGGTCTTATAGACCAAAATTATCTCTTCTCTTTTCAAAATTTGTCTTGGGCATTCAAATTCTTCAGTTTTCAAGCTTTTCTTGAATCTACAGACTCTGCAGGAAGAAAAATCTATGGACTGTGCAGGCAGGCTCATTTTTACAGGTTCAAAGGCTTTTTCAGGTGGTTTTATTCAAAAGAATCAATTTTTCAACACTTAGTCATTTTTCGGGACTGTTTCAGTGCCTTGGTTCAAACAGAAATCTCCATCGGCAAACACCAGTAGTAGGTTCAACAAGTTCAATGTATTTGGCAAGAGTTAAGTGCTTCATCAAGGTTTAAAGTTCAATCGCTTCAATTGGTTCATTAGCTTTAAAGCACTTAGCCAAATCAAGGCAGCTTGAACCATTGAATCGTTGAACCATTAAACCACTTTGGTTCAAAGGTTCAACAGGTCCAAGGTTCAATGGTGGGTTCAATCAAATAGTTCATCAACTTGGTTCATTTAATTAAACCATCAGCTTGAACCATTTTTGGTTCAACCGATTGGTTCAATATCTTGGTTCAACAAAATGGTTCAAAGCCATGGTTCAAACACATGGTTCAACAGGTTCAAGGTTCAACGGTGGGCTCAACCAAAGGAATGGTTCAATGGCTCGGTTCAACCAAAGGCAAGTCTCAATGCTTGGTTCACTCAGTTCACTCACTTGGTTCACTTGGTTCATCTGTTTGTTTCATTCAGTCGGTTCATTTAATTAAACCATCGGCTTGAACCATTTTGGTTCAAAGCCTTGGTTCAACTGATTGGTTCAATGTAACCATTCAACTATTGGTTCAAAGGCAAATTCATAATGTTTAGTTCAATGCTTAGTTTATCAGCTTGTTTCATCCAATTGAACCATCGGCTTGAACCATTTTTGGTTCAACCGATTGGTTCAACATCTTGGTTCAACAGAATGGTTCATCGCCAAATTTCAAAGGGGTGATTCAATGCAAAATGAAGCTTCCCGAAGGACAAGTGCCCTCGAAAAGGACACTTAATCAACAAAAGCACCCTTCAGAAGGGTCATTTTCAAGGAAGTTGAAAGGTAATTCTTTCAGATTTGTTTAAGGCATTTAAAATTGGCTAAGACATAATTCTTTCAGATTTTTATCCGAAGGAATTCCTTCGAACAAAAAGTCTAAAATAAATCAAAGAACTAGTTTTTTTTAAGACTTCTTCAAAGACTTGGTGGAACAAATAATTCTATGAACTTTTTGTCTGCGGGAATTTTCCCCAGACTTTTTGTCTGCAGGAATTTTCCTCGGGGAAAATGTCTGCGGGAAACATTCACGGGAGGAAGCGTAAGAAAATCCCAAGGGAATTTGTGAAGGGCCACTGAAGGACCCCGAAGGGCAAGTGCCCTTACGGGTGACTCTCGGCTGCCAATAATTTGAACACACTTTTTGAAGCCGAAGGGTCATCCGAAGAAGTTTGAAGGCTATTTAAAGACTGCCTAAAGGATAAATACCCTTGTGGGAGGTTATTGTGACTCAAAATGGGTCATTTATGAAGGCCTGAAAGGGCAAGTCCAATCCAAAAAAGTGCCAAGCAGAAAGCCGAAAGAAGACCAAGGGGTGACGTGCTCGAAGACATCAAATTCAACACAACCAACTAGCCATTGGAAACATAGTGACGGGTGCGCGAATGTCAAATTGAAGATAATAAAATAACTGTTGATCCTTTGAGCTTATAGACTAGAATGCATTCCTAGAATTCAAGGCCAAGACCAGTAGAAAGCAAGGAAGGAATAGAACAACAAACTAAATCCAGGACCCAATTCAATTAACCAGGAAAGGAGGAATGATGAAGGTAAGATCAGATCGCCAGGTGGACATTGAAAGTTGCACACTTTCAATAAGCGTGACTTGTTTTCTTACATTGATAAAATCAAATGGGTAAAACACCCCCAGGTTCCAGCATATCTTCTTAATAGATTCCGACGCAACATGATGTGTTACTATTCTTGAATCCTTCTTGAAATGGCTATATAAGGGACTCTCTTCTATTGTAAAGGGATCTCTTTTTTGACAATCAAAACGAACCTCTTCCCAAATTGAAAGGCACTTCTGAGACTTTGAGCTCAGTTTGTTTATCACATTTTGTTATTAGATTAAGAAAGCAAATGGTTTTTCAAACTTTGTGTTGTGATATCTTTGTTGTTAAGGAAACTGTTCTTATGTCTTTTTCCTTGATGTATTATCTGTTCCTTTAATTCAACAAGAAAAATTAGTCAGAAAGTTGTCCTAAAGAGTTAACTATGGAGAGACTTTGTGCCCCCATAATTGCCTTTCAGTGTGTTTTCTTTTCATCTCTGTGTAAAGGACTTTGAGAATACTTTGTGCTCTCATTGTTCTTTGTATCTTACTCTTGAGTAATTCAAGTGAACACTTTATGCTACATCTCATTTTGTAGGTTACTACATCCTTTGTTACATTTTATTGTTACTACCTAGAGTATTCTTGTGGCTTGCTGAATAGTACTTTTGAAAGAAGAGGAGTGCATTCTGTCATTTTCCTTGAGTTTCTCCTATGATCCGCATGCATCATCTTTGAAGAAAGAGAGATGGATGGTTTGTCCTACCCTTGAGTACTATTTTATGTTTACATATATATATATATATACCTACAGGGAACATCCCCTTGATGAGAGGAGAGATCAGTCCCCTTCTGATGTGGTAAAACTACACATTTGGATGACTAATCTTCCTACTTTGGCTGATAAGACCTATTTTGTTTATCATTACGTTAATCGACAAAATATTCAACCAACAATTTTTGGAGACTCCACTGGGGAATATAATCCATTATCATTATCACCCTTATCCATTATAGACTCTGGCGACTCCATTCCATGTTTTACCCATTATCCATTTATAGCCTTACCATTTTCATCCATCTCCATTTTCATCCATCTCCATTATATTGTTTGTTCTACAAAATCAGATCTGTTGGGAAAGAAAGCACAGTTTGAAGCCTCAAGATTTAACTAAAGCAAGGTCAATTCTTTTCCACTTTTATTTCATAATCTGGCAGATTCAAGGTATACACGAAGCCAAAGGGCTAAAGGCATCATTGACCCTATATTTGAGTTGGTATAGCAAAGTGATTTTGATATGTTTCCTTCACCATCTCTTCTCCAACAAACCAAGATTTTTCCTCCTACTAAAACCAGATCTCCATTGCCAGACGAAGTATCTACTTCTGCTATTGATAAATCTATACCTATAATTACCCCTCTGAGATTTGTTATCCCTTCTTTCCAAAATCCTATAATGGCAGTTCAAGGTCCCTAGGGTAATGCTTTTGGTCCTCTCAATCTTACTCCACCTCTACATGAGCTTCCACACAATTCTAGGAATAACTTACCCAAATTCTATGGTGATGGAAAAGTTCATCCTGATGAGCACATTGTAGCTTTCAGCATAGCTTGTGGAGTAATCAAAGTAGAATTTGAAGATGTAGTAGTCAGGATTTTTGTAGAGACATTACAAGGTGCTGTTGTAGATTGGTTTTATCATCTACAGGCTTGATCTGTGACTGATTGGAATACTCTCAAAGCTAAGTTTGAAGCCAGATTCAAACTTGCAAAAGATGCACATACACTTCTGGCTAAACTTACACAGATGAAGAAAGAGCCTCATGAGCCTATGAGGGACTTCATAGCCAAATTTGACAAATTGAGAAACAGAATCTTTGTAATTACTAGACCTATAGCTGAGAATCTCAAATGCTTTTTCATTAATTCTCAGCTCCCTGAAGTCAATTTTCTCTTGAGATGTGCTGGTCAAATAGATCTTGTTGCAACTCAACTTTTGGCCACTGAAGTAGAAGATGATCTCATCTTAGCAGGGAAGATAAGAAGAGATCTAAATAAAAATAGAGCTTCATCATCTTCTGAATTTGCATCTACAGGTACCACAGATCCAATGGTGCAAAAGCTAGAAAATGAAGTGCTAGCCTTGAAAAAACAAATGGCACAAGGAATGTCTTCTGCTCCTTCATACAGAGATATGCCAAGAAGGACATTCCAAAATCAATCATATCAGGGCAATGCTACCAAGAATTAAGGGAAATAGAATCGCCTTCCTCCTCCATAAGGGAAACTTGCTCTGGAAGCTCCTCCAACTAATTTAGCAATGGAATATCTTGAAGCAGAATCAAAATTCTCTTATCATCTTGAATTAAATCAAGAAAATGACGCTGATCTCCTTGAAGACAATCAAGAAGAATCATTTGGTGACTCCCATATTGGTTTCCTGAATTACTAGGATGAACCCAGAAGCAAAGGAGAAGCTTTTGATGGATCAGATGTAGTGTTTACTAGGTCCAAAAACCAATCAGTCTAGTAGGATGATAAAGATAAGATAGAAGAGCAACCATAACCAACAGTCACAATTGTCAAGCGTGGAACTAATCTGTGTTTTCAGCCAAAAGATCTGGTAATCACCCAAAAGGTATATACATCAATTGCGCCTTCCCCTTCTACTTCTAATTCACAAACCAGCCCACCTCCCATCCCTCCTAAAAATTATAAAGTTGAAGTACCTTTCTCTGTACCTAGCTTAATTCAACCGTTTGACATAATTGATCATGTCAAAAAGACAAATAAAAATGTCTGAGTTCAAATATTTGCAGTCAAATCTTGATCAATTGGATAGGCTGGTCCAATGTGTCAAGAATCAAACCATCCCTGCAAGACAAGAGGTTAAGAAAATAATTCTTGATTCTCCAAAGAACATGCCTATTCCAAATAATCTGGTCATTACTCCTCCAGCTGCTCCTAGAAAAATAGAACCTTTCTATGTTTCCTTGTTAATTAATGACCACAAGCTGAGTAACTGTATTATAGATTCATGCACATATTATAATGTTATGCCAGCTAAAGTAGCTAAGTCTCTTCGTCTCACATTGACCAAAACCTTTGGAAGATGTTTCTCCATGGAGAATAAGCAAGTACCATTGCTGGGGCAAATCAAAGATTCCCAATTTGCATTGGTAGCCTTTCCAGACAAAAGAATCAAGATGATTGTCTTGGTGGCTGACGTTCCAGTAGCCTATGGTATTTTTCTTGGATGAAATTTCTGCAAGGACATGGGAGGAGAACTAAGCATGTACCTATCTCAGGCAAGAATCCCTGTCCAAGGTGTGATGAAAAGATTACTCCCTAAAAAGGAAGCAAAATATGTGGTCACCCAAACATCAGCCCCTACAATACAAATTTTGTTTGAGTCCTCAGGCAGGGGTAATTATTTCTTTACCATAGAGGATGTTCATGTTTTTATAGATGAAAGTCCTGTAGCTAACAATCCAAGAATTGATCCAAAAAAGACTTCAGGAGAATTGGTAGAGCACAATATAAACAAGGAAGGACCTTCCATCTCTAATGAAGAGAAATCTGATAAGAGATCAGCTTCTGATAATGATAGCAATTCTTCCACCACTGATGAAGTTGGAACTATGTTGATATCTCCTCAAGGAGATATTCTTCCTTCATGCAAATTAAAAGTCAACAACACCAACAACATAGTTGGATGTGAATCTCTATTGCTTAAATTGAAGATTGCTCAAGATGAAGAAGTCAAACTTCTTCACATCAAAGGAGATGCTACGCTGATAGTTTGTTAGGAGTTTGATGTGGACAATCCAATCATGTGCTAGACTGGACCAATAGAATAGCAAGTTATGATGGTGGACCATGCTACTGCAAATCAAAATTAGGCAAATGAACCCTTCACCAAGAAGTCAAGGAGTTATGGTTTCCATTTTGAAGACCACATCCTACTATGGGGTAAGAAGAAGAAACAGTCAACAGGAAGATGAAAAAAATCAATTTCTTGGTGGAGGACTCTGTTTTCCCATCACCATTTCTGGGGACAAAATGTTTTCCTGTTGGTTTACCAGGATAGAGCATTATTTTCATTATCTCCCAAGAAGCAGCATTTAAAATAATTCAACTCTTGAAGTATTAGATCATTCTATCTGTATATATGTATATTTGTACAGTTTTTAATTCTATTTTGTTTTGTTTGTTTCCATTTTTGGAGCCTTTCATTTCTAGGTAGCATGACTCCGTAACCCAATGGTACACATGAAGACACTGGAGATTCTAGATTCTACTCCTTTCAATTCTTTTTGCAATTGACAGAAGTTCCCCGACTGGAGCCAGCTGTTGTCCCCCAAAAATTTCAGGTCATTTTTGGGACAACATTTGAACTATTTTGGTCTTACATACCAAAATTATCTCTTCTCTTTTCAAAATTTGTCTTGGGCATTCAAATTCTTGAATTTTCAAGCTTTTCTTGAATCTATAGACTCTGCAAGAAGAAAAATATATGGACTGTGCAGGCAGATTCATTTTTACAGGTTAAAAGGCTTCTACAGGTGGTTTCAGTCAAAAGAATCAATTTTTCAACACTTAGTCATTTTTTGAGACTATTTCAGTGCCTTTATTCAAACAAAAATCTCCATTGGCAAACACCAGTAGCAGGGTCAACAAGTTCAACGTCTTTGGCAAGAGTTAAGCACTTCATCAAGGTTCAAAGTTCAATCGCTTCAATTGGTTCATCAGCTTTAAAGCACTTAGCCAAATCAAGGTAGCTTGAACCATTGAACTGTTGAACCATTAAACCACTCTGGTTCAAAGGTTCAACAGGTTCAAGGTTCAACGACAGGTTCAATCAAATAGTTCATCAACTTGGTTCATTCAATTGAACCATCGGCTTAAACCATTTTTGGTTCAACCAATTGGTTCAACGTCTTGGTTCAACAAAATGGTTCAAAGCCGTGGTTCAAACACATGGTTCAACAGGTTCAAGGTTCAATAGCGGGTTCAACCAAAGGAATGGTTCAATGGCATGGTTCAACCAAAGGCAAGTTTAATTCTTGGTTCACTCGGTTCACTCACTTGGTTCACTTAGTTCATCCGCTTGTTTCATTCGGTCGGTTCATTCAATTGAACCATCAACCTGAACCATCAGCTTGAACCATTTTGGTTCAAAGCCTTGGTTCAACTGATTAGTTCAACATAATGGTTCAACTATTGGTTCAAAGGCAAATTCATAATGTTTGGTTCAATGCTTAGTTCATTAGCTTGTTTCATCCAATTAAACCATCGGCTTGAACCATTTTTGGTTCAACCAATTGGTTCAACGTCTTGGTTTAATAGAATGGTTCATCACCAAAGTTCAAAGGGGTGGTTCAATGTAAAAGGATTCTTCCTGAAGGACAAGTGCCCTTGTGGAGGACACTTAATCAACAAAAGCATTCTTCAAAAGGGTCATTTTCAAGGAAGCTGAAAGGTAATTCTTTTAGATTTGTTTAAGGCATTTAAAATTGGCTAAGACATAATTCTTTTGGATTTTTGTCTGAAGGAATTCCTTCAAACAAAAATTTTGAAAGAAATCAAAGAACTAATTTTTTTGAAGACTTTTTCAAAGACTTGGTGGAACAAATAATTATGCGGACTTTTTGTCTACAGGAATTTTCCCCAAACTTTTTGTCTGCAAGAATTTTCCCCGGGGAAAATGTCTGCAAGAAACGTTCATGGGAGGAAGCGTAAGAAAAGACCAGCGGAATTTGTGAAGGGCCGTTGAAGGACCCTGAAGTGCAAGTGCCCTTGTGGGGGACTCTCAGCTACCAATAATTCGAAGACACTTTTCGAAGCCGAAGGGTCGTCTGAAGAAGTCTGAAGGCTATTTAAAGACTCCCTGAAGGATAAATACTCTTGTGGGAGGTTATTTTGACTCAAAATGGGTCATTTCTCAAGGCCCGAAAGGGCAAGTCCAATCTATAAAAGTGCCAAGTAGAAAGTCAAAAGAAGACCAAGGGGTGACGCGCCTAAAGACGTCAAATTCAACACAGCTAACTAGCCGTTGGAAACATAGTGATGAGTGTGCGAATGTCAAATTGAAGACAACAAAATAGTTATTGATCCTTTGAACTTATAGACCAGAATGCATTCCCATAATTCAAGGCTAAGACAAACAGAAAGCGAGGAAGGAATAGAACAACAAACTGAATCCAGGACCCGATTCAATTAACCAGGAAAGGAGGAACGATGAAGGTAAGATCAGATCACCAGGTGGACATTGAAAGTTGCACACTTTCAATAAGCATTACTTGTTTCCTTACATTGATAAAATCAAATGGGTAAAACACCCCTAAGTTCTAGCCTGTCTTCTTAACAGATTCCAATGCAGCATGATGTGTTATTATTCTTGAATCCTTCTTAAAATGGCTATATAAGGGACTCTCTTCTATTGTAAATGGATCTCTTTTTTGACAATCAGAACGAACCTCTACCTAAATTGAAAGGCACTTATGAGACTTTGAGCTTAGTTTGTTTATCATATTTTTTTATTGGAATAAGAAAGCAAATGGTTTTTCAGACTTTGTGCTGTGATATATTTATTGTTAAGGAAACTGTTCTTATGTCTTTTTCCTTGATGTATATTCAACAAGCAGAATTAGTGAAATTAGTCAGAAAGCTGTCCTGAAGAGTTAACTGTGGAGAGACTTTGTGCCCCCATAATTTCCTTTCAATGTGTTTTCTTTTCATTTCTGTGTAAAGGACTTTGAGAAGACTTTGTGCTCTCATTGTTCTTCGTATCTTACTCTTGAGCAATTCAGGTGAAGACTTTGTGCTGCATCTCATTTTGTTGGTTACTGCATCCTTTGTTACATTTTATTGTTACTAACTGGAGTATTCGTGTGGCTTGCTGAATAGTACTTCTAAAAGAAGAGGAGTGCTTTCTATCATTTTCCTTGAGTTTCTCCTATGATCCGCATGCATCATCTCTGAATAAAGAGAGATGGATGGTTTGTCCTACCCTTGAGTACTATTTTTTTTAACATATATATAACATACCTACGGGGAACCTCCCCTTGATGAGAGGAGAGATCAGTCCCCTTCTAATGTGGTAAACTACACATTTGGATGACTAATCTTCCTAATTTGGTTGATAAGACCTATTTTGTTTATCAGTACACTGATCGACAAAATATTCAACCAACAAAATTGATACACCTTCATTATTTATCTATGAAAAAGCTAAATAAGCTCTATTCATGTGACTGGAAGTAGAATTGAGTGAAGTGTTGACTATGAGGAATGGTAAGATGGAAAGTTTCTCAAATCATGATGTGATAAAAAAAACATGGAAAGATGTGATAATATGGCCTTTAGACCTATAGAACACCATATTATAATCACATGAGGCCTTTGTAGATGACCAACATCTTACAACAAGTAAGAAATTGATTGAAGCTTCACAATGGTGACACCTTCCTGTTGTATGAGACAACTTATCCATCAAAACACCATGAAACATGAAAACAAGCATGAATATAATTTTAAAAGATATCCAACATCCTCTGGAGTTAACATCACCAATTGGATTATATAAATTTGTCAAAAATGGAGCAAAACCTATAGGGTACATGAAATAGTAAGCAGAAAAACACAACCAACTTGTTAGAGATGGTTCATAGAGCATGGTTAACCAATCCTTACACTATTTTTATGTAAATTAATCTCTATAAGTTTAATATAACCTCCCAAAATCATTTGACCTAGAACCTCTTCAATTGTTCATACCAAACACAAACTTGTTGATAACTTATGTGTCTAGATAGGCAAAGAAGGAGAAGAATGGTTTGAGCTCAAATTTGACACTTCCAAAGAATTTAAAACATGTAATTGAGTTTTATTAATATGAATAGACATTCAATGACCTTCCACCTGTCACCTTCACTCATGGGCCATACAAGTGCCAAACTCTTCCTTTTTTAGTTAATTTCCTGATTTTCAATTAGATAACCTAAAAGTTTCAGATGAACTAACTTTATTGATAGGGAATCTAACTTATTTTAAATTTAAAAATAAAATAGGACACTTAGACACATTGAAAACCATGCCAATTGCATGTATGGCCCCTAAATGGCTATTAAATGACTCAAAATGACATATTGACTAATTAAACCAAGACTGAGGCTATTATAGCATTAAATGACATTAAAGATATATAATATACCCTATGACATAATACGATACCCATAAAACATCTAAAAAACAAGTTTTTACCTATAGGGGTCCTAATTTGACTTGTAGGGTCAAATTTGGTCAACAAATACATAAGCAATGACTAGTCATCAAGGTGGTGATTGAGGTTAGATCAACACATTAAACTACCCTTTCTTTAGGTTTTCAAGATATCAAAGTGCCATAAGGATATAAAACATAAGAGAAGACAAAAATCAAATTCTATGCTTCATAATCCAAACCATGATATCTTAGATTTCTCAACAAATGTAGGCACAAAAGGCACAACTATCTATTTTTCTATCCCAGTCAATTAAGTCAAGTATGCAATTAATAAACTCAAGTGTCTTGGGTTATTGTCCACTTACAATGGTCATGTCTATGAATATTCTATGATTCTACCTTTGATCAGTCATTTACATAAATCTTCTTCTTTTTGTATTTTCCTATCACTTAGTAATACAATCATTTAGGATGAGTGCATAATCAATGAACAAGAGTGGATTATGTAATGTCCCTTTTTTCAAGATTAGAATAATATTATTACTAAAATAAAAATTATTTTTAAATAATTACAGTAAAATAATAATATGTCTTAGTTTCCAAAAAGTGACTTATGTCAGCAAATTGATTCTATTTTGCTTTTGACTTAAATATGTGAACCTTTTTAGTCATGGGCAAGTTAGCCCTTAGTAAGTTATAATAAAACTACTTTTTGAATGTTTAACTTTCCCTTCAAGTGGAACACTCACATTTTTAAAAAATCTTTTGAGGGAAATGATATAAAAATAGGAGGAGACTCATTAAGGGCTATGTTATTTTTATGAATTTAAATCATAAGTTTGGGAATTATTTTTCTTGAATTACATCCATTAAAGATAAAACCCTTCATTGGAAGATTAAGTAAGGATGGAAACCCTTGCCTTAGCTATGTAGCCTCATATCCAGGGTTGTAGAGGGAAAATTTGGGTTGTTTGAGGTGTCTAAGCACCATTTCAAAATGAAAATAAATAATATAGAGCATCAAAAAGGTGTAGCTCAATAATTTTAAGGCAACACCTAGATTTGGGATCCCTAGCAAGGTAGAGACTACAGTTGGAGGGTGGCGAGCAAGTTTGAAAGTCCAAGGAGGGTAGAAACCATGTCGCTAAGGAAAATAAACATGTTTGGTAGGATGGAGACCTTCCTACTTAGGGTTAAAATTAAATTTTACAAGGCTTATTAATGCTTAAATATTTTATTGAAGGTTACATACATTGTTGGCAATTATTAAAATATTTTTAGCTATTGAATTGATAATAAAAAATCAGATTTGAATGTATTATTGTTAGCTATATTATTTCTAAATTTTAGGAAATTTTTGGTGAATAAAATATCATATTTATGATCTAAATTGGCATATTCATAATTATGAATTTTTAATTACTTAGGGTTTAAAAGGTAAACAAATAAAATTACATTTATTATTTAGCATGTTGGAAAACCCAAATTATTATAATTCTTCCCAAAAATGGATATTACAGTGGTGTCAAAGCCATTTTATGGATAGTTTTGGGTAGTAATTTGTTTGTAGACTATTCATCATGCGGGGCAATAAAATAAAGATGAGGTCAACACAAGAAGCCATGGAAGAGATATTTCAAGTTATGCATTGATCTGAGAAGGAACAAAGGGGAATGGGTCCCAAGACATGGATAAAGAATGTATGGTTAAGACCTAGACCTCAAGAGTATCTCTTGGAGGAAAATAAAATAGAAAAGTCAAGGTATGAATTCCAAAACCCTACAAAATAGGAGAGGAATAAGGAAGTCAAGGAATAGATCCCAAAAATAGAAATTCCATTGAATGATTTTCCTAAGAGTTCAATGGAAAAGAAGGGCATAAATCACATGTGTGAATAAAGATTTAATGATCCACCATCAAGAATAAAATAGGATCTTATGTTTAAAATGAAACAAACTAATTTGAAAGAAAGCACAACAAATGTGATATGGGCCTAAAGGAGGTGTGATGATTGGATAATAAGAGAAAAAGAGGCATGTTGATAGGAATTCAAGCAAGATAACACCTAAAGGAATTTAAAGAGAAGGGTAAGAAATTTAATTATCTTCATAACAAGGATTTATTGTATCACCATCATAATATGTCCTTAAAATATTTTGAACATCATGAAAATAATTCTAAAAATGAGGATAAGATGAAGGGTACCAAATGAAAAGAGGATCTTTTCCAAGAATCATCTATCTATTTTATAATAATTTTAATGATTGAGCCATTGTCATATGAGATAGATGTTCAAGACAACTTTATGAAGGTGCAGGACAAGATTAATAGTCTGGAGGTAAATATATCAAACGATCCTACATCAATTAGAGGAGATGAGCATTCTAAATACAAACCCAAGGAAGAAGAAAAGTCAAAATTACAAGATTGGGGAGAGAATTTTGTAGTTAAATCACAATGTTGGATGACAATATTGATGTGCATCTTGCTAGAATTTATAGAATAATAATCAGTAAGAAGATTGTTGATGGTGTTTGTGACCTTGGAAAGAACCAGGAAAATAATACATGCATGTGTCAACAAAATATGGATGAAACCAAGGTGGAAAGTGATTCACAAAGGACTTAAAGTGGAGGAAAATGCACCATGCTTTAAACTTATTAAGGATGATCTGTTGATTTATTTTTATAACAACATTATGGATAGACATGTGTTTAAATAAAATATTAGAACTCACAAGGCTAGAAGGGTTGGAGGTGTCTCCATAAACCCCACTTCACCAATGGAGGATGAATTTTTTTTTGACAACCTAAGGTACGATAAGGTTGATGATATTTTAGATTTGGTGCTCCCTCCTATGTCATTGAAATATTTTTGTCCTCATGAACAACATGTTAAAAAGGATGATAAGGTAAAGGAGATAACTTGTAATATAAATCACATAGATATTTTTTTATCAAATTCAAAATTACTTGTGCATAATAGTGTGGGATTCAAGTACTATCTTTAGACCCACTAAGGATAGAATTTATCATTTTAGAATTAATATTTCTAATAATGTCACTATTACATGTTCTGGCATCAAAATAATGTCACATCTCACCTTGGAGAAATATAAGATATATGTGGTGAACACTAGCCAGATCATGAAAATTTGATGGTTGCAGCTCATGTGATGAATGTAAGGTTAAAATACATGTCACCTCACATCTAAAGGTGCTCTCAAAGTGATTAGAATTGAGACAACTCAAAATTGGGGCTAATAAATTCATAATAATGTTTATGATTTTATATTTGATGCCCAAGCTATGATTGATTATGTGTTGTCGATTGGAAATGACTACCCTCTAGTCAAAATCCATGGAAAATCAAGGCTATATTTAATGATAGACCATGAAGAAGAACATAGGTAAACATCAAAAAAATTGAAGACATTAAAGAACCTAAAATTTAGAAAGAACACTCAGAACATTCTTATGAATCAAAAATATTTCAAAATGACTCTATGGAAAGGTATGTTTTAGAAGAAAATGTTGTTTCCTAGACTAATTCTAACATAATTCATTATCATTACTTGTCTTTGGATTTCATTGGGGAGATTGGAAGAAATAATTGTTGGTGATAAAAGAGAACGAAATGTAATTTCTAAAAAGAGGGGTGTAGCATAAACCATCAATATCAAAAGAAGGTTAAAATATTGGGAATTGCAAATTCCCAATATTAATGAGGGAACTAGGTGAAATTTTCAAAATTAGTGTTGTTTTCATCATACAAATCAACAACCACATGTTTTTATTTGCATCCATAAAAGTGGGTTGGCAAGTATTTCCAGTCATGGGATGGACCATTTTCCATTTGGTGATTGTTGGCAAAGAATTATCAGCCTTTACAAAAGCATTTTTTATTATTACAATGCTCACATTTCTTATTCTTGCAAGGAGGTTTCAATTTTACACTTGTTCCATTTTCAAGTTGTTAACTTTTGTAAAATTATATTATAGGTTGTTATTTACAAAAATAAATAGTTGTAAGATTGATCTTTTTAAGGCCACTTAATCATTGGGAAATATTGATGAATGGGTTTATCTAAAGAGAATGTATACTTCAGCCAACATAGTTCCTATTTGGGTAGAAAACTAAATAGTTCATTAATGTCATAATTTGTTTTTATCTTGCATACAAGTTGATTTATGTCCTTTATAGGAAGGAACAACTTAAAATATCATTAATGAATATCATATTGAGAAGGTACGTGTTGTGGATTATACGCACTTGATGATCAAAGTATTTTTGAGATACCAAGAGACATCATTATTAATGGGGATGAGATATACATTTGTTGGTCCATATGGTTTCACTTGTCAAGTATAATAATTAAACTTCATGTTTGCATGGGAATTTTAGACCTTGAAATGAGGGCATCATTGAATATCAAGTCAATAAGGAATACATAAAATGTTTGCTCATATTTTTCATTTTAAGATGGGAAGCTTGTACTTTTGGTATGTGTTGACCATTTTGGTCCTACAGGCCAAAATTGGTCTCCTTCTTTCCCTACTATTATGATCCAATTCATTTTTTGATTTTGCACAAGTCTTGTTTCTACAAACTTTGCAGGCTTGGTTCTATGGACTCTGCAGGCTAGTTCTACAGACTCTGTAGGTTGGTTCTACAGACTCTGCAGGCTAGTTCTACGGACTCTGCAGGCTCAATTTATATGGACTCCAGAGGCTGATTTCTATGAACTCTGTAGGCTTGATCTATATGGACTCTATAGGCTAGTTCTATGGACTCTACAGGCTAGTTTCTATAGACTCTGTAGGAAAGAAACAAGTTCCCAACACGTAGGCGATAAAAGGACCTTTGAAATATTTTTGAAAGGAAATTTTAGAGGCCAAACAACCCTTGCGAAGGGCAGGAAATTACTTAAAGGGAACAAAGGCAAAGGTAAAGAATTCCTTTAAGATTTTTATCTACAGGAAATTTTTGCAAGGCAAAGATAGAAGGAAAAGCAAAGGTAGAATTTCTTTGGACAAAATGTCCAAAGGAATTCCTTCAGACATTTTGTCCAAAGAAATCCTTCGGAAGAAAATCCCATGGAAATAAAAAGACTAAGGAAAAATATTCAGGAAAAAGTCCAAAGGAATTCTTTTAGACTTTTTGTCCAGTTAAATTCTCTCGATAGAAAGTTTGAAGGGAGAAACTCAAATAAATTCACCCAGGGAAAAAGCTGACAGAAGGGTAAGCATAAAAAATATAAAGGAAACATATCATTCGGATAAAATGTTTGAAGGATGTGACTACTAAAGGGAGCCCAAAGAGCTAAGAGACAAAGAGACAAAAACTAGCAAAAGACAAAACCAAGAAAAGACGACGCTGGGAAAAGACAAAGTTAAGAATGAACTCAGTGACCTGCTGATGAAAGAGCCCAAAGAGACAAAGAAGTAGCAGAAGATAGCCCTCAAGGGCTAAAGGACATAGAAAAGACAAAACTAGGAAGAGACAAAAGAGCCAAGTGCAAAAATAGACAAAACAGCCCAGGTGGCAAAGGGGAAGGAGTTAATCCAGTGGTTGGAATAGTGCCTGCCAAGTGGTCATCAAGGGGTGCAAACAGTGAATGGTGCAACCCATTTTTCTCTATTTTGCATTGATGAGCAGAAAAACTACATAAATGCCTTTAAGGAGTGGTCTTGTTTGTAAATAAATAATATGGCATATGTTTTTAAACACCTGAAGTCAAAATCAGAGTCGACACGACATTATCTTTCAGTGGCTTCCCCTTCCCAATGCTCTCTGATACACGTGGGCCACTTGTCAAAGGGCACCAAAAGTCTTTTCCAAAAAGGGCGCTTTTGTTTTCCTCTTCTCTATATATATTGTAACTTCTAATTTGAGAAAGATCGTCTCTCGTATTATAAGGTGAAGCCCTACCATTTTTCAGCTGGAATCAATAGAATATGCATTTTTACCTCTATTCTAGTTGGATATATCTCTAAGTGTGTTTGAGTGTTAGTCTTGTGTTTAGTCATTGCTTCCTAATGCTTTCACAAGCTTAATACCAATACACCTAGTATAGACAAAGCACCATTCCTGGAGGTGACAAGAAGAGTTGTATCTGGAGCATAGAGGTAGAAAGAGGTTACTAAATAGTGTGTTTTTCTTACAGCGCCTATGGTAAGTCCTTTTTCTATGTGTTTCCACTAAATCCTCCCTGTCAAGCTCCCTGTCAAGTTCCCTGCAATCTGGTCCTTTTACCAGTTAAAGTGTATGTTTGTGTTCTTATAGTTCAAAGTGTGAGTATGAGTAGATCAAACTTGTTTGGTGCATCACCCTTTTAGTTTAGGTTCTATTTTTTTAGTAATCCTTCTCCCTTTTCACCCCCCCATTATATATATATATATATATATTTATATATTTATATATATATATATATATATACATATTAGCAACTTACTAAAATAACTCAGATGCATCAAAGGGAGCTAGCCCTTATCTAGAGACTCTCCCCCCAGTTTTGTCAGGCCCATAGGAAAGAGGGGAGTTTCCATTGTGATGCGTGGAAGATAGGAGTTCAGTCTCCTGTCAAGGGTGCAATCCACCACGTCAATAGTTTTTGGCATGCCTAATGGGACCATGTTTTAACACTCAATATTTTTTGGTATGCCCGGTGGGACAAAGTTTTTACACTTAGTAAAGTTTCAAGATTGATATTGGTCCTATTACAGCAAAATCAACCATTTTCAACATCTGATGACTCCACTATTAAGAACATCAGTCTCTGATCAAAGACCAGTCTGACCTCCTATGCCTAAAATCACCACATGATCTGCTGATAGGGGTGTCCCTTTTGAATTCATTGAATTGCCTTTGAACTCAGCAAAGTGATGAAGGTTTGAGAGGACTCATCCTTATTCAGCAAATCACTTTCCCAGACCTACCATAAAATACACCTACGTAAGAAGGCCTCAATTACATCATGTCATAGCTATGGCATTACTATTTGTGGCCTTTCATGGTCAGAGTCCTTTGAATCTCTGGCATTATGACCTAATTCTAGGAGCAGTACTTAAAAGTGTGCCTTCTTTTAATGGAGAAGGGCCCATTACTGCTATCAAACACATCAAAAATATTGCTAACCTCTACAATATTCACAATGTCACTGAGGAAAACATTGCGATCAGATTGCTGGCATTGTCTTTCAAAGGTAAAGTTCTAGACTGGTATGGGACTTTGCCCATGAATTCAATTGATTCATGGAACAAATTGGGCACCCTCTTGATGAACTAGTTTGGAGAGAAGAGTGACCACCTCTCACTCACTGAGCAGCTGACCATAATGAAAAGAGATCCATGTGAATTCATGAAAGATTTCAACACTCAGTTTTAGAAGACATGGGATAGAATCCTCATTTTGGTAAGGCTGACTCCAATTTATGCTTTCCTCTACTATTTGAAAGCATTGAACAGTGACATCACTATTATGATATAGTCCATGGGAGGACATGTGCTGCCTACCACCTATGACATAGCTATAGTAGTTGAGAATTGCCTAGTGCAGGCTAAAAAAATAGCTCCTAAGCCTCATATGCCGCTCTATCTTGAATTGTTGCCTCCAATCCAAACTATTGCTCCCACCTTAGATCTCCTACCTGGCATAGAAAAGTCAGCTGCTACTTCATCAAATGACCTCCATGAAGTCAAAAGTTTGTTACAAAGTGTAACAAATGAACTAGTGGCTATTAAAAGGTAGTAAGCTCAAAACAACCAACCAAATCAAGGATATCAGTAGTATGGTCAAGAAAATAGACACCCTTTCCAAAATTATAATCAAGGGCAGGGTCAATTTGCACAGGCTAGACCTTTTCAAGGCTACAATCCAGGCACCCCTTCATCATCCAAGGCCATGGTGCCCACTCAAAACAATCTGGTACAAGAACAGCCCAGTTGCTCAACCATGGGATATGGTCAAGATCAAGGTGTTTATACAAATGAAATGCTGAGTCACTACACAAATATACAAGACAATCAAGGAGCCAACCAATTCCCAAGATTTGAGGCTTCAATGCAACTTGGCATGAGCAGCAATCAGACTCAACCTGATTCTACTCTCATGAATCACCTAGAGGGTGAGTTCTATGTAGTCAATTACATGGGTAGTGCAGACAATCAGGGTGACTATGGTGCAGCCAACACAAGGTCCAAAAGGAGAGCAACAGAAGAATCTCAAGTAGCTGCCTAGACATCAGCACCACCTTCTTCATCACATGTAAACCAAAAGGTTCCAAACTTTAGACTGCTAGTTGTACCTTCAGTGCCTCATTTTGCACCTTAAGCTATAAGTAATCCCGAAGAAAATTTGAAAGAAGGCAACCCTTGAGTCAACGTGGTAGACCAAATGAAGAAGATGCACATGAATATCTCCTTGTGGGATTCATTTTCAATACCAGGGCAAAAGGACATGCTACACAAGGAATTGCATGTGTTGAATGAACAAGCTATCAGAGCAGAAGCCGATAACATTCTGATGATGAATGGGTAGCCTTCCACCTCAGGCCAAGTTAAGAAAGAATAAAAAGTTCCCCATTTTTATTTGTCCTTGGTCATAGGAGATTTCTTAGTGCATAATTGCATCATTAACAGTGGAGCAAGCACCTCAGTAATGCCCAAATGCATAGCTGATAAGCTAGGGCTAAAATATGAATAAATGACTAAGGGAGTCTTGCAACTGGATGGAACACTAGTAAAGACACTTGGGGTGGTGAAAGGTTTGAGCTTGATGCTACACACTAGCCCAACCTTCTCAGTTCCTTATGATGTGGTAGTGGTGGATGTCCCTCCTTACTTTACTATTTGCTTGTCCAGGGATTTCACATCTAAGATAGGCAGCTACCTAATTGCAAACTAGTTTTATCTAGTTTTTAGAACCAAGTATGGGACTAAGGTTAAAATTGAATCAAAGCCACTCCACAGAGATCATATGGAACCATACTCACTCAAGGTGACAAATTTTAGCTACATCATTATTGACCAAGAAGAATTCCAAGTGGATTAATCTCCATCCTTCGCCCTTGAAGGAGTTGTTGACCTACTCTTAGATGAATGGGGAAGTGACAACTTTGAGCATGATCCTTACAAGTTCATAGAAGAGGTAGGCCTTGGGATTTATTGCATGCATGAAGAGGGTACTTTTGTACCAAATCTGATGAAAGCAAGCCAAGAAAGCTTGGTTTATGGTAGTTATTCTTTGATAGCTCAAGAAGTAAGTTGGGAGCTGGTGGTGGAGTGGTGTTAGTTTCTCCTTCTAAGGAGAGATACTTTTTAGCTTTCAGGCTTTAATTTTCTTGCACAAGCAATGTTGTAGAGTACAAATCCCTCATCCATGGTTTGGAATGGGCGAGGAAAAGAGGAACCAAAGAGCTACAAGTTTTTGGTGATAGTGAGCTGATTGTCAATCAGGTAAGAGGCCAAATTTTAACAAAGAATTATTTATTAAAGTCCTATAAAAATAGGGTATGGGACTTAGTGGAGAATTTCCTTGCTTTCAATGTTACCTCCATTCCTAGAGAGCATAACAAGTAAGCAGATAGTCTGGCAGCAGTTGGTGCCTAGTTCGATATCCTTAGGGAAATAGGTTGAGACCATAGTTCACGCCACTTGAAGGTAGTAATCTAGCCCTCTGTACCTAACAACATCACTAACTGGCAAGTGTTTGATAGTGACTGGTAAATAGCACTCTTCTTGAAAGAAGAAGCTAAATTTGCTGCTAAAAACTAGGCTAAGCTACAACAGCAGTATGGCAACCAAATTGTTCAGCTAAAGAACAATAAACTTTCCAAAGGCTTGGTCACTCTCAAGAGTATCTTCAATGAAGATGACCAGTTGAAAAGTGATAAGGCAAGCATCACAACAAAGGAGGAAAACTATGAGAAGGTTGAAATATTCAAAGATTAACTGCTTGCACTTGGTAAAGTGTGTACAGATCGTGAAAGGCAGGCCTTCATCTCATTATGCGAAGAGTTTGTTGATGTTTTCACTTGGGAATATAGAGATTTGAAGGGTTTCGACCCAAGTTTGGCCCAACATACCATTGAGTTATAAGAAGGTGCTAGGCCGATCAAGCAGAAGCAAAGGCCTATCAACCTAAAGATTGAGCCTCTCATGCAAAAGGAATTGACCAAGTTGATTGAGTTCAAGATAATATTTCTAATCAAACACTCTTCTTGGTTGGCTAATCTCATTCCTGTCTGGAAAAGAATGGGGAGATTAGATTATGCATAGATTTTAAAGACCTCAATAAAGTCTCTTGGAAAGACTATTATCCTCTCCCAAGCATAGAGCAGATCCTTCAAATGGTGATAGGTAGCGAGCGTTTATCCCTCTTGGATGGGTATTCAGGGTATAATCAGATTTTGGTGCAAGACTATGACCAGTACAAGACATCCTTCACTACCAAATGGGGGACATTTGCTTATATAAAAATGACATTCAGAGTGTCCAATGCTGGTGTGACCTTTCAGTGAGCCATGGACATGGCCTTTTGAGGCCTGATAAATAACATTGTGCTGGTGTATCTTGATGATGTGACAATTTTCTCCAAGGAGGCTGCCAACACATAAACACCTCAAACAGATCTTTAAGAGGTGTAGAGAGTTTGGTATCTCTCTCAACCTGAAGAAATGCATGTTCATTGTTCACGAGGGTAAACTCCTTGGCCATGTTGTTTCCAAGGAAGGCTTGACCATTGATCTGGAGAGAGTTCGCTCCATCTTGGAGCTGTCCTTGCCCAAGCACATGAAGGAAATGTAGAGCTTTTTTGGCAAAATAAATTTCATCTAGAGATTTATTCCAAATTTAGCTGAGGTATTCAAGCCATTGAACTCTATGCTGAAGAAGGATGAAAGTTTGTGTGGATAACACAAAGAAAGGACAGTTTTGAAGAGATCAAGCAGACTATAGCCCTGGCTCCTACTTTGATCAGCCTTGACTTAACCAAGGATTTCAACCTCTACACCTTCATAAATGAAGAGGTAATCTCCGCCATGCTTACCCAAGCAAATGGTGATAACCTTGAACAACCACTTGTGTTTTTTATCCAAGGCCTAGAGGGTTTTGAGGTTAGGTATACATATGTGGAGAAGTAAGTCCTTGTAGTCATACGAAGTCTAAAGAAATTTAGGCATATGTTGTCCAACAACATAATTCATCTCATGGTTCCACATCCCGACATCAAGGATTTCTTGATCAACTGTGACCTGAATGAAAAGAGAGCAGGGTGGATCACTAAGGTAATGGAATATGATGTGGATATCAAGATCACCAAGCTAGTAAGAGGGAGAGGCCTGTGTGAGCACCTTGTTGTAGACTTTAAATAGAAAAAAGAGGACAGTCTGCTGATTCATGATGCAGCTATAGCAGAAGAACCAGCTATCATGAAGGATTAGACATCAGACTTGAGGCATTTCCTTCTCACTGGTGAGTGCCCACAGGGCCTTGATAGGACCAAGCGGAGATATTTCAAACTCCAGTCTCTTCCTTATGTCCTGATTGATGGAGTGTTGTTCAGAAGGGATCTCTCAAGAGTCCTTTTAAGGTGCATAGACCCAAGTCAATCCAACAGGGTGCTGTTTGAGTTCCATGATGGGCCAACTGGTGGTCACTTTGCTCCTAAGCCTATAGCTACAAGAATAATGAGAGCTGGTTACTTTTGGCCTACTCTATTTAGAGACACCCATGCCTACGTATGAAAGTGACATAAGTGTGTGCTCTTTGATGGGAAGAAATGGCTAGTTGCCATGCCTTTATAGCCTATTTAGGTGGAGTAGCCATTCATACAATGGGGCCTTAAATTAATAGGGATGATTAACCCTCCCTCTAGTGCTGGACACAAGTGGGTCATGACCACCATAGATTACTTCAAAAGATGGGTAGAGGCTGTCACTTTGAAAGAAGCCAATGAAAGTGCAGTCTTATATTTTTATGAAGACCTAGTGGTAAGGTTTGGGGTTCTAGCTACCATCATCTCAGATAACGCTTTAGCTTTTCTAGGAACTAAAACAAGTGAATGGGCATTGAGATATGGTATCTATCTTATCACTTTGTCCAACTACTACACACAGGGGAATGAGCTGGCTGAGTCCACCAATAAGAATCTGCTTAGGATTATCAAGAGGATAATGGAGGAGAATTAGAGGACTTGGCATGCCAAGTTGAAAATAGCCCTGTGGGTAGATAGGGTCACTCCAAAGAGGGCAATTGGTAACTCACCGTACATACTCATATATGGAAGGGAAGCTAGGCTTCCTATTTCACTTGAGCTACCAGCCTTGGACCTCACTCACCAACTGCAATTAGGAGAAAACAATAGCATGGAAGTTAGGATATGCTAGCTGATGGAGCTTCAAGAGACAAGGGACCAGGCTATGGCTTCTATGACCAACTGCCAACAACAGATGAAGAAACACTTTGACAAGAGATCTTCATCAAAAGGTTTCTCTAAAGGAGACATCATCTTAAAATGGGATGTGGACTGAGCTAAGCCTAGAAAGCATGTAAAGTTTGAATCCTTATGGAGTGGTCCATACGTCATCACTCAGTGCAAGCAGCACAATACATTCCAACTCTCTAGGTTGGATGGTGAAGAACTATATATCCCAATTAATGGGATACATCTTAAGCATTATCACTGAGCCCTTCTCCCATCATGTATATATTTTCCTTGTTTTTTCCTATTTTCCATAAGTGCTCTTGCACATGTTAGTATTTTTCGTATTCTTTTGTGTGTTTTCATTTCCTTTTGGGGTAAACCTTCATGATTGATTCTTGGATATCTTAAGGTGGTTGTTAACTCTTTCAAAGCTACATCTCAACTTCGTGCCCAATGGACTTTGAAGCTACTAGTTTCTAAGCATAAAAGGCATGTTTCCCCTGGGAATTGCCAAATTGTTGACCATTTTGGTCCTGCAGGCCAAAATCAGTCTCCTTCTTTTCCTACTATTCTGAGCCAATTCATTTTTTGATTTTGCACAAGTCTTGTTTCTACAAACTCTATAGGCTTGATTTTATGGACTCTGCAGGTTGGTTCTACGAACTCTACATGCTAGTTCTATAGACTCTGTAGGCTTGATTTCTATGGACTCTACATGTTGATTTCTATGGACTCTATAGGCTTGATTTCTATAGACTCTATAGGCTAGTTATACAGAGTTTGCAAGCTAGTTTCTACAGACTCTGTAGGAAAGAAACAAGTTCCCAACACTTAGGCGACAAAAGGACCTTTGCAACAATTTTTTTGGCAATTTTAGAGGCCAAACAACCCTTGCGAAGGGCAGCAAAGCACTTAAAGGGAAGAAAGACAAAGGTAAATAATTCCTTCAAACTTTCTGTTTGAAGGAAATTTCTGCAAGGCAAACATAGAAGGAAATGTAAAG
>JARHVA010006877.1:207500-320000 GCA_037957365.1 Torreya grandis
GTGAAGCCATAGCCATTCGGCCCCTGCCTACTATCGCAGGTTTCTTCTAAATCAAGCTATAAAAGACTGGAAAAGGAGGCGTCTACTGACGTGAAAAAGATTGGTATCAGAGCCAAGTTACTACTGTAAGTTGTGTATCATTATTCTTATTTTGCGGATCAGATCTTTTGAGTTCTCTGCTTTGAAATTTTCATTGGGAACAGTTATTGCATCAAGTCACAGGCTGTTCACACATTTGTCACAGGCCGCTTTTATCTCTGCACCCACTATTTTCCCTTACCTGAAATTTCTCGCTTACTAGAACCCAAATCTCCCCACAATGGAATTTGGAAAAGCTCCATCCACATCTACCGTAGAGGTAATGAACGAATCTGAGTTCGAAGGAATGTATGAATTACCTCTATTTGTTCCAGATCAAATGTCAGACTGTCCTGACATTGAAGTCACAGAAGAAAATCTTGAAAAAGAAACCAGTTTGTTTAAACCACCTGCTATTAAGGCTTCTAGTGTGTATAAAAAGTCTGAGTTAGTAAAATCTAAGTTTCTTTATACTTCTACTTATCTATCGTTTGTCAAGCCCAGAATCAAGTCTGTAGAATTAACTCTCTGTTACAAACCCAAGAAAACATACCAAACAAATTTGCTCCCTCTGTTACCTGAGAAAGAAATCAATTATATCAGGTCACATGAAGATGTTAAATTTGTTCATTTTGGTTTGATCAGAATACATGTCAGACCTTTGATTCCTAGTAATATTAAGCAAGTATTGTATCTAGCTTTGTGTGATCGACGCCAAGTAAGCTTTAAGCATTCTTGCCAGTTATCCAGTCTTGGCTGTCTAAATGATGATATTATATGTTTTGAGTTTTGTCCCAACCTCTCTATCGCAGTCTGCGATAAAGGTTTTAAAGAAGTTAAACATGGATATTTAGATTGTTGGGGTTTGTTTACTTCATTGTTTGGTCTAGATATGTTTGGAGAATTCCAGTATGCATCTATAAACATCTCTGTACTTTATAGTATGACCAACACAAATCACCCCAAGATCTTAAAAAATCTGCCCTATGCCAGAAGATTAAGTGGAACTGTACAACTGCAGAAAGGCCATATAGAAGCAGTTGAAATTCCTCATGAATGGAAACTTGACTGGTTAAAAAATGTTTCTCCCAGAATGAAAAGTCAAGCCACAGTCCACCAGAGTGATGGCAGATCTGTCAATATTCTTCCTAGATCCTTGTCTGTAAATTCCTGTCTTTCTCCTTCTAGACCATCTACGTCTTCTTCTTCACGTAGATCTGTCAAAACCGGTCATATATTGATCGAGGATGAAGAGGTAAATCAAGGCAAAGATTTACCAGGAACATTTATGAGTCTTCCTAGAGAAGACAGTCTTGAATTCTACACAGAGGAAACTACTACTCTCTACAGAGGTGGAAGATGGCCACCACCAAAAGGTGCCCACAAGCAACCAGCAGGAACTATGCAGTACTTTGCAGCTGCATATGAGAACCCCTCTAATGAGTTTAAGCAAATGAACTACACTGCGAGATTTAATTCTCATCTGATAGAAAATTTTGATGACCTGTGTAGAGATGTCATATCCATTAAGGATACTGTAAATAATATACAAAAAAAAGTAGATTGTATAGATTCAAAGATTGATAGTTTAGATGATAGTCTTAGTTGGCTATCTAAAGAAGACCAAAAGGCAGAATCCTCTTCAAAGCCATTTTGTTCAGTTTCTTTTGGTCCTTTTAAAACTGTTAAAAGATCTCCAAGTCATTCCCTTATGCAAAGAACTCATATACATTTTCAGCCTTGGTATTTAAATATAGATGACCTGTTAGACCCTCTGAGTGAAATCACAGCCTGGTGTAATACCATGCGTGTTCTTGTTATTCAGGCCCATCTAGACCAAGTCGGCAGCACTTGCTTTGCAGTAAAGTTTTTATGGGGAATCACTAGTCTTTGGTGGCAGTCTATACCTGAAGCTCAGCAATATGAGCGTGTACACAATCAACCTGATTCTTTGGCTGCCCTATTTCTTCTATTAATTACTGAGTTTGCACCTCCAGTCGGCAATAAAGAACTTGAGTCTAAAAAATGGTTACTCAAGATGGAACTTTGTGATCTAAAGCAATTTGATTCTTTTGCTAAACAATTTCAAAAGCTTGCATATGACAATAGAAGTTATGCATCTACTGAAATCAAGATTAAATTTTTGCATGCATTACCATATAACTTAATTGATCGAGTCATGTCTTATATTGATCTCAAAGGACTAGCGATCGAAGATCTAGCCCTTTTTGATGTTATAGATTTTGCTAAGCAGCAAATCATGACTTTAGTCTCTAAGACTAAGTCTATGCAAAAACTAAGCAAGCATCAAGCATCATAAATCGCTCCTGTCTTTCCAGAAACAGGCCCATTTGGCTGTAGACCTTATGTGCAACCTCGCCGATAGCAAAAGCAGCACCATAAGCATATTTCCTATAAGCACCGCTCTTTTCCTCGTAAACATTCCTATGCACCTCCTCATCGTTTCCTCAAGAAACGACGCACTGCACGTCCTTCTTCCACACAGCCGATTTGCTATATCTGTCGCAAACCCGGCCATATTGCTCCTAATTGTTCTTGTAAAAACACTGCTGTCAAAGCTATTTTTTCCTCCAATGCAGCAGCATGGTGGGATATTGTAGATGCAGATGAAGATCTTTATCTTCAAGAAGACATATATGAACCAACACTTGACGATCTTCCAAGTGAAGCATCTGATGATGAAGAAGATGCAGCAGCTCTAGAGTCACTTGCTGATGAGTTAGAGCAACCAATGACTAACATGCAATGTGTGACTAGCCTAGTCTAGAAACCATCATGAAGTACCAAAGAGACCAGAAAAGCCAAGAGGAAGCGGATATTCTAGAGGAGAATCATCTAGAGGGAGACAGCCCTCTATGCCGAGACAACCACCCACATTGCATAGACCAGAACATCCTCCTGTGCAATATCCAAGCTCTTTCAAACCCAACGACTCTTGGATAAAGAAAAAGTTCACCAGTAGAGAGCCGCCAAAAGAAATCAGAGAGCCAATATGGGAACAGATCCTACCAGCAAAAGAACCTATTCTAGCAGCAGACCCAAGGTGGGATAATGACGATGACAAAGAGGATGAAGTCGAAAGTATGTTTTACTCCGACCAAGATTACTATCCTGGTGATTGCAGTAATCTTCAAGAGGAAGCTGAACCAGAAGAAGAAAAAGCAGAAGTCTACCCTACACCTGTAATTGTGCATGATCCAGGAAGACAGAAACTGATATGTACCAGTATCCCTTCTCTTGAACTTCCATAGCCTGCCTATTTGAACCATTTAATTAATGGTAGATTTGCTTAGTTTTTCACTCTAGAAATAAATGGCAGACTTGTAGATACACAAGTAGACACTGGTGCTTCCCTCTCTTTTGCAAAACCCTAGCTCATCAGTGACTGGAAGACACTAGATGACAATCTTGCTTATAAGAGCATAGACATCCAAGGGAATAGTTTTATCTGCAATAGATACAAACATCAATAACCCTTGCGTATTCAAAATAAAATCTTTCATTGTGATTTTTTTGCCCTAGAGAAGATGCCCATTGACATCCTCCTTGGAGGCTCATTTATTGATAGGTATACACCCTATGGTGCTCCTGGAAAAAGCATCATGTTCACCATAGAGAATGAAAGGCTAAGGATACCCAGGTTAATCTATGCCACAGAACAGTTTCCAAGTGCCATGACTCAAAGTCCTGATATAATCCCAGCTGAAATTCTAGAAATTGGAGAAAGGATCAAGTCCTCTATCTGCTCAGAAAATCCTCAGCAATTTTGGTCTAAAGCTATGCCTGAAATGGAAATAAAATTAATTGAAGGCAAGCATATGAAGATTGGGAAAAAGATCCCAATACCAGCACAGGATTATAACGATATGGAAGCACAGATCAAAGATCTGGAAGCTAATAGCTTTATTGAAAAATCTACCTCTCCTTTCTGCTGTTACGCCTTCATGGTTAATAAGCATTCAGAACAGAAAAGAGGTAAGAAAAGAATGGTCATCAATTATAGACCATTAAATGCTATTACAGAGCCATATCCATATCCCATTCCAGATAAAAGCTATTTGCTTGAAAAGGTTGCAGCTTGTAAATATTTCTCACAGTTTGACTGCAAATCTGGCTTTTATCAGATCAGAGTCAAAGAAAAAGATAGAGCCAAAACAGCCTTCAGCTATCCCTTTGGCCACTTTCAATGGACTGTCATGCCTCTCGGCTTAATGAATGCGCCAGCATATTATCAGGCGCATATGGATAAAAATTTTGGAGGCACTTCTCATTTTTTATGTGTATACATTGATGATATTCTTATTTTTAGTGATTCTTTAGATGAGCATGCTACTCATCTCTCCCAATTCTTTAAGCTGGCACAAGATGCAGGTATAGTCCTCTCAGAGACTAAAATTCAGTTGTGCAAGACTGAATGCAAATTCCTCGGCATGGTGATCTGAGATTCGAAACTGCAAGTCCAGCCACACATAAAAGAAAAAGTCATCAGTTTCCCTGAGTGTTTGGATAAACCCAAGTTACAATCATTTTTGGGTTTGTTGAATTATCTTAATAGTTTCTATCCTAACTCTGGTGAAAACAGGTACATTCTGCAAACACTTCTCCAAAAAAAGAAGCAATTCCGTTGGGAAGAACAACATACAGAAGTAGTTCAAAAAATCAAAGCAACTGTAGCTAAGCTACCAGAACTGCATATACCTCGATCCAAACAAATGAAAGTATATACTGATGCCTCTGACCTTGCATGGGGAGGAATACTTGTTTGTATTGTAAATAATATAGAATTTGTGTGTGAGTTTGCGAGTGGTGTTTTTAGCTCCGATGTATTAAAATGGATCTCCTCTGATAAAGAGATCTATGCTGTAAAAAAGTGTCTTGAGAAGTTCATGCTTAAACTTCTCCATTTGCCACATTTTGTAATTGTAACCGATTGTACTAGATTTCTAACCTTCAGAGAAAAGGATCATGGTCAGAAAGATGGTCGCGGGAAATATGTCCAGTGGTAGGCATTTTTCAATCAGTTTAATTTTTTTGTGGAGCATATTATAGGTAAAGAAAATGTAGTTGCAGATTGGCTAAGCAGAAATCCTCCAGCCACATTGATGCATCAGCCTTTGCCTGGTTTTAATCTCACCAGGATTTTAAATCAAGGATTTGATTCAATGAATGTTCTTGTCCAAGAACAAATCCTTAGAGAAGGACTTCATCCCAGATTTACGAGGATCTCTTATGCAGCAACACAAGACTTACAAATGTCTGCAGCAGTGATTATTCAAGCCAACCGCCATCAAAGTTCGGGAGTCATCACAATAGAAAGGCTCAATAGTGAATTTCTGTACCATCAGTTCACTGAGCTAATTAAGCGACCATTATGGACATGGCGCATTCGGATAAGGTCTACTGTCAACGAACATCTATATCGTTGGATAGCTCGACATAGCCCTCATAGAATTCATGAACAAGAAAATCATGATCAAGATACAGTCGTGCATACTATCATCCGCCGATAACTTGACTGGGAATCTTATTTCCACTGCATACCACGACATGCACCATGTGAAGCGGGACCACCAAATTGTAGACATTGGCATCTTTAAAGCACTTTTCAGATAAGATGCTTATTTGATCCGATATCACAAGATGACCTCGTAGACGAAGCGAAAGACATGTTGGGCCCACAGCCTATTATTCCATCTTCACCATCATCATCATGTGGATCCAATGCGTCTAACAGCATCTCACTGTAGCCATGAGCTATAAAGCATGATGGGATTGACACCGCCTTGCCAGCGAGCAGGCAGGACCGCCCAAAAATTGCTATAAATAAGCCTCTCCGCCTTTGTATAATCATTGAAAAATTTTCAGTGTGAAAATCTAGTAGCCTTGCTAAAGAGTATGCTCTTCACTTGCCCTTTTCGAAAGATCCTGTGAATCAGAAATTGAAACAAGGATATTGTAATATTATTTTGTGAGTAATAGCGTGAAGCCGTAGCCATTCGGCCCCTGCCTACTATCGCAGGTTTCTTCTAAATCAAGCTATAAAAGACTGGAAAAGCAGGCGTCTACTGACGTGGTATGATTTCTAGACCAGGCTCCTCTTGCTTCATAATGAAGCATCGACCAATCATGTTCTCTGGGTCTGTAGTGTCGTGCACCACGTTGCATGTTAGTCATTGGTTGCTCTAACTCATCAGCAAGTGACTCCAGAGCTGCTGCATCTTCTTCATCATCAGATGCTTCACTTGGAAGATCGTCAAGTGTTGGTTCATATATGTCTTCTTGAAGATAAAGATCTTCATCTGCATCTACAATATCCCACCACGCTGCTGCGTTGGAGGAAAAAATAGCTTTGACAACAAGGTTTTTACAAGAACAATTAGGAGCAATATGGCCGGGTTTGCGACAGATATAGCAAATCAGCTGTGTGGAAGGAGGACGTGCAGTGCGTCGTTTCTTGAGGAAATGATGAGGAGGTGCATAGGAATGTTTATGAGGAAAAGAGCGGCGCTTATAGGAAATATGTTTACGGCGCTGCTTTTGCTGTCGGCGAGGTTGTACATAAGGTCTACAGCCAAATGGGGCTGTTTCTGGAAAGACAAGAGCGATTTGTGATGCTTGATGCTTGCTTAGTTTCTGCATAGACTTAGTCTCAGAGACTAAAGTCATGATTTGCTGCTTAGCAAAATCTATAACATTAGAAAGGGCTAGATCTTTGATCACTAGTCCTTTGAGATCAATATAAGACATGACTTGATCAATTAAGTTATATGGTAATGCATGCAAAAATTTAATCTTGAATTCAGTAGATGCATAACTTCTACTGTCATATGCAAGCTTTTGGAATTGTTTAGCAAAAGAATCAAATTGCTTTAGATCACAAAGTTCCATCTTGAGTAACCATTTTTTAGACTCAAGTTCTTTATTGCCGACTGGAGGTGCAAACTCAGTAATTAATAAAAGAAATAGGGCAGCCAAGGAATCAGGTTGATTGTGTACACACTCATATTGCTGAGCTTCAGGTATAGACTGCCACCAAAGACTAGTGATTCCCCATAAAAACTTTACTGCAAAGCAAGTGCTGCCAACTTGGTCTAGATGGGCCTGAATAACAAGAACACGCATGGTATTGCACCAGGCTGTGATTTCACTCAGAGGGTCTAACAGGTCATCTATATTTAAATACCAAGGCTGCAAATGTATATGAGTTCTTTGCATAAGGGAATGACTTGGAGATCTTTTAACAGTTTTAAAAGAAGGACCAAAAGAAACTGAGCAAAATGGCTTAGAAGAGGATTCTGCCTTTTGGTCTTCTTTAGATAACCAACTGAGACTATCATCTAAACTATCAATCTTTGAATCTATGCAATCTACTTTTTTCTGTATATTATTTACAGTATCCTTAATGGATATGACATCTCTACACAGGTCATCAAAATTTTCTATCAGATGAGAATTAAATCTCGCAGTGTAGTTCCTTTGCTTAAACTCATTAGAGGGGTTCTCATATGCAGCTACAAAGTACTGCATAGTTCCTGCTGGTTGCTTGTGGGCACCTTTTGGTGGTGGCCATCTTCCACCTCTGTAGAGAGTAGTAGTTTCCTCTGTGTAGAATTCAAGACTGTCTTCTCTAGGAAGACTCATAAATGTTCCTAGTAAATCTTTGCCTTGATTTACCTCTTCATCCTCGATCAATATATGACCGGTTTTGATAGATCTACGCGAAGAAGAAGACGTAGATGGTCTGGAAGGAGAAAGACGGGAATTTACAGACAAGGATCTGGGAAGAATATTGACAGATCTGCCATCACTCTGGTGGACTGTGGCTTGACTTTTCATTCTGGGAGAAACATTTTTTAACCAGTCAAGTTTCCATTTGTGAGGAATTTCAACTGCTTCTATATGGCCTTTCTGCAGTTGTACAGTTCCACTTAATCTTCTGGCATAGGGCAGATTTTCTAAGATCTTGGGGTGATTTGTGTTGGTCATACTATAAAGTACAGAGATGTTTATAGATGCAGACTGGAATTCTCCAAACATATCTAGACCAAACAATGAAGTAAACAAACCCCAACAATCTAAAGATCCATGTTTAACTTCTTTACAACCTTTATCGCAGACTGTGACAGAGAGGTTGGGACAAAACTCAAAACATATAATATCATCATTTAGACGGCCAAAACTGGATAACTGGCAAGAATGCTTAAAGCTTACTTGGCATCGATCACACAAAGCTAGATACAATACTGGCTTAATATTACTAGGAATCAAAGGTCTGACATGTATTCTGATCAAACCAAAATGAACAAATTTAACATCTTCATGTGACCTGATATAATTGATTTCTTTCTCAGGTAACAGAGGGAGCAAATTTGTTTGGTATGTTTTCTTGGGTTTGTAACAGAGAGTTAATTCTACAGACTTGTTTCTGGGCTTGACAAACGATAGATAAGTAGAAGTATAAAGAAACTTAGATTTTACTAACTCAGACTTTTTATACACACTAGAAGCCTTAATAGCAGGTGGTTTAAACAAACTGGTTTCTTTTTCAAGATTTTCTTCTGTGACTTCAATGTCAGGACAGTCTGACATTTGATCTGGAACAAATGGAGGTAATTCATACATTCCTTCGAACTCAGATTCCTTCATTACCTCTACGGTAGATGTGGATGGAGCTTTTCCAAATTCCATTGCGGGAAGATTTGGGTTCTGGTAAGCGAGAAATTTCAGGTAAGGGAAAATAGTGGGTGCAGAGATAAAAGCGGCCTATGACAAATGGGTGAACGGCCTGTGACTCGATGCAATAACTGTTCCCAATGAAAATTTCAAAGCAGAGAACTCAAAAGATCTGATCCGCGAAATAAAAAAAATGATACACAACTTACAGTAGTAACTTGGCTCTGATACCAATCTTTTTCACGTCAGTAGACGCCTCCTTTTCCAGTCTTTTATAGCTTGATTTAGAAGAAACCTGTGATAGTAGGCAGGGGCCGAATGGCTACGGATTCACACTATTACTCACAAAATAATATTACAGATAACAAATTTGATTATTGATAAAGATATTCTTATGAGTCAAAGAGTGGAAAGTTTGCACATATCCAAGGAGAGCATTATGATCATGGCATGTGACAAGTATGAGTGGGAGTAGATGAGATTATTTTATACCCAAGTAAAAGATGAAGAGTATGTTATTGCATTAAAGGTGAAAAAGATTGTTGAAGTTTGTCCACACTTTTAGTAATCCCTAAGGTTGATTTCAAATCTTGGTCTTTGTGGAAGGGTACAAAGAGTGAAGAATGGATCATGCATTTACTCGAGGGAAAAGAAATTTGGGAAAGGTAGACTATAATGTCCCTTTTTAATAGATTAGAATAATATTATTATTAAAATAAAAATTATTTTTAAATAGTTAAAGTAAAATAATAATGTCTTAGTTGCCAAAAACTGACTTATGTCGACAACTTAATTCTGGTTTATTTTTGTTGTAAAGAGAGGGATATTTTCTATCATGGAAAAGTTATTCCTTATATAAGCTATAATAAAGTTTCTTTTCAAATATTTATCTTTCCCTCCAAGTGGAACACTCACTTATTCATAAATTATTTTGAGAGAAATGTTATAAAAAGAGAAGGAAACTCATTAAGGGGCATGTTATTTTTATCAATTGAAATCATAATTTTGGACATGGTTTTCTTGACTCACATTTATTGAAGATAAAAACCTTCATTGGAAGACTAAAGTAAGGATAAAAACCCTTACCTTTAGTTAGGTAGCCTCATCTCAGGGGTTGTAGAGGGTAGAATTGGGTTGCTTGAGGTGTCTAAACACCATTTTCAAATGAAACATATTGATATAGAGAATCCAAAGGGTGTAGTATAGCAATTTTGAGGTAGCACCTTGGTTTTGTAGCCCTATCATGGTAGCAACTATAGTTGGAGGGAAATGAGCAAGTTTGAAATACCTACCTGAGGTCAGCGAACATGTCACCAAGGACATCAAAAAGGTTTGGGAGGGAATAGACCCTCCCTTGGCATTGAAAGTACATTATGCAAGACTTATTCATGCCTAAATATTTTATTGAAGGCATACATATATTATTGGTAATTTTTATAATATTTTTAGCTATCGAATTGATAATAAAAATCAAATTTGAATGTACTATTATTGGCTATAATAATTTTGAATTTTGGACAATTATTTGGTGAATAAAATATTTTATTTGTGTCCAAAATTGGCATATTCATAATGTTAAATTTTTAATTGCTTGTGGTTTGAAAGAAAAAAATAGAAAATTGCATTTTTTATTATTGTTTGTTGGAAAACCCAATTTTTTCTGATTATACCTAAAAAGACATTATAGCTTATGCTATAACCCACTTACAAAAGACATGCCCATAACTATTTATGATTATGTTCCTAATCCTGAACATGCAGAGTAATTTCATTCATTGATTGTCACAATGAGACATCTCAGTTAGTAAACAAAGATTTGTGTGCAAGATGAATATTTTTCTTCTTTACGTTTTCTAAAATTTAAAAAAATTACATTTAATAATTTGTCAAAATTAGAATTGTTGAATGTTATATAGTTTTAGTATTATGATAGTCTCTAGTTTTACACTTATATAATTACATTAACCATTTATTTGTTTAAAATAGGGTAAAATAATGGGTTTAGATAAAATTTAAAGATAATTATGTCTTGAGGGACTAATATTTTATCATGGAAGTACTTGCATAACATGAAGATAAGCAGTTTTTCAATTTGTTTTGAATTAGATTTCATAATTTAAGGCCCCACTATTTCAACCTCATTTAAAAGAGTAGGTGTAAGGAGTGAGTGGAAGAGCCAAATATTTTTCTAGATGTCATTGAACTAAAATTTGAATAATAGTTTCTCAAGAGTAATGAGGAAAATATACTCTTTGCTTAGTCCGAGCTCAACAACTAGTGATACACTGAAGTCTAGGCTATAAAAAAGAACACTTGGATATAGTTATGAAGAAACCATCTCAACCCTTTGACCTTTATATATAAATAAAAGTTATTCGATATTATGTTTTGAAGTGTTAAAAAGTGTACCTTTTATTCTCAAGATTTCCCTATAGACCATGTATGTCACACAGGTATGTTAAAATATTTAGTTGTTTTTAGAAACATTTCTCTGATTTAAACATCAAAATGATGTCGTTTGTAAATAGAAAGATAAAATACAAAATTTGGACAAGAAATAATGATTTGTGTATTAAAAAATTATATAACTTCATCAATCTCTCTCTCTCTCTCTCTCTCTCTCTCTCTCTCTCTCTCTCTCTCTCTCTCTCTCTCTCTCACACACACACACACACACACACACACACACACACACACACACACACACAAGAGTGGACAACCTTACTAACCCTAATGGTACTTTGTACCCCTTTGTCTCACCAACACTTCTATGCACTCTTCAAACAATTAATACAAGACTTAATTAACCAAAAAAATAAATTAAATGAATTAAAATAAACCATCTAAATGCTAGAATTGCTCATACAAATTGTCCATCAAACCCAAACATGAGATTCGATGCCTGTCTCGGTTATTTTTAACGAATTTACAACTATTTTATTTCTACTTAAAAAATCAAACCCATCTCCATGGACATTATTAAATTTATTAAATTTATATTTTTATTAATACTTTTATTAAAGAATTTATTAGTTAAAATTTTTATTAATTAATTTATTAAATCTTTTATTAATAAATTATGACAATTTCATTGGATTTTATATAATTAAAAATGGGTAGCCTCACCCTAAAATGGTTAATTTCTTTTTATTTTATTTTTGGGGTTGTATTTAATTATAACTATTTAAAATTTTGGGTCAAATTGAGATATCAGTGTATATTTGTAAAAAGGGAGGCAGGTACCTTTTTGATATTTTGGAATGAATGTTCTTATTCAATATTATTGTGGTTGTTATTTCTAAACTTATGTAAAGAAGTATAAGTTTAATGTTTTATTATAAGTCATTTATCTAAAATGTCAAACTAAAAATAAGTTTAAAATTTTTTCAAAAAAATTCGATTTAATTTTTATAAATTATAAATATGTAAAATTTCAAAATAAAATTATTCAAAATATATACCATAATTATATAAAGAAACTTGAATCAAATAAATTGTAATCTTATAAAATAAATGGTGATAATTGTTTATATATTTAAATGCTTTTTTAATTAAAAACTCATTCAAATGGTAAAATAAATTTGATTGTCAACCCTACATATTAAATTTGTCATTTAGACTCCATACATAAAAATTAAAAACACACTCTCAACATACTTAAAACCCTCTACAAATTTCTAATACGCACTTACTCTATGTATTCTACGACTACACAGGTCATCTAACAAAATCCCTAATACTTATATCAAATCAACCAATATGACCTACATTCTATACTTTATATTAATAAATATTAATTTTGATATCCTTTCAAAATTTATGAAATATTTTTTTAAATATATATTAGAATGTGACAGCAGCATATTTTAACAAAACTCATGCGCAAACAACTCTCTAATGCCCTCTGGCGTCAGCAGAGCAGGTTTTTTTACCGCTTAGCATTTTGTTCATGTGCGGAGTCTCGTTGTCTTCCAACGCTCTGCGTCACGATGTGAAGGTCAACCCTGCCAGTCAATTTAGAGTTGTGCTTGATTTATTGCTGTTTAAAGCTCTCACCTAAATCCAAGTTTGTCGGCTTTAACCATTTGAAAGGCGAAATTCTCACGTCGCCGTCACTCGTCAGGCTGTACTAATCTGTATGAATGAATGTCTGACATTGTCGGTCACTTTAAGTTCATTTAAGTAGCAACTACCTTACCTGCTGGTCGAAAGGTTCGAGCACGTCCATAGGACATGCGCCGATAGCTTCGTATGATACGCCTCAAGTCGGTGGCGGCAGGTCGAAATTTCGAAAGAAAATTCAATAAATTCCTGCCTCACCCAATAGCTTCACACGATACGCCATAGGAGGTTAGGCCGGCAGAGTGGATGCCCAAAGATCCGAGACTGAATCCGCGAAACTAAGAAACTTATAAAGAAAAACTGCATGAATTGCAGTTCTGCAACAGATATATCCGGCACAGTCATAAAAAGTATATGCCCCTGGAAGCCCTCATTCAAATGGGAGGACTTTTGTAGGAGTGAATCAAAAGATACCTGCGCTGGAGGAAGGGATTTATGTTCCCATGCAAGTAACATTGCAGGAAGTTCACTTGAGATCCATAAGATATTGGATCGACTAATGAATGTACACTTATTGACTTGAATGTAGAGGCCACTCAAGAAAACAAAGATCCGGCAGTGTTAACGCTATTTCGTTAGGATTTTGTACATAAACAGTGTTGATATTACATGGATACGCAAAAACATAAACAAGAAACTGTCTACGCATTCCACTATAAATAGTGTTGACATGTATATGGCCGCACCATGATTTATGTTCCTCATCTTTTCTCGGTTCTCTTTTTCAAACATGTTATCGGTTCTCATGATATTCCAAGGATGCATGGCACTCGTGCAAAATTAGATTAGAATTAGAACATAATCCTTATATTTCCTACCGCAGACACCTAATTATACGAATCATCTACAATAATTTATCTTCACTTTACGCTTAATAAAATCCTGAATTAGTTTTTTTGACATATCTTTTCCATTTATGCTTTTAATTATTATGTTATCTTTAAAAAAATTTAGAATTTTGGATAATTTTTAAGGAATACAATAAACATTGTTTTATTAACCTTATAATTAATTGGATGAGAGTGAATGGATATAACTTAATTGTATTATCTCTTATTTTTTATATGGTTTTTAAATTAAAAAATATTTTAAACTATTAAGTAGTATAATTGGTATCACTTAAGTTATTTTTAATTAGAGGTTAATATTTCAAAAAAAAAAAAATTAAGATGTTTTATTCTATTTGAATTTTTTTAAAGAAGATTAAATTGTAGTGGCCCTTGATTGAAATAAGAAATTTTATTTGTGATGAAAATATGTAAAATAAAGTATGAAGGTAATATTTACTAGAGTAAAATATATAATCTTAATAAAAATAATGAATAAAATATTATTTAAATATTCCAAAACATTTTCTTAAATTTATCTCAAATCGTTATCAAATTATTATTTTAATAGTCTCCTTTACTCTCTCATTGCTCATTCTAACTTTATCTTTAAAATCTTTAATTAATTTATATATTTTTTTTTATAATTTTTTAATTCATTTATGAAAATATGGTTTTCGTTTAATCAACATATATGAAAAAATGTGTATATAAAGTTTGAGATTCTCATGTATCAAATAGCCAATGCCATAGAATGTAGCCGTAAAACAAACAAAGAGCATTTGAAAATAAGTTTGGATTGAAACAAACGAATGGAAAAGTAGGGCACTCGGTGGAGTGATATAGTTTATTTATTGGTATGTTTTTTCATCAAGGTTATACGTGTTTTATATTTATTGTAGAGGCTTTAAATATATTGCGGAATCAATAATGTCGATAGATAGAAAGAACATGGAAGTGACATTTTTGGACTTACGCTCCATCATACATGGCGAATTATGTTTGTATAAAGAATGAACACGTTCAAGATAGATGTCGTTTTATATTGCACATTATTATGATATATAAGATACATGTCCCTTTGTATGGCAAGGTTATAGGTATATATATCACTCTAATATGTATGAAAGTCAATTAGAAAATATAGGAAAATTAAAAAAAGAAAAATAAAAAAGAGTATTTTTGAAAGTAAAGAAAGGTGGGTGTGGTTATAAAAATGATGATATTGGGTAGGAAATTTTATTATGTTGGTTATCATCAGGGAAAATAAAAAACTCTTGATGATCACTATTTCATAAGTATAAGGAAAAAAAATCATTAATTTTGGTAGGTTGCATAATTTAAAATTGTAATGAATATAAATTTTGTAAAATAAATTTGTTTTTTTCTTATCATTAAGAGTGTGGAGGTGAGTTTAATATATTTTGAGAGTAAGAAGATTAAAATAGAGACTTTAAGTGGTTTTGTTTTGTTTTATCTTTTTTATCAAGTTAGATTAATTTTGAAGTATTTTTCATTGTATTTAAGTAGTTTTAGTTGGGTTTATTTTTTTTTCTTTTTATTTTAATTTTTAATTAATATTAAATATTTTAATATTAATAAATGTAAAATTTGATATATATTAGAATATGAAAGATATATAAATGATTAATTATTTTGATTTTAGATATTGATAAATATAAAAAATTGCTATTTTTATAAAATATTAAGAAGTAATGTATTTAATTTAAATCAAGAATTTTATTGATTATTTAAAATATTTGCAAATAGAAATCAATAAAAATATGGTTGTACATTTTTAGAATCAAGTACATAATTTGAAACTACTCCTAGACATGATTATTGTTTCTAAACTATAGTGTAGGACACTTGAGTCTCTTGATTACATACTTTTCCATGTAGATTATGGGTAATCACTGACATGAAAAAAATATAAAAGTTAGATAGTTGATAGTGACATGTTAGAAGTAGAATCTCAAAATATTCCTAGATATGATTATTTTATCTAGACAACAATGTAAGCAACTCGAGTCTATTGATAATAGACTTATTTAAATTGACTATGACAAAAGTTTGGTTGTTATTCCTTCTACACATGTGTCTGATAAGTAAGTGGGGATATTGTAATTCAACTTGTGCCACTTACAATTTGTTTTTTTTTTCTTTGCATCCCTAAGGGCACTTTTAATGCTTTAAACTTATTAAAAAAAATGGAATTGTAATGAGTTGAGATAACCCTAATCACCCCTTGATGATTGACTGCTATTTATATATTGAATACTTTAAGGAGGGAAATAAATCACGCATAGTCCTTCCACTTAGATTGATTGTGCAATTGTTCACCTTGACTATGTGTATTCAACTAGAAAATAGATTTGATACTAGTCAATGATAGATCTTGACTTGCTTTGAGATACTTTAGACTTGGCTTGTGGCTACTTCTTGTGAGTAATCTTCAATTTGGAAATAACGTACAATATTTTCTCAATTTAAAATAGTGTGTAAGATAGCAACCAAGTGATAGCAAGTGTGAATAATGAAAGCCATTTGATATGTATTTATAGGAAAACTATTTGACAATTTCCTTTAGCCAACCTTATAAAATGATGATTCAATATTTGGAAAATTATTTTTATTTGGTGCAAGATGCATCCATTCCAAGTGGATAGGCCCCCGATAGTGTTTTTGTCCGCCTAGCTCGAACCTATCTTGGGAAGTCAGAGACAATTGCCCTTAGCTAGAGATAGTCCAAGGATAATATGAACTAGTTTGAGAATTTGATTAGGGAAGTTATGTGTAGTTGTAATGGAAAATAGAGGATCAATGTTTCATATAGATAAATGGATTAAAAGAATAGAAAATAAGATTTTTTCATTCAGGTACAACTCATACAATATAAATTTTGTCAATAATTAGCATTTTCAAGTACATATAACCATATTTATGTGTATACAACTATGTATTTATAAATGATAAATCTATTATTTTTATTAAAGACTTTATTTCAATTTACACTAAAATTGTTAAGCAGCAAAACATAAAAATGAAAGGAAAGAAAACTTTCATGAGGGGTTTGATGAAAAATGTTTGTATTTGATTCTTGAGAAAAATATATTACATTTTATTTATCATTTTTTTTTTTTTTTGTGTGTTTTTTTAGTCGTACCCTAAGCTAAGTCTCATGTTATGAATCATAATCAATATTAACTAGTGGAGAAGTGATTTTTTGTCATGTGTCATTATGCTTCTATAAATATATATTTTCAAACTAAATCAATGAATAATTATGTAATACGTACAATTAACTATGCATGTAATTAGAATAATTAACATTTTATATATTGACTATAGTTTATTTTTTATGTAATGATGGGGAAGGAACACACATGGATTAGTTTGAAGGCATACAATCAAAGTATATATGTAACATGTTCAACCTTCACCTCTACTGTTAAAATTTTATTTATTTTTATTTTCTAATTCATTTGTATATGATGTACAAGTAGTGTGTATATAATATAAAAATATTTTATGTATATACTATGTAACTAGTGTGTATGTAATAATAATAATCATTATATAATTTAATTTAATAATTATAATCAATTATTTAATTGACCTATTTGCATGTATAAAGATTATTTTAAAACATATACATAATGATATTATATATTGTGTTAATTGTGTATGTAGATACTAAAATTTGGTATTAGATAATTGACAATATTAGTTTTAACTTAATTCTATCGTATATGATTTGTGAACATATTTATGCTTCTTATTGTCCATTCTTTCACATTTATATGCTTTCTATAAATTCAGTCCTCTTATTTTTTTGTCATTCATATACCGGAACTTCTTAGTGTATATAAAACTAACCAAATATCTTATTCAAATATTTATAGATTATAAAATCCATGTTTCTATCTCTTAAACACTAACATAAAATTTAGACAATTTCTTTGATAAAAAGATTATAAAATCCATATTTCTATCTCTTCAATACTAACATAAAGTTTAGACAATTTCTTTGATAAAATTATCTTAAATGTAATAATATTTTCCTTCACGCAACAACTATATTTTAGAATTAAATCACTCAAAAATTTTCACACAAAAACATAAATTCATAAACCATATATTATAAAATAAATATGACCATATAAATAACTTGTATAAATATTGAAAACAAAGAAATCTTATACAACAATAAACTAAGATTAAATTATATGAAACTAACAAAATTAACAAAACTAATAACAAATTTTAACAAACTTAAAACTAACAAATTATTTTAAATCCATCTCTTGATAACCTCCCTAATAACTAAATCAAATTAAAAACATTCTAATATCTTCCCTTATATCCTATGCTTGAGTAATTACTGTATTTACCCTTCCCTTAATTGCACGATGGTCCACGTTAACCATTGGAAGAGGATTTCTCACGTTGTCGGCAGGATGTACTAATTTGTATAGTTGAATGAATTTCTGACATTGGAATAAAAAATATAATTAATAGTGCGACGAACCAGAGCAGAAAAGTTTTTCATTTCATTTAAGTAACATTCACCCTAGCTGCGAGGTCAATAACCGCCGGTTGGAAGTTCGACCTGTCAATAGTACATGCCGATAACATCGAATAATACGCCCCAGGTCGGTGGCGGCAGGTCGAAATTTGGAAAGAAAATTCAATAAATTCATGCTGCAACGAATGGCATGTCACAATACGTGATATTCTCACGATATTCTTCGTGTTGAAGAGTATGGTGTAAGAGATGAGTATGGTCTTAAGAGATTGTTGAAGTCTCTTCACATTTTTGAAGAATTCGTGAGGTTGATTTTAAATTTCGGTATTTGTGAAAGGGTTTAAAAAAATGAAGAATGCATCTTGCATTCCTTCAAGGATGAGGAAAATTGGGAAAGGTAGATTATAATATTGTTTTATTGATTAGAATAATATTATTATTAAAATAAAAAGTGTTTTTCAATATTTAAAATAAAAATAAGAATGCTTTAGTTGTCAAAAATTAATTTATGTTAGTGATTTAATTATAATATTTTTTAACGTAAAGAGGGGTTGTTTCAATCATGGGAAAATTATTTTTTATGTAAGTTATAATAATTTTTTTTTTTTTTTTCAAATATTTAGCTTTCCCTTCAAGTGGAACAATCACTTATTCGAAAATTCTTTTGAGAGAAATGATATAAAAAGAGGAGACTCATTAAGGGCATGTTATTTTTATCAATTGAAATCAAAATTTGGAACATGGTTTTCTTGACTTACATCTATTGAAGACAAAACCTTTCATTGGAATGCTGAAGTAAGGATGAAAACTCTTACCTTTAGCTAGGCAACCCCATCTCAGGGGTTGCATAGGTTATAATTAGGTTGTTTGAGGTGTCTAAACACTGTTTTAAAATAAAATGTAGTAATACAGAGTATCCAAAAGATGTAGCATAGCATTTTTGAGGTAGCACCTATGGGTCAAAAATCATTCGCACTTGGCAGAGACAAGTAGCTACCTTTAACATGGCTCTGTCAGTTCCAAAAAAGGGACTTGATTGCAAAGCAAACCCGAGATAGACAAGATGCATTAAAAGGGGCAGGTGTTGTGAATTAGGCTCCATAGAGGGAAAAATAGGTCTTTTAGACCTAATAAAGATCAAGAGAAGCTATCCAGTCTATACACTTACATTGATATAAATGGATATAGGAAAACCAATGTCCTTAGATTGGTTTTCCATCTATAGAAAAAAAATTGGCCTAGGTTTCAAGGCAGGAGCTGGTGTATGCAATTAATGGAGAGGCTCTCATCCTTCGACATGGCCATCATCTCTAACAAATAGTCGCTCAACACAAAAGTAACATGGCTCAGTCCAGATTCAAAGTTATGATGATTTTGTCCTTATACGTGCAAGACAAGTGAAAGATGGCATGGGGATGATAGATGAAAATTAGGGCATTAGAAAAGGTAGCTTGGGTATTAAAGGCATTCTTGGAGAAGTTCTTGTCTTGTAGCATGTTTATTGATCAACGAGGAAGCTTGAGGTTATTATAAAAAATGAAGTTTCATTTGTACAAAGCAAAATAGTGCCCTAATTGGTCAAAAAGATGGTGGAACATTCATTACAGTAAGGTAGCAGCTTAGCTATCATGTCTCGAAAAGGTTCCCCTCTTATTTTCTCTCTCCCCATCTTTCTCTCATCTTTTTTTGCTATATACAGAGGCTTTTGAGCTTAAAAAGAGATCCCTCAACTGGTGATGGAGTGACTCTATCAAAATTTTCATATAACACTCTCTTGAAGCATAAGATAAACTGTTATGATTCTAGTTTGGAGTGAAGTGTGCATTATTAGGGTTTTAACTTGCAAAATGTATGTCTCTTTTCATCATCTATGAATCCTCCACGCACCTTTCTTCAATTCTTTTGGTTCCTTGCAAGTTGTGTGAAGTGTTAGACATTGGTGCCTTCTTGAAGTGTCATAAGTTCATAGTGTCTCACACAGACCTATTTCTTTCTGTGCTTCGAATTGCAGGGTTTCCCTTCGATCTCCATACAAAATATTTATGCTTGTGGCCTTGAGATAGGATCATATTAGTCTATGTCTTGATTAAATTTATTAGTAGTCATTAAGGCTTATAGGCTAAAAGTGGATCATTACATATTTAGTCTATCACCATCCTTAGCTTAGATTTTCCTTTCATGTTATCTTTCTCTCCCTTTTCCTTAGTCAATAGTAGATTTTAGTATGGGAAACAAGCTGAAGTGAAGCATATGAGGAGCTAGTGCCATTAAAAATCCTAGAGGTTCAACCTCACTATAGGATACCCACAACTTGAGGTTGTTGCAATATTGTAGGTAGGAGTGAGTGAGCTTGAAAAAATCTCCCACAAGGGTGCAATTCTAGACCTCAATAACACCTAGGTTTAGGAACTCTAGTATGGTAGCGACTATAGTTGGAGGGCAATGAGTAGGTTTGAAATCCCTATGAGGTCAGTGAACATGTCACCAAGGACATCAAAAAGGTTTCAGAGGGTGGAGACCCCCCTGCTCACCCCCCCTCGGCCCCACCCTTGGCATTAAAAGTACATTATGAAAGACTTATTCATGCCTAAATATTTTGTTGAAGGCATACACATGTTACTAGTAATTTTTATAAAAATTTTAGCTATCAAATGGATAATAAAAATTAGATTTGAATTTAGTATTATTGGCTATAATAATATTGAATTTTGGACAATTATTTGGTTAATAGAATATTGTATTTGTGCCCTAAATTGACATATTCATAATGTTAAACTTCTATTTTCTTGGGGTTTGAAACAAAAAATCAAAAAATCATATTTTTTATTATGGTTTGTTGGAAAACCCATTTTTTTCTAATTCTACCTAAAAAAGACATTATACCCTATGCTATAGCCCACTTACAAAAGACATGCCCATAAATAGTTTAAGATTATGTTCCTAATCATGAACATACACAATAATTTCTTTCATTGATTGTCATAGTCAGACATCTTAGCGAGTAAACAGATATTTGTGTGCAAATTGAGTATTTCTCTTCTTTGTGTTTTCTAAAAGTAACATTTTTTCACATTTAACAATTTTTCAAAATTAGAATTATTGAATATTATATAGTTTAAGAATCATGATGTTCTCTAGTTTTACACTTATATGATCACATTAAATATTTATTTGTTTTATAAAAATAGGATGAAATAATTGGGTTGGATAAAATTCAAAAATAATTATATCTTGAGGGACTAATCTTTTAGCATGGAAGTACTTGCATAACATGAAGATAAGCAATTTTTAAATTCATTTTCAATTGGATTTCAGACGTTAAGGCCCCAATGTTTCAACCTCATTTTAAAAAGTAGGTGTAAGGAGTGACTAGAAGAGCCAAATATTTTTTTAGATATCATTGAACTAAAATTTGAATAATAGTCTCTCAAGAGTAATGAGGAAAACACACTTTTTGATTAGTCTAAACTCAACAACTAGTGATAAACTAAAGTCTAGGCTAGGAAAAGGAACACCTGGATATAGATATGAAGAAACCATCTCAACCCTTTGACACACACACACACACACACACACACACACACACACACACACACACACACACGGGGGTTAAAAATCATACCTTTTATTCTCAAGATTTCCCTATGGTCTATCACACAAGTATGGTAATATATTTAGTTGTCTCTAGAATTCTTTCTCTAATTTAAACATCAAAATGATGTTGCTTATAAATAGAAAGATAACAATACAAAATTTGGATAAGAAGTAATGACTTGTATATTAAAAACTTATATATCTTCATCAAATCCATATATATACATCAAAAAGTGTGTTATAGTGGACAACCTTACCAACCCTAATGGTATTTTCTACCCCTTTGTCTCACCAACACTTCTATGTGGTTTTCAAGCAATTAATACAAATCTTGGTTACCCAAAAAAGAGAGAGAGGGAGGTAAAATCTAAACTCTAGATTAAATGAAACAAGGGTGCCATGCACCAAATTCTTGCTGTGATAGAAATAGACAATTTCAGTAGAAATAAATAAGTTTGTTAATGCTAATGCTACATATATTACTATAGACTACCCAAAATAGTGGAAAAGTCTAGTAATATGACCCATTGCTAAAAATATTTACTATATTTTTGTCAATAATCAAATGTTTGACATTTTTCTATTCTCTTTAGATTTTAAACATTAATTGAACAATATATTATTTTGACATTTGTCCATTATTTTATTTATTTATTTTAAAAATGGTCACCCAACTTTTTTTGAAACAAACATTGTTAACACTTTGAATTTAACACATTGCGAACATTGATAATGTTTTAAATGTTGACATGAAGAAAATATGATTTAAAAAAACAATTAAAGGCATTTTGTCTTATGAGAGATTTGTTAATGATAAAAATGTGCCAATATCAAATGATTATGAAAAATCTAAACTTTTTGAATTGAACACACCAAATAATATGTTGACTTTTTATTTAAAATCATGTTATAAGGTACCCGAGTCAGCAGTAACTTAAAACTTGCATGATACTAACATAAAATGAAGAATTATTATCAAACACACGATAAAATAATTAGAAAATATAAATACAACCTCATGTTTTTTTTCATGTTTCTTTTATACTGACAAGCTCATTGTATGATGCTCTATTTTTTATTGTATTGACAAGTTTCCATGGTTGAACATATTTCTTGAGGGAGGTAACTGGTAATAAGTTTTTGTGAATGTGGCATAGAAATTATCCTTGAACCAATATTGAATCTCCATCTCAAGTTTAGTTCTTAATTTAAACTAATGATAGAGAAAAGCATCATTATTTGTCATAAAAACAAAAAAACAAAAAAACAATAGATGGATTTAGGGCAGCTTATTTGAGAGTGGTTATCTAAACAATCTAAATGAGGGGGCACCAAAGGACCCCAATAATCCACATTTTCGAAGTTATTGTTGAAGAATGTCCTCTGACCTACTTTGGGCTATGAACATGCTTTTGGATAATAACAAGCGCTGCCTCAAATATTCTCTCTTTTCAACTAAGGATTTCCTACAACTTAAAAATGATTGAATTACATAAATTTTCATGATAATGATAAAGACATAACTCTGTCTCTTAAATTTACCATATTACAATTATTGGGCTTTATCCATTTCTCATATTCAAACTTAATCTATTTCTCATATTCAAAAAAAATATAAAACAAGCATACTTCCTTTCCACTACTGATAATAGAGAGAACAACGATATTATCTACTAAAAATATCATATCCTAAATGATTATAAATAATAGATTAAAAGCCCTAGCAGCGAATAATAGTTTTAGTTTAGTCTACATGCATAGAAGGAAATTAAAGGCAATGTACTGATCTAATTTTTAATGAAATTAGAGTTGTGCTTGATTTATTGCCATTAAAGCTCTCACTTAATTCCATGTTCGTCGGTTTTAACCATTTGAAACACGAATTTCTCACGGTGTCGTCACTCGTCAGGCTGTACTAATCTGTATTGATGAATGAATTTCTGACATTGTCGGTGACATGGCCAGAAGACTTTAAGTTCATTTAAGTCGCCACCACCTTAGCTGCTGGTCCATATTTCGAAAGAAAAATCAATAAATTCATGCTGCACCCAAGAGCTTCCAACGATAAGCCATAGGCGGTTAGGGCGGCAGAGTGGATGCCCAAAAATCAGACATGTAAGCGGAATTTTTTTTTAGTCGAAATCCAACTTTTCATACCGTATTTCTACAATCGCTCAGGATGTATTATATAGCCTTTCTTCTGTTCTATTTAAGCCATTCCGATGATGGAATTCCACCTATAAGCATTGCTCGTTTTGTGGTAGAGTGGATCGGTAAAGCTCTTCTAGTAAGTTACACTAAATACTGATTTAAACTTTTTTTTTTTTTAAGCATGGATATCGAAGAAGCCAAACGGAGGTTGGAATTCTCGTGCTCTCAAAAGCAGGGGGCCTCACGCAGCCAGACTAAAGGCACATATGCAGATGAAAGCGACGATGAAATGGAAGAATTTTTTGCTTTGTTAGACAGAATCCAAGAAACTAAGAAACTTATAAAGAAAAACTGCATGAATTGCAGTTCAGCAACAGATGTATCCGGCACAGTCATAAAAAATACATGTCCCTGGAAGCCCTCATTCAAGTTGGAGGACTTTTGTAGGTGTAACTCAAAGGATACCTGCGCTGGAGGAAGGGATTTATATTCCCATGCAAGTAATATTGCCGGAAGTTCAGTTGAGATCCATAAACAAAATATTGGATCGACAAATGAATGTACACTTATTGACTTGAACGTAGAGGCCACTCCAGAAAACAAAGATCCGGCAGTGTTACCGCTATTTGGTTAGGATTTTCTACATAAATAGTGTTGATATGTACATAGATATGCAAAAACATAAACAAGAAGCTGTCTACGCATTCCACTATAAATGGTGTTGATATGTATATGGACGCACTATGAGTTATGTTCCTCATCTTTTATGGTTTCTCTGTTGCAAACTTGTTATTGGTTCTCAGGATATTTTTAGTGTTGAAGAACACAGGAATTTTTTCAGCCGAAAGATGCATAGCATTCATGCAAAATTAGATTAGAATTAGAACATAATCCTTATTTTTCCTGCCGCAGACACCTAATTATATGAATCATTTACAATAATTTATTTTCACTTTACGCTTAATCAAATCCTGAATTAGTTTTTTCGACAATTATTTTCCATTTATGCTTTTAATTATTAGGTTAACTTAAAAATATATTAGAATTTTGGATAATTTTTAAGGAATACAATAAACATTGTTTTATTAACCTTACAATTAATTGGATGAGAGTGGGTGGATATAACTTAATTGCATTATCTTTTATCTTGTACACAATTTTTAAATTGACAATTATTTTGGGTTGATAGGTAGGACAATCAGCATCAATTGTGTCATTTTTAATTAGAGATTGATCATTTAAAAGTTATACCTCTAGGGTGTTTTATTTCACTTGAATTTTATTACGAAGATTAGGTTGTAGTGGTTTTTGATTGAAATAAAAAACTTTATTCATGATGAAAATGTGCGAAATGAAGTTTGAATGTGATATTTATTAGAGTAGATTAAATAACTTTAATAAAGATAATGAAAAATTGGAAGCAATAAAATATTATTTGAATATTCTAATTTTTTTTTGAAATTTATCTCGAACCTTCTTTATCGAATTATAATTTTGATAATCTCTTTTGCTCTCCCACCACTCATTCTAACTTTAACTTTAAAATCCTTAATGGATTTATATATATTTTTGGTTCATTCATGAAAAATATGATTTTAATAACTTTGACTAGTATATGTGATGAAATTTATATAAAGAGTTTGAGATTCTCATGTATCAAATTGCCAATACCATAAAACGTAACATTAAAGGATGAAAGGTATCACCGCAAGATACCAAAAAACTAGTAACAGTAGCGAAAGTTGAGAGAGCAAAAAACATACGCTGCAAGGTATCCCAAGAAAGTAAACAACTCAATACTCACACATAATGCTGAAGAGGTACACTAGATGGAACGAAGGCCATCAAATACAAATGCACTCGGTGGACTCAAAAGTCTCAATGGAACTCAAATCTACACGAATGGTTTGGATTCACTGCTCAATCACAATAAATAACTGACACTAGAATGCATCAGAATAGCTCTTACAAAAAGAGACTGTTAGAGGTGTTGATAGTGCAAAACAGTTCACCAACTGAATTCGATCTAATGCCAGAAGATGCAATGCAGCAAGGGCTAGCAAGGAACATGACAACTGAAGAAGTAGGATTTGCACCATACCCCCCATATTGCTGACTGGGTGGAGTGATGTAAAAAAGGTTTGTATGAGTGGACTAAATCCACTCCCTGAACACTAACGTGTTGACACTATATTCCCTAGAATAACTACTCTTAGAAGGAGATCAAACTCCACAATAAATATGAAGGAGACTATCAATTGTCAAAAAATGTTGAAGATACCGAACAAATATCTCTAAAAAAAATGTCCCTAGTGGTGATGGGATAGTCAACAACTGAAAAGTAAGGGTTCAACATGGGACATACAAACATGAAGAAAAAGAATCTATGACTCTCAGTGTGACCACAAATAAAGGTTCCATATAACAAAAACACCAGATGATGCATAAAAACTAAAATGCTATCAGTCTGTAGAAGATACCATTAAGAACAAGAGATTTACTCCTAAAACAAGGAAGCGGTGTGTGACACAAAATTGTACTTAAATGTAGGATGTTGGGCTTTGCTAGAAATGTGTCCATGAGTGTAAAGTGTAATGACAAAGATAACAATGTGGGCCAAGAAAGTACAAGTGCAATAATGATAACTTCCAAAAAATTAAAGTAAAAAACAACTAAAATAAATTTGTTTTATCTGTGAGGTCTGACATCTTCCCAGATTAGACCTCACCCTCTATCTTAAATATATGAAAGTGAAAGAAAGTTAACATATTCCAAAAATGTACTAAAAATAATACAACAAAACCTCTCCATACAACTTAAGAACCTCTTTAAAAAATAACTCCCACAATAATAAATTGGTCTCCACCTTTTACAACATATACCACCACTTTACAATTTGTTGGGTACCACTTATAAGTTTTGTTTTAGTGCCCCCTTTACATAAAATAGTCCTCCACTTAACAATAAAAATTTGACCCCCTTTAAAGGAACACCCATTACAAAAATTGGTTTTTACACTTAAAAAATGTCTCCCACCACATTTAAAAAAAATAAAGGTCTCACTTTTATATTATGACCACCCGTTAATTTTTGAAAAAATCCCATAAAAATCTTTTGAAAAAAATAATATCAAAAGAAAGTGGGAAAACTTATACCAATTTGAAAGAGACCCAAAAAGGGCCTGGGTGTCGAGGAAACTGCTTTGACTGGTGTAGTAGAGGTGGATCGTTATGTTATAATCCACTACGAAGAAATAATTTGGGAGATGGCCGCTGAAGTCAGTGAGACCCACATAATCTTGCCATTGAATGGCATATTTATAGCGATATTTATTGGAAGCAATATCTATAAACATAGAAAGAGAAATCCTCCACTAGATATGACTATCCAAACAATGCAAATATCTGATGCCATATTACATAACAAATTCCAATGCCTATGTGGTCAAGGGAGAATGACAACAGGAGGTTATCATGTAGCATGGAGGATAAAGTTCTGCATGGAGTGGCGATAACATGGGTAATGAACCAAAAGTTGGGGCATTTAAACTGGATGTATTCAGATGAGGACTTAAGAGCTAAATCGCGTAATCCCATTGCAAAGTTTGAGACAATAATCCTGGTCGAGAGCATTGGACGGATCGCTAGTGAAGAGCAGACCGGTTGCAGCCAATGGCTGGCTAGATTGTAGTAGAGCAGGCCAGGATGGGTAGAAGACTGTTAGCAGGTCGATAGTGGCATAAACCAGTAGAACTACAATGATGGTCGATAAAGCGCTTGCAGCATCTAGTTGGACAATAGTCTACAAGGTGAAGTCTGAGAGGCGCCAATGATGGAGGTTGACGCTGCAGTAAAGAGAAGAAAACATTCAAAAAAATGTCTCTCAAAGAATATATATGCAACAATAGAAATATCTTGGAGAGACCGAACCGAACGGGTTCGTCCAAAATGAAAATTGTCATCCTTGACCTTCTCTTTTTGATCAGATCGTCATGGAAACTTCAGCAATTATGAGATCGTCCCTTTCAAGGTTGAAACGACACCGAGAGCCACTATTTAGGATTCCTTCTACCGATGCCAATTTCTAACACATCAATAAGAGTGGCGAAATATATGGTGGTTGGTTTTCCAATAGTAGTAAGAGGAAAAAAAGACCAGGCCCGTTAGATATCAGCAGAACAAATATAGGTGACTTGTAAAGTCTCAGCCATGGATGCAGCTTAGGGAAGCCATAACTTCGAGAGACAGCCTAAAAATGTCAAGGGAATATTGGCAAGAAAGCTAGCGGCATCGTTCTAGTGGTGATAAAAGTTTAAATTATCATATGCACCATACGCCCTGCATTGAAAGGGACACAAATAATATAGAGGAACAATTTACTGAGTAATAGCTGCAAGGGATGGCTTTGATACCATGTCGGAGTTCATATTGAGCTCATGCAGTTGCAGGATCGCCCCTATATATCATTACCACAGCGTTTGTAACATAGACATTACACACAATTAATAATTAGCACAATAAAGTCTCTAATTGTAATCACAATTTTCATGTGGGTCTCTATAACCGACCAAGTCAAAAATACATGGGATTGCATATTAAATAGGCAAGGTATATTGTTCTGTGCAACAAAATATTGTTGTATGAACAACCATAAAATATGAGTGTCTATTTATTATTTTGCACTCAACAAATACATGCACAAAATATAATAGCATCTCCAACAATAAAATGACTCCCAAATCAAGCTTACATGCTTTACTCCAACATCTTATGTGGTGGATGTTGTGACTACAATTTTGTATTACTCATATAAAGATCATTGGCAATCATCTGTGGAATACCCTAAGAATAAAATTTGTGATAAATTCAATGTTATTTCAAGCCATATACAAGAACATGTCTACGCTACTTGATCCTATAAAGAAGACCATTAAAAAGACAGGTGACTACTGATTGTATACTTAGTGCCTTTTAATCAAAATTAAAGGTACCAGGGCATAACCTTTGTACCTAACCCATATTATTCCTAATAAATTGGGCGAGCAATAAATTAATATTCAATTGGCTGAGATTACAAATGTTAAACTAAGAAGGTCTATGAAAGCATCTATCCACCTAACCCCTCTAAGCATTGGTAGAATGTAATATATGAGGTGGGATCACTTCCAATCTATTGCAATAATGATGACACATTATGGATTAATTCATGCACCATTCAGATATTGGGACCCTAAGAAAATTGTCATGGAACATATCAAAAAATATGACAAGAAGCTGAAAATAAATTATGGGCACAAATCTTACGATCATGATAGTGTCTTCATGAATGCATAGGATGACACTAAGGTTTCTATAGGAATATGTAGGGTAAAGATGTTAGTAATTGTAGTGCAGAGGATCCAATATGATCCCACTATTACTGAGGAGGATGTCAAAAGAATTTAAAAGGAATAATGTTTTTCTAGCCCTGTTCATGGACCTCCTCCACATGAAGAAGAAGAAATGAAAGAACTACCAAGCCCATATGGAGAGGCTAATATTTAGTAAAGATTTGGGATTGCTCCAAGCTCACCTACTTATAAAATTGATACTCCTTCACCTCAATGCATAATTGAAGAAGAGAAATCTGCAAGTCCCAACACATTAGTTGAACTTTTCTCCATGCTTCATCTGCATGTATTGACCAAATTATAACATGTTTTTTTTATCACATGTTTCTATTATTTCTCCCCATGGGTCACCACCTATTATGACATCAATACCACCATTGGTAATTCTTCAATCCACTAGATTGCCATCTTCACCACCCATCATTCCTCTAGTAGTCACCACTCTTCCTATTTCCTCACCATCTACTACCACTAAAACCCATTCATCTCCCATTCCACCTTCCATAGGGACAACCTCTATTGATACCAAACTAATAATTACATATAAAATAAAACCCAAGACTTCTCGTATTTCACCCTACAAGGTAGAGGTAGAAGAGAAGTAGGCAAAAGTTCCCAAGGAGAGGGAGGATAAAATAAAAGGTAGATTGAGGTCAACCCCTATTGAGAATTATGATGGTGAGGAAGAGGACAACATATGAGGAGATGAAGAATAATGGGTGTCCAAGACTAACACTAAAGAAATAGTCTATTGATGAAATAATTGGAGCAAAGGAAGATGATGAATAGATGACTAAGAAAAGTACTTAGTTTGAAGGAACTAAGAAGTTAATAGAATTTAAAGAGGTTGACCAATGAGATGCTAACTTGGTGACCACATAGTTAGTGTTGGATGAGGAAGGAGATGCAAATAGGGAGACAGAGTCAAGAATACAAACTCTAACACAGGGGACATCATTAGGTATATATCTAATCTCTCCACCTTAGTCTAGTATAGTGATAACTATAATAACTAGTGCCCTAGTTATCTCCCTTTAGGTTATATGCCAATGAATTCTTCATTTTTTGAGTATTTACTCTTTTAATTTTACTATAATTGGTGTGGCATATTCTTTGCATTATTTACATTCATTGAGCCAAATACATAAACCTCAGGGAATTATAGTGCCAATTTTTCATACCATAGACTAGTCTACTACTATGAGTCCTATCACTAAAGATAAGACTACTAGTGTTGCATACACATCAATTAAATATTATTTACAAAGCCTATTTAACATCCTAGTGACTTATTCATTATTTATTGAAACTAGTGCTCACTCCCCTAAGCCATAAAAGAGGGTACATTTTGAAAACATGGTATCTACTTCCATTTTAGCCATGTAAACCACCCCTCCTAGGTAATCAACACAATAGAAAATGCACATTGGTCAAGTTTCTCAAATTGGTTCACCTACAATTTTAGTACATAAAGCATCATGGAAGTTTAAATACATAGATACACTAGTCTAATGTAGGATATTGGATGGAAGAAATTTATACCTCATTTCCCTATAGTAGAGACATCTTCCCCTATGTCCATGCTTCCTTTGAGGTAATCCTCTTCCTCTATTAAAGTATAACAAGTATAACAATAGGTTGTAATGAATATTCCTTCATGGATTAAGCAACTATAATAACAAGAAGAAGGAAGGCAAGATCCAGTTATTACCAAGTAATCCATAATCAAATTTCATTTTGATATACAGACTAATACCTTGAGAAAGGTTAAAATAAATACTTTGGTTTCATTAGGACCACAGGTTGAGTTGTATTAGAGGTAAGATATATTATCTCTAACAAAGAGAAGAAAAGTAAATATCTCAGACCTAGATTGGTATAGAGAATATCCTTATAATTTTGTGAATGCTGCTAGAGGTGTTATAAAAGAAATGTTCAAAAGCATTGATTAGCCTACTTAGAGGCTGCCAAAGATGAGTACAATTTAGGATCCTAAATAGATCATACATAATGTGCAAGGGATAGTTAGAAAGATCTATTACATTAGTCATCTAATAAGGTCTACAATGTCCATATCTCAGCTTGAGTGTGGGGATGTAATTTATTTTTTCAATAAAATAAAGGATATTGATGCAAAGCTTCACTTCATACGCCAAAAAACTAGAAATAATGTGGATGCCGATTTAAATTTAATAAAAGCATCTAAGGCTAAATGGGCACAAAATACACTGCTATCAAAAGGGATAGCTTGCTTGAGTGGAATTAGGAGATGTGAACTCTCATGAAACAATTTTCCAATTAGGAAAAATAAGTAGTCTTTATTCTTCAAAATATGAGAGTCACTCAAGTAAGCAATCTTAAGGGGTAATTAGTCCCTAAACCCATTTTTGAAAATATTCTATGAGAAAAAACAAACAACATTGAAGATAATATTGAAGGCATGGTCTATAGGACTTATGATGAAATAATGAATTTAGTAAAATTTTCCAAGGATTGAATCATTGAATCTGAGACACTTCATGTAGGGATCAAGGCTGAATTGGTTACACATCATACATTAATGGACAAGATCTTATAGATGGTAAAGACATATTTGCTTGATTATGAAACCACACACACACACACACTTCCAAGCCAATCATGCATTATATTTTTAGATGGTAGCAACCAATCAATTAACTTCAACAATAAGGGAAACACAACCACCTCCTTATAATACTTAGTCTCCAAAATACACACTAGTAAAAACACAGACTAGGCCTGCCTATGTGCCTTTTCTAATTTTCAATAGTATAACTATATTGGTGGTAACTTCTAGAAAATATACAGATACACTCCCTATTCTGGTTGTAACTCAAGATATAATGATAGTTGTATCTACTTTAGATTTTATAGTTATTATTCCATAGTTTTCTTCTTCTAGCAGTGCCACATTATCACCCTCTAATTATACAAATATATTTTCATGTTTGACTAAGTTGGAATGTTAGTTCGTAATTTATTTTTCATATATATATATATATATATATATATATATATAAGTCAAAGAACTCTATTATGAGCAAGTACTATTGTACATGCATGCTTTGCATGCAAGTTATATGTATTTTTAGACTTTGATTGAGAGATAAGGCCTTCCCCATCCAAAGGTTATATATATTTGTATCATCTCAATCCAAAAGGGAGTAGAATTTTGGCTAGTTATATTAACAAAAAATTCTAAGGAAAGTCTCTAATTGATCTCAATGTGAAAATCTTGATTCTTCTCCAAACCTATGGATTGTGTAAAGAGTGCTATCATTATAGTTTCTTTAAATTTTAGGTGTGTGTGATTTATCTTTTTAATATAATTATTCTTAATTTGAATTACCTTTTGTATATTAATCATAATCCCCCTTGTAGATGTGATAACACAGTCTTGAAAATGTAGAAACTTTTGATTATACATGGTTAAGTTTACTGTATTTATTATTTCCTTGGATGTCTAATTGTGTTGATTTTTGGTATGCTCTTAGTAGCTTAAAATAAACATTGGTTTATGATTACTTGTCTAATCTTTAGTTCAAGTGTTGGTTTTAAAAGGTTTTATTTTTTTTGACCCACATGTCTCCATTTATACCATAAGCTTCTCTCTTTTTGAATTTATTTTGGTAAGGCCCACCTTAGGTTAGATTCATCATTAATCCACCCATCTCAAATAGATGTAGATTCATCCATAGATGACCCATCCATGATAAAAAAATTACTTCACTCATTTTTATTCCACCAACAGGTTGTTTACAAAAATAAATACTCCACAACTCGTGCATTGGATTAAATTTTCATTCATAGATCCTGAAATATTCGAGGCTACATTATAAGGTTTCTAGGCTGTGCATAAAATGCACAATAACATTATCCAAACTAAGGGTGTATCATGATGTCTTTGGCACAAGGTTAATAATTCATATGATTGAAACCAAAATATCAAAATCCATGGAAGTATTAGTTGATATCCATATAGAGCAAAGTAGGTGTTGACCAAATTTTAACCTCAAGTCAAAATTGGTCAACCGATATAGGTTGAAAATTTTCATGAAATTATCAAAACTTGTATGTGGTATTTTCATGGTCTTAAATGGTATTAAATAATTCTCATATGGTTACATTAGTCATTTCTTAGCTTGGTCTAAGGTTTGGTCTCATGTGTACTTGTCTAGTCTAAGGGGTCATTTATGAGGTCTTGGTGTTGTCAAACATGGTCAATGGTTTGATATGGCTTATATTAATTATTAAAGGTTATTAATAATTATTTAAGTTTAAAATATCATGTATTAACCATTTATTATGTTCTTTTGTACAAAATTGTCATTTTAGTCTTTTTTTGGCCTATTTGGAGGATTTTTACATACCATATTCAAATTTAAATGTTTCAAGAAGGTTATAAAACATAAATTGTTTCATATAATGTTTATTAATGGTTATATGCTAACAAAATTGCAGGTTCAATGCCTAGAATGAGTAAAATGCCACTTTATAAACACTTTTGGGCACTTGTACGACCTTAAAAGATCACTTTTCAATTGAAAATAGTTTCACAATGTCCCTTGGGATTCTTAAGATTTATTTTAGGATTTGGATTAAGTTTTAAGTTATACATATTCTTTATAAATTCTCTCTCCTCTATCACCACCTTCAAAAGCTCATAAATGTAAAATTCAAGTGGATGGTATGACCAGAGAGAGAGAGAGAGAGAGAGAGAGAGAGAGAGAGAGAGAGAGAGAGAGAGAGAGAGAATTTTGTCCATTATTAAATGTCATAATAGTATTTAAATTAGTGGAATTTGTTTGTATATTCATTTTCATTCCTTTAATAAGAATTTCTTATTGTGACAGTGGGTCACTATGCCATGTCCATACATGTAGGCTCTAATTTTTCTTCTATTTTTCCACTTTAGAATATGATGGATAAGAATAGTTTTGAGGGATGTTTTCAAATGTCAAATATGTCATTTAAATGTTACTTTAATTACATAATTCACTTCATGAATTTTCTTCAACAAAAGGAAAATTGTCTTCATTGTGTGGACAAATCATCCTACTACAAGTCTATTTTGGTTTATCTGAAGATGTCTATCACTTTTAGAGATTTATAGTAATCCATTACTCATATAAAACCTCCTAACTCTCCCATAATTCATGGGTTACCTTATGATAAGTTTCTTTTGCAAATATTCCTTCAAGAGGCATCATGCCTTGTTCCTTGAAAAGCATGGTACAATTTATCAATGGTTTTCGATAGGTTTGAGTGCCATGTTTGATCTAAATGGTAATAAAAAAACTAATTTAGAATGATAAATTCATGTTTAAGGAGGTTTGAAGTCTAAGAAAGTGAAAGTGAAATGTGAAATTTCACTCTCAAACAAAGTTGAAGTGTGCTTTAAACACCCACAAGTCTACATACTTGTAGGTGGACATCCATAGAACCTAAGTTTTATGAGGAGTTTATTTAAGAAATGAAGAAGTGATATAGATTTATAAATAACTATGTGGCCCTTTATAAACTCTACTATTCCATCAAAAGAACATGAACCTTGTGCTAATCTCCATTTCATACATAGAACTTGCATAAACTAACTGTGTATATAGTCCCTACATATGAATGAATAGGTAGAGGATGATATATGCTTAGTTAGAAGGTCTAGGTTTGTTGAAAGGTGATAAGGAGTTGAGATTAGATTATGCAACCTTTAAACTTCAAGATTCAAGAAAGTTTACTTTCTAACAACCTATGCATGAAAAATAGAGACCCAAAGGCATTAGACCTATAGTTTATCTTGTGGATTGAAAGATAATTTCTCTCCAAACAAGAATAAGCCAAAACAGGAAACATGACTTCAATGTAAGCATATGCAAGGACACAATCCATTGGAAACACTTAAACCATTTTCAAGTTTAGATATGGTCAAAAATATTGAGTATACAAGCCTGTCATGCCTATAAAATTTTGTGTACAAAATTGAGAAAGGGTCTGAAAATGTCATGAAATGATCAAGGAACCTTGTGAAGATATGAAAAAAAACTCTTAATGAGTTTATTTATTGTTTAAGTTTCATGACAAAGTTTAATATTAACTTCTAAGTCTCAATGCTCAAACCCTTTTCAAATTGACACCTACATCCACTTTGAGAAGGTGGTCTTTGCTATGCCCTTAACCTATAGTGCATCTAGGGATATGTGTGACAGAATTATGACTTACACACCTTCATATTAGCTTGTTGCATTACTTAATATTCTTAGTATGGTCGGCCTATGGAATAACCATGGCTAAGTAGAGTATATATATGAGGTAGTTCTTAGTCTTTCATCATCATATTGTGAATTTTGTTCTTATTACATTATTTTGTAAGTTGCCCCTTCAAAGTGGCTCAATCATTATATTCAAGTATTCTATCCCTTTTTCAATTTATATTGTGTGTCTACTTATTATGCTCTTAATTATTACATATATAATTATATTATTTCAAATCATCTAAGTAATTTCCTTACAAGTGGTATCAGATCTTCAATTTTAGCAAGTTTTGGTGGTGCATATTTTCTAGATCTAGTATCCTAAGCACTAGAAGGCCAAAAAAATTAACTTGTCATTTGGGAGGAATTAATTTTTTTCATCACCATAGTTTTATACAAATTAATAGTCATTGGATTTGTCTTTGTGAGATGATCCTAATGATATATTCTACTAGTACACTTTTTTAGGTCAAACTTTTTCACCCTTGTACAAAATAGTAGTTGGATTCATCTGAAAAAGAAAATCATAATGGTGTATTCCACTAGTACATTTTTCAAAGCTAAAACCAACCTAGGGTTTGTGCATTGTTGGTCCAAACACTTGTGGATGTAAGAAAGAGCAATAAATTCCAAAAATTTCTCACAAGGATGACATGGAATTTGAAACACTTGATCCATCTATTTTGGAGGTAGTTCAACAACCTAAGTTAGAGTTGAAGGGCATGGTAAAAAAAGATGATTTTGATATGGTTCAATGGGACATTATAGGTTTGAGAAGGGACTTGGATAGCGTGAAAGATCAATTACAAAAAATATCTATGTAATTAGCCAATTTTCCATCTCACCCACTATAAAATAATCCTCCACCATTTTAATTTGGTTCTTTTCCTCAACACAATACCAACACCAATTATGGCCCTATGTCGATGTTGCCAAAAGTGGACCAGTGCAAGTTTGATGGTAATGATACACTCACTTGGCTCACTCAAATTGAAAATTTATCTAATCTACATTAGACTCCATATTCACAAAAAATGGTTATGGCCTCTCTATATCTAGAACCTGATCCATTCATTTGGTATCATTGGTTATGTGCTCAAAAGATGAAGGGTGTTTAAGTTTCATGGATGGTATTTTTGAAAGAGTTGTAGATCCACTATTGCAATAATGTTATAAAAACTACTTCAGTTAGATAGCCAAGTTGTACTAGACCCAAACTGTCAAGGCCTACATTGATCAATTTTAGAATCTCTCCTTATGTGTGGCAGACATCATTGAGAAAAATATGACTGACCTATTTTTGGGTGGCCTCAAAGATAACATCTAATTAAAGGTTCACATGTTTCATCTCAATAATATAGTTGAGGCCATACCAAGGGCACACATGGTTGAATAAAATGAGATGATCAGATGAAGACCTTTCAGTAATGTTCGTGAACATACATTCCTATTACTATCACTTCATCAGACTACCAGATTGACAACTCAACAAGTGGAAGAAAAGCATGTAAAACATTTGTGTTTTTGCTTCGATAGAAAATGGAGCAAACAAAATTGATGTGTTGAAAAGAAGTTATTTTACATTGACAGTGCAAATGAAGAGGAAGAAGATGAGGAGGTTTCAGAGGAAAGGTTAGAAGAACTTGAGGATGAATCTAAAAATTCTCAACCTAATAATTCTTGTCATGAAATTTTAGGCATTAATACTCTTCAAACTGCTAAGGTGATGGGGTTATTTAAGAAACAGAAGGTGATTATGTTAATTGACTCTGGGAGTACACATAACATCATCAATAGTAAGTTGGCTACTCATTTGAATTATTTCATTTACCTAAATACAAACTATCAGGGCATGATTGTAGATGGTGGTATCATCAACTATTCTATAAAATGTCATAGTATTAAGATTCCTATGGGAGACTATTTTTTAAATACCCCTATGTTTGTTATTCCCATTAGAAGAGTTGACATTATTTTGGGAGTGTAATGGATCACCACTTTGGGCCCTATTGAGATGAATTTCTAGCAATTATTCACGGGGTTCCATTCAGAAGAAGGAATTTTGAACTACATAGATGATAGGTGAAATATCCACAATTGTTAGTTCCCACCAGATGATGAAGATTCTCAAAAAAGGTGTAAAAGGTTTTGTGGCACGCTGATTTTCCATGGAGGTTGAACCAACCAAGGAGTTTACACATCCTAATTTGAAAAATGTGTTGGATGACCATTCTATTATTATTGGTGACATGCCAAAGGCACTTCCTCCAAGTTATGTATATGATCACGCTGTTAGACTCATTTCATAAAGTAAATCATCCAATATCAGACCCTATAGGTATCCCTATGCCCAAAAGAGTGAAATTGAAAATATGGTAAAATAGATGTTGTAGGAAGGAATCATTTGACATAGTCAAAATTAATATTACTCCCTAGTGGTCATGGTGCAGGAGAAAGATGATAGTTGGAGGATGTGCCCAGACTATAGAGAACTCAACACATGCACCATCAAAGATAAGTTTCATCTTTTAGTAATTAATGATTTATTAGATGAATTGCATGGTGATATTCATTCTACCAACTTAGATATTTGCTTTGGATATCATTAAATTTTCATCCATGATGAGGACTGTTAAGGTATGGAGCTAAAAGCTTCACCCATGAGCGAATACAGAAGTTGTTGGAAGTCCACAGTTGTCGTCGACAGTCAGGAGCAGACCAAAAGCTGTCAACATCGGTATTAGGTCGGCCAACATCGGTCATAGGTAGGCATACAGGGACCAACGTCGGTCACCTGTGTGTCCAGGATCTATTTTCGTGCGAGAATAGAATGTTTGCATGATGAGATCAAGTGTTGGTTGTAAGTCCGCATTTCTAATTTAAGTAGAACTGATTAGAGCCCTTGATTAGGAGGTGCATCTAGTGGATATAAGTGCATGCTCATGAATCTCTAAAGTTATGTATTAGGGATAGATATTCATAGCTTGATTGAATAGTACAAGATATTGTAAGATAGACAATTCAAGGATTGAATTGTGATTGTAATTGAGAGAGAGAACTCTTGAGGGAAAGAGATCTAGGAAGAGATCTGTACATCTGAGAGAGGTGTGCAAGAAAAGAAGTTTCTTCAATAGTAATTCCTTTTGTAAAGAGTTTAATACAAGTTTTCAGGGTGGTTTCTTGTATCTCTTATTCTTTGCTATTTTTGATTCCAGTTACTTATCTATCTGACTTAATTCTGCATTTAATTTCTTTCATATTGTAATCAATTTTGTTGATTGATTCCCAACAAGTGGTATCAGAGCCTGGTTGTAGGTTCAGAACTTGATATCCAACAAGTGGTATCAGAGCTCAGTTTGACTAATAGGTGTTTCAGATCTGGTTAGTGTGTATTGATTACAGGTTACTCATAGGGATTTCTATTTGAGTGGGAGAAGCAATGGCAGAAGAAAGTAAATTGAGAATGGAGAAGTTTAATGGCAAGAACTATCAATTATGGAGAATGCAGATAGAAGATTATTTGTATCAAAAAGATCTATACTTACCGTTAGGTGGAGCTGCTAAGAAGCCCACAGACATGGATGATGAAGAATAGGAAGTTCTTGATAGAAAGGCTCTTGGATCTATAAGATTGAGTCTAGCATCTACTGTGATATCTAATTTATCACAGGCAAAGTCTATGGTAGAGTTAATGACTACTTTAGCAAATTTATATGAAAAACCCTTAGCTTCAAATAAGGTATATCTTATGAAGCAATTATTTAATTTGCAAATGCAAGAAGGTGGATCTGTATCTAATCATCTAAATGATTTCCATGGAATTGTGAATCAATTAAATTCAGTCAAAATAGTGTTTGATGATGAAATTAAAGCTCTATTAATCTTATGCTCTTTACCTGAGAGCTGGCATAGCTTGGTAATGGCAGTTAGTAATACTGCATCTGCTTCAAATATTTTAAAAGTAGATGATGTTGTTAGTGTTATCTTGAATGAAGAAATTCGCAGGAAAAGCACAAAAGAGACATCAGGAAACGCTTTAATTTTTGAGAGCAGGGGAAGGCAAAAAGAGAAGAGCAAGAAAGGGAGATCAAGGCCTAAGTCAAAGATGAGAGGTAGATCCAAATCCAGAAATGGCAGGAAGTCACAATGCTGGAATTGTGGAAAGATAGGGCACATAAGCAAAGATTGCTGGTCAAAACCAAAGGAAGACAATCAGTATGAAGGTAAAGAAGAAGCAAAAGTGGCAAGTATTGTTACACAAGATGCTCTTATATTTTCTTTGCATAATAATATATAATCTTGGGTTTTAGATTCTGGTGCATCTTTCCATGCAACCCCTAATAGAGAATATTTTAGTGACTATGTCCATGGAGATTTTGGAATAGTTTATTTAGGGGATGATGAGCCTTTTAAGATTGTTGGCAAAGAAAAAGTGCAGCTGAAAATGTAGAATGGCAACACATGGGTGTTGAGAGATGTCATGCATGTTCCCAGCTTGAAGAGAAATTTGATTTTTGCAGGAAAGTTAGGGGATGAGGGTTGTACAATAACTCTCACAGTTGAATCTTGGAAGGTTTCCAAAGGTGCACTTGTATTGGCCAGAGGTAAGAGAGTAGGTACTCTCTATTTATGTAATTGCATTACTGATAATTCTCCTTCTGTATTATCTACTTCAGATGTAGATGCAAAGTTGTGGCATCAAAGGCTTGGCCACATGAGTGAGAAGGGAATGACAATTCTTAAGTCAAAAGGTATATTTCCAAATTTGAAAAGCATAGATCTAGATTTCTGTGAAGATTGTATTTTTGGAAAATAGAAGAGAGTGAGTTTTCTCAAGACTGGGTCAACAAAGAAGAAGCATAAATTACAGCTTGTTCACACAGACGTGTGGGGACCAGCTCAAGTTGCTTCTATTGGAGGATCACAGTACTATGTTTCCTTCATAGATGATGCTACAAGAAAGGTATGGGTCTATTGTATTAAGAAGAAATATGATGTTTTTGACACATTTAAGCTTTGGAAAGCTATGGTTGAGAATGAAATAGGTAAGAGATTGAAGTGCCTGAGATCTGACAATGGTGGTGAGTTCTACAGCTACAAGTTCAACTGGTATTGTTATATGCATGGAATATGTAGGCAAAGGACAGTTCCAAGGACACCTCAGCAAAATGGAGTTGCTGAAAGGATGAACAAAATAATAATGGAGCGTGCAAGGTGTATGAGGTTGCACACTAGTTTGCCCTTAGAGTTTTGGGCAGAAGCTGTGGATACTATAGTTTATCTAATTAACAGAGGACCCTCTACAACACTGGATGGTGGAATTCCAGAAGAGGTATGGATAGGTAAAAATGTAGATCTATCATTTCTCAAAGTTTTTGGTTGTGAAGCCTTTGTGCATGTTGATAAAGAAAATAGAAAGAAGCTGGATGCTAAGTCTATGAGGTGCACATTTATTGGCTATGGCTTTGATGATTTTGGATTCAGGTTTTGGAATCTAGAAACTAACAAAATAATTAGGAGCCGTGATGTTGTTTTCAATGAAAAAGTGATGTATAGTGATCAGCTCAAGAAGCTGAATCAATCTGAGTAGAACAATGGAGAATTGGATGAGGTGAAGGTCCAAAATAAGCTCGTGAGAAAGAATAATCACAGACAGGAAAACACAGAGACTGACGTCGATCAGATAGGAACTGACATCGGTCGTATAGGAACTAATGATAGTTGTACAAAAACTAATGTCGGTCAGGTAGAACTGACATCGGCCATCTACAGGCCTGGAAGTGATCAAGGTCGGTTACTGTCAGAGAATTTGGGCGGACAGCGTGTTGTGAATGAGTCTCAAACGCCCATCAGGAGGTCAGACAGGGTAAGTAAATCTCCAATTTGATATTCCCTTTCATTATTCTATTTGTTGCTAACTAATGGTGGAGAACTAGAGAGTTTTGATGAAGCAATATAGGTGGAATCCAAGAATCAGTGGGAGCTAGGCATGAATGAGAAAATTGATTCCTTGAAAGAGAACCAAACATGGGATTTGGTTGAGTTGCCAACAGGAAAGAAGACACTAAAGAACAGATGGATCTACAGATTGAAGGAAGGTGAGAATGGACAGATGAGATATAAGGCCAGGTTGGTAGTGAAAGGATTTGCACAAAAACTAGGTATTGATTTTGGTGAGATTTTTTCTCTTGTTGTTAAAATGATTTCTATATGGACTGTACTATCTTTAGTTGCTATTGAGGATTTGCATCTTGAGCAGCTTGATGTTAAGACAACATTTATTCATGGAGATTTGGATGAGGAAATATATATAGATTAGCCGAAAGGATATGAGGTCAAAGGTAAGGAGAAGCTAGTGTGCAGATTGAAGAAAAGCTTGTATAGCCTCAAGCAAGCTCCAAGACAATGGTATCTGAGATTTGACAGGTTTATGACTGACCATGGCTATAGTAGATGTCAATCTGACCATTGTGTGTATTTTAAGAGATTGGATAATGGTAGATATATTATTCTGTTATTGTATGTAGATGATATGCTGGTTGCAGGATCACACATGTAAGATATCTCTGAGCTTAAGGTGAAATTAGCTCACACATTTGCCATGAAAGATTTGGGAGCAACAAAGAAAATCCTTGGCATGAATATTAAGAGAGACAGGAAAAATCACAGGTTGATTTTGTCTCAAGAGGATTATGTGAACAAGGTGTTGAAACGGTTCAATATGCAGGATGTAAAACCGGTAAGCACACCTATGGCTGGACACTTCAAGTTGAGTAAAGAACAATGTCCTAATTCACATGATGAGGTAGAGTACATGAGAAAAGTTCCATATGCTTCTGCAGTAAGAAGCTTAATGTATGCAATGGTTTGTACTAGGCCTGATATTGCCCAAGCAGTGGGAGTTGTAAGTAAGTATATGGCTAATCGAGAAAAAGAACACTGGAAAGCAGTTCAATGGATCCTTAGATATCTGAAAGGAACCAGCAGTAGGCATTTGTGCTATGGTGGTTTGAACACTTCTCTATATGGTTATGTAGATTCAGATATGGCAAGTGATTTAGATGGCAGGAGGAGCACCACAGGATATGTTTTCACTGTTGGTGGAATGACGGTTAGCTGGATATCAAAGTTGCAAAAGGTTGTTGCCTTGTCAACTACAGAAGTAGAATATATTGTAGTCACAGAGGCTAGCAAAGAGATGATATGGATGACATAGTTCATGGAAGAGCTTGGAAAGGAGCAAGAGAGTTGCAGACTATACAGTGATAGTCAGAGTGCAATTCATTTGGCTAAGAATTCAGCCTTTCATTCAAGAACAAAGCATATACAGTTTAGGTACCACTTCATTAGATAGGTATTGGAGGATGGTGAGTTGAAGTTGGAGAAAATCCATACAGATAAGAACCCTGCTGATATGTTAACCAAGCCGGTTACAAAAGAGAAGTTGAATCTTCATTCAAATTTTGTTGGTCTTCATGATTGAGTTGAAGATGGAGGAGCTAGAAGATGTTTCTATACAGGTACTGGTGCAGCTATTTATCTCCAAGTGGGAGATTGTTAAGGTATGGAGATAAAAGCTTCACCCATGAGCGAATACAAAAGTTACTGGAAGTCCACAGTTGCCATTGACAGTCAGGAGCAGACCAAAAGCTACCAACATGGGTAGTAGGTCAGCCGATGTCGGTCATAGGCAGGCATACAGGGACCGACGTTGGTCACCTGTGTCTAGGATCTATTTTTGTGCAAGAACAGAATGTTTGCATGATGAGATCAAGTGTTGGTTGTAAGTCCGCATTTCTAATTTAGGTAGAACTAATTAGAGCCCTTGATTAGGAGGTGCATCTAGTGGATGTAAGTGCATGCTCATGAATCTCTAAAGTTATATATTAGGGATAGATCTTCATAGCTTGATTGAACAGTACAAGATATTGTAAGATAGACAATTCAAGAATTGAATTGTGATTGTAATTGAGAGAGAGAACTCTTGAGGGAAAGAGATTTAGGAAGAGATCTATACATCTGAGAGAGGTGTGGAAGAAAAGAAGTTTCTTCAATTGTAATTCCTTCTATAAAGAGTTTAATACAAGTTTTCAGGGTGGTTTCTTGTATATCTTGTTCTTTGCTATTTCTGATTCCAGTTACTTATCTATCTGGCTTAATCCACATTTAATTGCTTTCATATAGTAATCAATTTTGTTGATTGATCCCTAACAAGGACATACCTAAAACAACTTTCATAACTCATGAATGCCATTATTAATTTATGGTTATGACTTTTGACCTCACAAATACACTATCCACATTTTAGATTTTGATGAATAATATTCTTAGTCCATTTTTAAAAAGTTTTTATTAATGTTTCTTGATGATATCCTCATCTACAACAAAAATTGGGAAGACCATTTGAGGCATATGAAACTTGTGCTTTCAGTTTTAGAACAACATTAGCTTTATGCCAAACCTTCTAAATGTGTTGTTGGTGTCCAAGTGATGGAGTAATTGGGTGATATTGTTTCACATGAAGGAGTGAAATTTGATCCTAAGAAAATCCAAGTGATGATGGAGTGGTAGGTTCCCAAGTCCCTCAAGAACCTCTAGGGATTTCTGGGGCTAACTGGTTATTATAGCATATTTTTCAAAAAATATGGTAGCATTGTAGCCCCACTCACCTCTTTACTAAAGAAAGAATCCTTCTAGTGGATTGATTCAACTACCAAGGCATTTGAATAGTTGAAAATAGTTATGTGCACAACTCTAGTTTTGGCTACTCGTGATTTTTCAAAAACTTTTGCTATGGAGTGTGATGCATCAGGATATGGCATGTGGGATGTACTCATGCAAGAATGCAAATCACTAGAATTTGAATGTCACCAAATGAAGGGGAAAAATAGGCTCAAACCACTATATGAGAAAGAGATGATGGAAATTCTTCATGTAGTGAAGCAATGGAGATGTTATTTGATGAGTCATCACTTTCAGGTAAAGACTAATCATGATAGCCTCAAATATTTTTTAGAATAATGATTGTCATCTGAAGAATAACAAAAATGGGTGACTAAAATGTTAGGCTATGATTTTGAAATAGTGCATAAGAAAAAAAAAGAGAATGTGGTGGTGGATGCCCTATATAAGTGGGATGAATCAGTTGAGGCATTGTTATGTACCATGATCATGTGGCAGGCAGATTGGCTAGAGGAAGAAAGATCAGAATGGGAGAAGCTAGTGATACCAAGGATTTGATTCAAAATCTTCATCAGGTTTCTAATGAATATAAAAAAAATTATATGGAAGGGGAAAATTTTATAGTGTTAAGGTGTGGAGCCTAAAAGCTTCACCAAGGAGCGTGTTTTGATAGTTGCAGCAGTTACACAGTCACCGGCGTCAGTCACGAGCGACTGATGTCGGTCAAGTGTAGTTCAGGAGATGCCAGCGTCGACAGGAATTGGTTGATGTCGATCACAGGCAAGTAGGCAGGAACCGACGTCGGTTACCTGTGCATCCAGAGAGCTATTTCTGAGGATAGAACCGAGTGTTTTCATGATGAGATTAAGTCATAGTCTTAAGTCCGCATCTCTATTATTAGTAAGGCTATTTTAGAGCCCTTGTTTAAGTGGCATAACTATTGGTTGTAAATGCATGCTCAAGTTTCCTAATTCTATATGTAGGATTAGATCTTCTTAGCTTATTGTAATGTATTGGTAATGAATGTTGAAGAACAGTACAGAATTGAATCATTCCAGGTTGTTGGAGTTGATTGTACTTGAGAGAGAGAGAGCTCTTGAGGGAAAGAGATCTAGAGAGAGATATGTACATCTGAGAGAGGTGTGGAAGAAAGAAGTTTCTTCAATTGTATTCCTTCTATAAAGAATTTAATACAAGTTTTCAGGGTGGTTTCTTGTATCTCTTGTTCTTTGTTATTATCTGATTCTAGTTACTTATCATTTTGATTTAATTTCACGTTTATTACTTTCATAAGTGTAATCAAATTGTTGGTTGATCCCCAACAAGTGGTATCAGAGCATTTATGTTCTAGGTGCCTGACAAGTGGTATCAGAGCATTTATGTTCTAGGTTCCTAACAAGTGGTATCAGAGCTCAGGTTCACTAACAGGTGGTTCAGATCTGTGTAGTGTGTATTGATTATAGATTACTCACAGGAGTTTTTGCAGGGATTTCTGTTTGAGTGGGAGAAGCAATGGCAAAAGAAAGTAAACTGAGAATGGAGAATTTGCAAAATCCAAGTGTGGAGCTTGGAGAGTTCTTCCCATGGTGGAATCAAGTAGGATTCCCCATGTATGTAAGATCAGGTTTGATATGTAGGGTGTTGCAGTATCATGGAGGAGATCTACATGTGATAAGTAAGATTAGGTTGGTCTGCAGGGATGTGTGTATGCGAGGGTCAAACAGAGATCAACGGGGGAGCAAGATCCAAGGTGACATCAATACATCAGGAGTAGGATCATGGTTAGATCTACTTGGAGTACTGGTTCATACTCGATTGTACAGATGTATAATGAGGTGAATAATAACTTGTGTTAGCTGTGTGTTGTGACCTATGAGAGAAGATTACTCTAGAAGGAAGATTACTTAGAGCCCTTGTTTAAGTGGCATAACTATTGGTTGTAAATGCATGCTCAAGTTTCTTAATTCTATATGTAGGATTAGATCTTCTTAGTTTATTGTAATGTATTGGTAATGAATGTTGAAGAACAGTACATAATTGAATCATTCCAGGTTGTTAGAGTTGATTGTACTTGAGAGAGAGCTCTTGAAGGAAAGAGATCTAGAGAGAGATCTGTACATCTGAGAGAGGTGTGGAAGAAAGAAGTTTCTTCAATTGTATTCCTTCTGTAAAGAGTTTAATACAAGTTTTTAGGGTGGTTTCTTGTATCTCTTGTTCTTTGCTATTATCTGATTCTAGTTACTTATCATTCTGATTTAATTTCATGTTTATTGCTTTCATAAGTGTAATCAAATTGTTGGTTGATCCCCAAAAAGTGGTATCAGAGCATTTATGTTCTAGGTGCCTGACATATAGTATATAGATATATTATGCCTTTGTAAGGATTTTCTTCTCAAATATAAAATTCTTCAGGAACTTCATGCCTCTCCACTTGGAGGTCACTTAGGATTTTTGAAAACATATCATAGAATTAAGTAAGATTTATTTTGGGAAGGAGTCAAAGTGGATGTTCATAAATATGTGGTTGAAAGCATAGTATGCCAATAAAATGAAGGTGAAACCATTAAGACCCTAGGTCTTTTGTAGCCTTTATCCATCCCTAGCTAGTGTTGGGAAGAGGTTTCCATGGATTTCATTATGTGTTTACCACAGCCTAAGGGTAAAAATGTTATCATGGTAGTTTTGGATCGATTGACTAAGTATGATCATTTTTTCTCCTTATCACAACCATTTGTTCCCATTAAAGTAACTTCTTCTTTTCTTAATATAGTTAAAAAATTGCATGGCACTCCAAAGATCATTATAAGTGATCAAGATCCCACATTTACTAGTAATATTTGCACTGAATTATTTTCATGTTTAGGTAACTAGTTGGATCATAGCTCATCCTATCATCCTTAATCTAATAGACAAATAGAGGTATCACCCCTATCCATCACTTCAATTTTTTCAATGCATACTAAGGTTCAAGATGTTGAAGAGTAAATTCACCATCAATGGGAGGTGTTAGTTAGTTTTCAAAAGAATTTAACAATGACACAAAATCTAATGAAGCAACAAGTAGATCAATACCATAGTGAGAAATTTTTTGACATAGGTGATTGGGTATTTGTGCATTTGTAACCATATGAGCATATGTCTCTGAAGCAACATAAAAATGACAAAAAATATCACCTAAGTATTATGGCCCTTACCAAATCTTGTAGAAAATTGGCAGTGTGGCCTATAAGTGAGAATTACCCCCAACCACTCACTTACATATGGTATTCCATGTATCTTGCTTGAATAAAGTAGTTGGACACAAAGTTTCCACTCAGATTGAGTTACTTGAATTAGATGAAGAAGGTATATTCAATATATATCCTAAGGAGATCCTTCACACACACACACACACACACACACACACACACACACACACACACACACACACACAATAATTGTGGAATAGAGAAATTAAGCAATATTTGATCAAATGGAAGAACCTAAATTCTAATGATGCAACATGAGAGGATGAAACACTCCTACACCAACATCTTGGTTTGATTCAATGTTGAGTAAAACATTGTTTTGAAGGAGAGGGGCATGCTATGACCTTAACCTATAGTGCATCTAAATATATGTGTAGTTGACTTATGGATTTCACACCTTCATATTAGCTTATTTCATTTGTTGATGTTCTTAGTATAATCAACCTATGGAATAACTATGGCTAAGTAGAGTATATGTAGGAGGTAGTGAGCATTTTATCATCATATTGTGAATTTTATTCTTATTGTATTTTTGTGGAGGTTTCCCCTTTGAAGTGGCTCAATCATAAATTCAAGTATTCTATTCTTTCATAAATTATTATTGTAGATCTGATTATTCTACTCTTTATACCATACATAATTGTATTTTTGTAAATCATCTAAGTAATTTCTTTATAGTCTTGAATACTATATATTATGAAGTCATAATGACTTGAGACTCCTAAAGAATGGTGTTAGACTATAAAAATTGAGATAGAGTCTTTGAAGTGTCAACAAATTTAAATGGAGTCTTAAAAATGATAAATGTACTCAGACTTCTCCTAATAGACACCTATAGGCTACACTAAAAAATAAGCTATTGTCAAGCCTGAGGAAGGGGCATAATACATATGAAACATTGGAATATGGCCCAGGTGATGGTGTATTCATATTAAAATATTTGAATTCATTATAATTAAAATAAACATGAAGGAAAATGACTAAATAGAGCTCTGACCCTTGCTTACACAATCATAGTGATGTCTTTAGGCCTGCTTACATTGCTAAGAGAAGATTGCTTATTTAGAATAGAGAAAGGAGATAAGGAGATAATGAGGATGGTTTGAAACATGTGAAGAGTTACACAGTGATTAAATAACTCAAATTAATCCTTAGACCCATTATGACATAAGTAAAACAATATATAAAGCTTGTTTAGGCCTACACAACCTAACCCATGCACAAGCCTACTTGCCTGGCTAAGTGAGGGTCATTTGTCTAACATGAAAAGAGAGATTATGAGAGAAGTAAAAGTCATTTATAAGGTTTCATAGTAATGTAATAATTTAATTTAATTCTCATACCTATTAACAAGTATATAAAGAAGGACAAGCCCTATCCAGGCTTAACAAGTTGAATACCATGCACATACCATAAGGCACAGTCATAAATGAAGTGGCCTATTGGAGGTAAGGTGATTGTTTGAAGGTGTTTATAGGTTTATAGGCATAATAAAGACTTTTAATAATCATCAAAGTTAGATCAAATCAATAAAATTTCTAATTTTGGCCTTAAGACTTCTTCAAGATCTCTTCATGCATGACTGTCATTCAAGAGCAATCTTCTCTTGCTTGGTAGGATCATGAACCCAACGCATGGAGATAGGTGGTTTTTAGAGGATTTATCAAGGTCCCCATACTTCAACCTTGTGGCATTAGTTTCTAGATTAGATCTATCACCTGCATGAATATAGGCTAAGAGCTCAGACCCCTCTCTAATGGTTTACTTGCAACTAGAGGAGCACCTTCTCACACTCAGAACTTTCATGAGGTTTTAAATGGGACCCAATTGTGTTTGGAGGTGACTTATGGGTCTAATAAATAAAATATTATGGTATTAGGAGACATAAGGAGGATTTATTCTTTATGAACAATCCTTAATAATTTGAGGCACTCTAAATCCTCCTAAAATCCTAGTAGTGAACAGTAGAAAAATGGACTTATAAAGCACATGTAATGAATTATTTTTATCATAAAACCTACTATATGTTTTTGAGGACTCCAATTATATTTTCCATGAGTATTTTTTTGCACTTATAGTTGTATAGACTATAATAAATTCACTATTTTGCATGATTTTTAGTGTTTTACAAAGGTTTTGAGCAAAGGGGAGATTTATAACCATTGGAAGAGGTCATTGAGATGTATTAAATCCTTAAAATACAAAAAAAAATCACATATATGATTTTGGAAGTGGTCAAATAAAGCTTTTTTCCAAGGTAGTCTCAAGCAGGCCTAAAATGAGACTAGGTAGCAAGGCCATTTCATGGTTCTCACACTTCCATAGGGTTTTAGGGCCTCAAATTTGACATGGAGGTTTTTTATAGCCAATGTAAAGTTAATAAAAATAATATTGAGTTATTTAATATCTGTAGGATATTTTTGTGATAGAAAAATAGGGTTCTATGCAAGGTGGGTTGATTGAGGAAAGACAAACATAGAGAAAAGACACTTACACTAAGAATATAAACATGAAATTTGATAAAAACATATAATAAGATAATAGGTACTCAAATATTTTATCATATTCTCATGAAACTTTGTAAATTATTCCACACAAGGAGGTTTATAGGTTTTTAGAGTTACAAGGACAATAGGCCTAGTGAGAGCTTAAGGAGCAACATGGAGTCTTTAGAGTTGTTCCAAAAAACAAAATAGATTTTTTTAGGTATAATAAGATATTTTAAGGACATCCATGGAGATATACTAGCTTGGAGAAGATGAACTCAAGTTTTGAGCCAATTGGACCAAGGTAGGTGTGGGAAATGAGGAGTTTTAAGACACCTAGGCATATGAATAATGAAATGTTAGATTAGACAAGTTTCTAAGTGAAGGTAAGGTGTAAAATTAGAGGGAATTAAATCATTCATGTTGAATTTATTATTTATAATTCCATTTTTTCTCTTCTTATGCAAGGAACAGAATTTTTTAAGAAGATGGTCAAGGTGTTAAGTTAAGTTCTAACTCCTACATCACTTGGAGATTGAAGCATCTTCATAATTGAAACACACAGCTTTGAATTGTTTTTTATACTATCCATAAATCCTATTTGTTTTTAATTCTCACATAGACACTTGACAATCTTCTTCTTCGATGCCCCTTGTCTCTCTTCCTCAATTCTCTATACAGGCAACCATTTTTGGCCTTGTCATATATCCATATCTAGTATGGGAAAGCCCTATTATTTTGATTACTAATTTATCCTTTTAATTAAAGATTTAAATATGATTTTAAGGTTTCAATCTCTTGTCTGATTGTGTGAAGTAGTTCATTTTTGAATGGAAAGTGATAATTATCTCTCTTTGTGTTCATCTCACTCTCTCATGCTTTGTGCAAGCAATCTACCTTCTAACAGGTCACATAAAGTGTATTTAGTTGTTTTTGTGTGTCTTTAAGTGTAATAAATAATACTAGTGTCTATAATCAGTCTTTATATTCATCTACCTTGAGAAAATCACAACATCTTACGTTCATGTTGAAACACTTTTATTATAGGAACCTTGGGTGTTGAGATCAGTTTTGTAAATTTCCTTTCATAGTGCTTCACCTCAATTAGGTTAGTGTTAATCCCTTCTATCCCTTTTATTTCAAATCAAGTAGATTAGTGTTTAATTATAGGAGTGGTTTAAGGGAGATATCCTTTCAATCTATATATTCATCCCTCCCATAGGTCACCCACAACTTAAGAGATGTTTCCATATTACATAACATTGAAGGAGGCCGGAGTAGACATCCTTAGGGTGAACATTTGATTGATAAAAGTAGGGTTAGATGCAAACATCATATCTATTATTCATAGACTATACAAATATAATAGCATAGTGTTAGTATTTATTTTATCTATAGGATCTTTCAAATCTTGCATTATTATACAAAACATGTATTCTTATTCAAATTTGAAAAGTAAACATCACAATATTTGTTATTTTTGGTTCTTTTTAAGTTATCATCATCATCATCATCATCATCATCATCATCATCATCATCTTGTACATGAAAACTAAATTTTTCATTATATCTATAGATTTATTAGTTCATTCCTTTTGTGTGAACATGTTTATGTTTCAATGTTCATGCACCCATCAACAAGATGTTATCAATTTAGATGGAAGGATAGTATTGAAGATAAATCATGCCCATGTGCATCTTGTGGATATTTTGATAGGATATTTTGGTATTTTAAATTTGTTTAGTTTGATATGTAATATTATTGGAGTAACATATAAATTTGACATTTCTCCATTTTCTTTGAAGTGGAATTATGTTAAAATCAATAGCTCAAGCTTGTATGATTATATGTTTATCTTTTACAAATAATAGTTCCTCATGATTTTTTTTATATATTTTGTGTTTCTTTTAAAACTCATCCTTCTTTGAATAATAATTATAGTTTTTTATTCCTCATTTTTTAAACAAATATACAAATCACATCATACCTACTATTCAAGATTTTCACAAGAATTACAATCACTATATAATTTGATAAAAAGGAAAGTAGTATTTTAGCTTCTTATACTCAAATATAACATTACTTCTTGTTTTTGTAATTGTTTAGAAAATACTCTAGAAAATATTACAATTTTTCTACAATTAAATAATAAATATCATTTAATGTAAAAATACTTATCTAATTAATGAATTTCAATATAGGGCCCTGATCCATTTCTTAATAAATGAATACTATGTTTCTTTCAAGATAAGTTTGTTCAAATTACACATTATGAAAGTATAACTTCCTTACTTAGTTTATCTTATATTTCTTCTCGATTACCACAACTCAATAACATATCAACCAAGAAAGAATGGAATGTACTCACCTACTAGTCTTATGATGTCATAGTTGACATGCCTATTTTATTAATTTAAGTGTAAAAAGATAATGATGAATAAAATACATTAAGTAACCCATATGTTTTTAGACATAAAGAAACCAATCTATAGTAAATTTATTAAATGGCCAAGTGCTTACATAAAGACTTGCAAATCTAAATCTTTCCTTCAACTTGTTATCCCTCCTCAAGATATGTAATTTATCATCCCAATTCTTTAAAATTGTCATAATGTGTGGATGATGGGGAATTTTTAAGTTTTATTAATACTTAAGAGAGAGGGATGGTTGTTGTGTTTCATAACCTCTCTCCTCAACCCAAGACTTTAATTAAGAAGGAAAATTATTCACTTTTTTTTTGTAAAGTCCCAATAAGTTTTTGAAACTAATACCACCTCCTTTTTTCTACTAGAGGAAAATAAGATATTTATTTCTACACTTTTAGATATTTGGCTCATTATAAAATATCAACATTTAAACAATGAAGGATGTTCTCCTTAGCTTACATGCCTAGGGATTAATTATACTAGAAATATTTAATTAATATTCTAAAATGACATAATTTACAAAGTCAATGTAGAAGTCAGAGAGAGGAATATAGACACAAGGTAGACAATGCACACAGAATTTGACACACATGATAATAAGGCTCATAGGAAAATTTGGAAAGGGTATGCATGTATTGGGTCAATGGTCACCTTTTGTCATTTCCATTCTTGCCATAATAATGACCATCACTTTCACACTCAATGCACTTGTTAGAATGTTCACATGGTAATAACAAAAAATGATATTAACATAGAATAATATGTCAAGATAATGGTTATCAGAGTTTGTGAATCCTTTCACATCCACAATAATCATCCTCTAATAAATACATGTCCCCAAATAAAAAAATGTATCCCATATATTTCCATATGCACAATGTATCACATATCTAGTTATGGTAGTACCTATGATGGTATTATCAATATATATGCTACATTCATGATTATAATCTATATCTACTTTTAAATTTTATATAAACCATCTAATCATACTACCAATAATAAATGGTATCAAAAAAAATTATTATTATTAAAAACTAATCCCTAGTCATGATTAGATAGTTTTAAGTGCAATACCTTAACCATGTCTCTAAGTGAAATGTATATGGTTATCAATATATGATGATATCAATATGACCCAATATAAGAAATATAGGGAACATAAACCCATGGAGACTGAAACACAAAATTGGAGGCTAAAGCTAGCATGAGTATGAGAGTATCTATTTATGTCATTAGAGTAGTAGAAAATAACACATGTGGATTTGGTAGTGTGTTCATCCACGTAAATCACATGTATATTAGATAATGGTTTCCTGTGTAGAAGCATTATGAAAATTAGGTATGGGTTTTTGCATTGAAACAACATGTAAATAGATAATGGTTTATTCAATGGAAACATTATGTAAGTTGAATAATGGTTTCAACTATAGAAACATCATGTAATTAGATATTGGTTTCCTCCATGGAAAATTTATATAATTTGAGTAGTGGTTTCTTTCATGGAAATATCATGTTATCAAATAGTGGTTTTCTCCATGGAAACATTACATAAATCAAATATTCATTTCCTAAATGGAAACATCATGCAATAAGATAGTGGTTTCCTCTATAGAAACATTATAGATCATCATGAGCCAATCACAACATGAATCACATAGCTAGTATATTTTAGAGTCAGATAACATATAAAGATAACCCATTATCATTTTTAGTATCCTTAGAAAGCATGAATGATAGCAACATGAATTGATCATATCACATTCAAATAACTCAATATTAAATATCAACATATCATAGTTATCGATAGCTATATATGTTTTCATATAACATCACATTAATGACAGAGTAAAAGACAAGTACATGACTATATAATTAGTAATATAGTTAAAACAAGTCAATTATGATCCATAATTACAAAAATAATGATATTAAGTTGCTTAAAAATAATATATCCTAAATTAATATAGCCAACATGCTCATAACTGAAGGACAATAGGACTATCCTTCAAACGCAAAACATTTATAATAATAAAGACAATCAATCATCTCCATAGACATCATAAAAATGTCATAAACATGATAAATTATCATTATTTCTAATTTCAAAATGAAACATATAATTGCAATCATCAAAATTCCCTTGGCAACCTTAGAAAATTTTGCATAGAAGCATATCTAAAGAGAAACACTAGTAGGCAATCCATCAATGACCAAATTTACTAAAAAACACAAAAAAGCATACAAAAAATGGGGCATGAAAAATAATAAGGAGAACACATAAATTCAAAATGAACCTTGACCTGAAGATCCAGAGAAAAAACTTGAGTAATATGATATACCTAATGAATATATTGATTTATCTCTATGCAAAAGTGGTGTGAACAAACATGGGATTGTGGCAATGTAACCCTCAAAGTGCAAGATAGTCAAAGTTGAGTGTAACCAAAAGGTTGTATGAGCCCATACATAAAGTAAAGATATGTATCATATAGTAATATTTAATCTTTGAGGAAATAGGCTTCCAAGGATCTATCTATTTGGACTAAATGTAGGCTTTATAGATCTCATCTTGTATACCCTAATTTATCTCCATTTTGGATATGTCTAGTGAATCTATTTCAAATATATGTGGAGGTATTATGTCAATGTGAATATCTAAAAGTCCTAATTAAGTGAAAACCCTAGCATACCAACCAAATTTTATCCCACATTATGCCAACTCTATGGAGGATTTGAATAATCATGATGGGTACCTAGAAAACTCAACCTAAGTGTTAGACATCCATCTATACCTATATGTCATATCCACCACTTGAAACATTGGTAATGAGTGGGATTATATTAAATTTATTGAGAATGATGTCTTGAGGGATTGATATTTTATCATGGAGATGTTATCATATAATGAAGGTAAGCACTATTTCAATTCAGTTCTGATCAAAGTTTCTAGGTTAATGCCCTCAAATTTGAGTCCCATATATAAAATTAGGTGAAACGAGTGAGTGAAAGAAGAAATGTTTTTTGGATGTCTTAGAACTAAATATAAAAGAAAATTTTCATAAGAGTCAGAAGGGAAACATACTATTTTCTTAGTATGGACTTAGCAAGTAGTGACAAACTAAAGTGTGCCATATAAAAAATTATCCCTATATATACATATTAATATACCATATTAACACTTTAACCTTTATATGTAAGTAAAACATGTTTGGAATTTTGTTTTGAAGTGTTAATAACCATACTTCTTTTTTAAGATATACTTGAAGATAATTTGTATCACACAATGATGCTAAAATATGTATTTGAATTTGGAGATATTTCTCTAAGTTGGACATCAAAACGATATTCTCTTCAAATATAAGGATAAAAATATAAATTTTGAACAATAAGAAACCATCCTTCTCTAGACAACTTTATATGATTTCATTAAGCTCATATATGTATGGATCAAAAAGTTTCAGGGAAAGTAGATAGCCCTCTTATTCTCAATAATATTTTATACCCATTTGTATCACCAACACTAATGTGCATTCTACCAACAATTGATACCATGTCTTGGTTGCTTAAAAAAATAAAAATCTAAAATATGACTTAAATAAATTAAGGGAAACAATCAAAATGCCAAAATGTATTGCTCGTATAAATTTCCCATCAACAATTCACACAAGAATTTTTATTTTTAACCTTACTCTCAAATGGCATTTAAAATTTGATGGTCAACCTTACCTGTCAAGGCGATAATTGTCTTCCAACTTTATGCATGAGGACTTAATGTTCAACCATTTTAATTTAGAATTTTACTTGATCTATTGTTGGTTTAAAACTTTCATATAGACTCCATTTTCAAATTTAGATATTGACTCTAATCAAGGAAGTATCATACCATAATGATTAGGCATATCTTGGCTAAGATTTTTTCTACAATGCTAGATGACTATATATCCAAGTGGGAAAAGACAATGACTTCAAGCAAAAGGTTAGGGGAGGATTTATAAGGAGTCACTAGAAAAGTGATCACATATTCAATGTTAGTTCCATCATTAAGGAAGTAAAAGCTAAGAAATGAAAGGTATATTGTTATTTTAGAGAATTTCATAAGGCATTTGATTTAGTACCAAGACATATTTTGATTCAAAGGCTTAAAGACTTGGGTATTTCTGATTTATTGGTTACCATAGTAATGAATTTATATGAAGTAGGTTTTGGGCATATTCAAACCAAATTGGATACTAAAAGTAACATCCATAGTACCATATGTGTGAAACAAGGCTGTCCACTCTCACCTACTCTTTTTGGGACCTATATTGATGAATTATATGACCTTATCTCCAAAAATTTGGGTTGTATGAGTCGCTGTAGCCTTTTTGAGATTTACATTGCTATTTTATTATAATCAAATGACATTATTTTACTTTCACACTCAATTATAGGTCTTCAAAATCAACTTAATACATTATGTAATTTTTTTGATAAGAATGGCTTTGAATTAAACACTACATGGAAAAAAATGATGTCATTCAATGCAACAATGAAAATAACATCTACAATCAATTTTCTATACTAATCAAAATAGGTCGAGGTGGTACATTCTTATACCTACTTGGGTGTGGTTTTCTATGGACTGTTTTTTATCCTTCTACCTACAATACAAGAAAGACTTAGCAAAGTATATGCAACATTCACATGCTTGGAAAGATAATTTTTTTAGCTCCAATTTCAAGATATCTAAACAAATATTTGACTTTTCCATAGATTAGTTACTCCCACATTGTTGTATGGTTGTGAGGTTCAGGGCGAGGTAAAATGGTTTTAAATGCATATACAAAGTTTTCATCTCCATGTTATCAAATACAATTTGAGCAAAAAGAACACTTCCTCACTCAACTATTCTTTTAGATTTTGGGGTATGTCTACTCTTTATCTCCTTATTTTCTATGTTATCATTATGTTGCATAGGCTTCGATGCATGGTAGATTCTTTCTCTAGTCAGAATATGTATCCATTCTTGGCAATTTAATCTTCTATGAAACTTACCAAATAAAGATATAAATCTTGTTGGTATATAAGAGTTATGACTCTCCTCTAGAAGGTGGATATTGATATAGAAAGATTATCCCCTCTTGGGTTTTTTAATAACACTCCTCAACTTACTACAAATGAAGACAACATAAGTACATGAAGAGATTAATAATTCATGCTTGAAAGTTATATGGTTTAATCGCAAAGAGCATTTGAAACAAAAAATTCTTGAATATTTCTAATTTTATACCTACTTTTACTAGGATCGAAATCTAATTCTTGGGCACATGAAGAAGATGTTGATATCATGTTTAAGGATCCTTTTAGCTCAATTTCACGTTCACTCTCATCAATTCTGAATGTAATATGATCATAACCTCCCACAGGATGAGCGTATATGCTTATTATGTTTTCTCGAACCTAAAGGGGAAGAACATTTTATGTTAAAGTATCTTATCCACTATGAGATTCATGGAAGATATCATTGTGTTCTTAGATATTCTGATGGATCTTTGAGGAGTTTCATTCGATATGAGGGCCATAAATATTTAGCCTTGTTTATTCATGAAACACTTCAATTTTGACAAAGAACATTCAAGTTGATGTCTTCATGCAGAAACAACTCCAATTGTATTAGTTCTTACTTCTAAATAATAGACTTAAAGAACCTCAAGAGACCACATACCCATAAACATAATCCAAATCTATAAAGCTATACATATTTTAGTAATTTAAAAATCTTAAACCCTAAAAGAACCGTTATTTCTCATTAATCTTACTTTCATTTTTATATTTTTTTGGGCATGCCTGTGACAGTTCGTTAATATATTGAGAATAGCCTTTTTTAAACATTAATATCTAACTTAAATTAAAATAATTTTTGGTTGGCGTCAAACTTTTGAACATTTCTCACGTTCACGATGCGCTGTACTAATCTTTACAGTGGAGTGAATTTTTCAACATTGTCGGCAGTGACTCATCCCACTGTATTAATAGGGCAGACGCACAAGATCAGAAGACTTTTACGTTCATTAAATTAACACTTAATTAGATGCTCAATCAATATTTTGGCAATGGTCAATGATGGGCGGTCGGAAGTTCGAGCATGTCAATATGCAAGGCATTAATACATGTGACTAGCTTCGCATAATACGTCCTAGGTGGTGGTTGCAAGTCGAAATTTCGATAAACACACGATATAGGTGCATAGGGCAGCAGGGTGGATGCCTAAAGATTCGAAAGGGAAATGGAACTTTCATGGCGTCAAAATCCAACAGTTCAGGTAAGTAGTCTATGGAATTCAAACCGTATTTATAAAATTGCTCATGATGTTTTATATAACTGTTCTATATAACCATTTCTATGATGGAATTACACCCAAGTTAACTTCTGGATGATATCTATGTTTGTGGTAGAATTTGAATCGGGGCCTTTGCATGTAAAAGTGCAATCACCTGCGTGAATGTAATGCTCTTCTTGTAAGGTACTTTAAATACCCATTTACTTATCTTTTGTTATTAGCATGGATTTCAAAGGAGCAAAACGGAAGCTGGAATTCTTTTCTTCTCAAAAGCAGGTGGTCTCACAGAGCCAGACTAAACACACACATACAGATGACAATGAAGAAGAAATGGAAGATTTTTTTACTTTGTTAGACAGAATCCAAGAGACAAAGAAACTTATTAAGAAAAACTGCATGAATTGCAGTTCTACAACAGATATATCCAGCCCAGTCATCAAAAGTATATGCCCATGGAAGCCCTCATTCACCTGGGAGGATTTTTGTGGGAGTGGCACAAAGGATACCTACTCTGGAGGAAGGGATTTATATTCTCAAGCAAGTAACAATGCAGGAAATTCCCTTAAAATCCCGAAACAAGATATTGGATCAAATAATGAGTGTACACTTGTTGATTTGAATTTAGAGGCTACTCAAGGAAACAAAGATCCGACAGTGTTATCGCTGTTTCGTTAGAAATTTGTACACAAATAGTGGTGATATGTACATGGATATGTAAAAACATAAGCTAAAATAAGATCGTTACTGAATAAAAGACATTTTCTGGGCAAAAAGTTGTCAACGGTATATTGTTGTAAGAAGTAGATTATATGCATTCCATAGTGTTATCTTTTCTCTTTTTTTTTCCAAACTTTTCATCGCTCACGATATTCTTAGTGTGGAAGCACACCGTAATTATTCAGCTGAAGAATGCATAGCAGACACGTAATTTTAGTAATTAGACTAGATTTATAATTATCTAAACTCGTACGTAACTATAGTAATTATCTACCCGAATTTAACCCTTATTATTGTGTTTGCTTGGTTAGTAGTACAATCCGTATCAGCTATGTCCTTCCCAGTTTAGAGGTCGATAGTTTGAAACTTCCACCTTCACGAAATTTTATTTCAGTTAAAATTTTATCAAGGAAATTGGGTGATAGGGGCTCTCAATAGAAATCAGAAACTTTATTGGTGACGAAATCCTACAAAACGAAGCGTGAATATGATTTTGATTCTAATAGAACAGCTAATCTTAATAAAGACAATGTAAAATTATAATCAATAAGGTACTCTTTGAAAATGATAGGACAATTTCTTTAATATCGCTTGAAACTTCTTTACCAAATCATAATTTAGAGTCTCCTTTGCCCTCTTATCACTCATTTTAATTTTATCTTTAAAATCCTTAGTTCATTTATATTTTATTCGATTTATTTATGAAAATATTGTTGTCATAACTTTGTTTAGAATATGCGAAGGGAAAGGAAAAAAATTGAATCTGATGTATCAAATTGCCAATACCATAAAATGTAGCATTACACTTCATCTCTGTTGGTTTCCATTATTACTATATGACAAGTATTTGTTAATTGTCATAGACACTGAAACCACCCCTCTAAGAGGAGGAGGAGGCGGCCTGGCATGGCCAACAAAGGGACAGAGGTTTGCAAACTATCTTTGGCTTGCCTACATGGTGTGAACATGGAGGCTCCTGCGTCTAATAAGGAACTTATGTGCTAAGCTGAAAATGGAAACTAGGTGGCAGAGGATGTTCAGGGGAATGCTCTGCCTCATGAAAGAGGGCTATGTGGTACGTATAACCATAAAATAAATACATTTTTAGAGGTAGTTACCAGACCAACTATCATGCTCTAGAAGTTTTTGGTGTTTTGGACAGCTTGTTCCTTCTTGTTTAGTGGTTTTCTTTGTTGTGTTTTAGTTGTTTTCTTACTGTGGTTTAGTTGTTGTTTCTCTATGCAGGATTTTATGCCCTGCTAGTTGTGCTTTAAGTTTGTTGGACCCTATCAAAACCATTTCAGGGTGTTTTTTGTTGGATAGTTTTAGGTTCCTATATTTGCTTCATGTTTGATGTTCCTCAAGAGTTTTCATTGTAACATCTTTTCTTCTCCATCGTATCAAGTTGTGGGACTTGTCAGCATTCTTATTGTCAATTTATAATTCTGACTTAAAAACATTTACTAAAAAAAAATGTAATAAGTAATTATATTTATATAATAACTATAATTAACTGAATAAATGAGCAAAATATAATATGACACAAATGATAAAAATAAATTATAATTATAAAAAGCTAACAATATAATCACACACTATATACATAATAAATTAATTATAATTATTAAATATAAATTATAAGTTACTATGATAAACTTAACAACCATACAAATTGTACATTATATACATATACAATTTATTATAGGGTTTACTTTGATATCATTTTCCAAATTGTTGTTTTATGTTCTTAATTGTACGGGTTGCTCAAAGAAAAAGTGAAAATCAACAATCATCTTGATAAGATTAAATATCAAATGCTACACTTACATGAAAAAGACACATTATGTTTCAAACAATTACAAAATATATTGAAATTCAAAATATAATACTGCTATTTTGTATTTGTTATGATAAATTTTGTAAAAAACTATTGTTCTCAAAGTTATTTTATACTATTGTAACTTTCTGTATATTTTACAACCTTTTAATTATTTTTTATTTATAATTTTTAACTTACTTGATTTCGAAAAATTAAAATAAAAATAAAAATAACACACTATGTACACTTTATACACTGTCTATATACACATTATAACGTACACTATATACAGACGCATTATAATATTTAGTACTTATAAAGTTACATAAATTAATTACATAAGCAATAGTTGTACATTTATGTACAAGACAATGTATTTTTATCATTAAAGACACAATTACGTCATGTAATTATGATGAATACCTAAATGTAACCATAGATATTTGACATTATAAATTCGTGACACATCTTCCAACGTTGTATGTCAGGATTTAATGGTCAACAATTTAGAGTTGCGCTCGATTTATTGCTGGATTTATACTCTTTCATCTAAATTCCATGTTGGTCGGCGTCAAACATTTGAATATGAATTTCTCACGTTCTGGGTACGCTGTACTAATCGGTATAGTTGAATGCTTTTTTCGCGCTGTACTAATCTGTTTAGTTGGAAGAAGCAGAACTGAACCCCATTAATAGCGCATAGGGACAATATCATAAGACTTCAAGTTAATTTAGATAACACCTACATTACCTGCTAAGACATATTTCGGCCAGGTGAACGATTGCAAGTCGAAATTTGGAGCGCGTCAATAATACAAGAAGATAGCTTCGCATAATACGAGCTAGGCGGCTGTTGCAGGTCGAAATTTCGATAAACACATGCTGCACCGAATAGCGTCACACAATACTGGTGCTTAGGGCGGCAGACTGGATGCCCAAACAACTGAAAAGGAAGCGGATTTTTTTTGAGGGTCAAAATCCAAGCGTTCAGGTTAGTAGTCGGTGCAATTCCAACCATATTTCTACAATCGATTGTAAAATTGCAGTGGAATCTGCAAAATAAAATATAGATCTTGCTGGAAAAGCAGTATTAAATTGATAACTTGCAGAAAAAAAACAGAGAAGAGAAAAAAAACAGAGAAGAGGAAAAAACAGAGCAGCTTGTTGAAAAACAAACTTAGAATTTTTCATTATTACCAAAGATGCGTTCATCATACATTATGTAAACATCCTTTGTTAGCTTAACTCACGCACATGAGCTTAACTCACGCAAATGCAACAGTTAGAGAGCATTTGTTAGCATGCACAGCAGAGTTAACTAGGCGTAAGAGGCATAAATAACAGAGCATTCGTTATTCATGCACAACAGAGTTAACCGGCGCAAGAGGAAAGAGTAAATTGCGAAGATAACTGGGAATAAGCGGAGATAACTGGGAATAAGCGCTAACACCCCCCCTTAAGTCTAACTAAGGAGACAAAAAAAAAGAGGAAAGAGGGAAAACCCTGTGGGAATAAAACCCCCCCTCAAAAGTACACTAAGTGTGCATGGCAGCTACTGTGATGCAGTGTTCTTCACACCAAGAAGGTCTCGTAGAAAATGAAACTTTTGCTCAGTGAATGTCTTCGTGAAGATGTCGGCAATCTGTTCAGAAGTGGCACAGTACTGCAAGTCGATGACTCCATCATGTATCAATTCGCAGATGAAGTGCATGTGGATCTCGATGTGTTTGGTCCGTTGCCGTTGTATGGGATCTCTACAAACCTTCAGTGTACTTTGATTGTCACACCAAATGACAGTCGGATGATGAAAGAGGATACCAAGCTCAGTTAGGAAGTGTTGCAGCCAAATGACTTGAATGGTAGCGTTGACTGCACCTCTATATTCAGCCTCTGTTGATGATAAAGCAATGGTAGATTGCTTCTTACTTGACCAACAAATGGGCCCTGATCCCAAACTAAGAACATATCCTGAAGTGGACTTGCGATCAATGTTATCACCAGCCCAGTCAGAATCAGTGTAACCAATGAGATCCAAAGTACAACTTGCTGAATAATGAATCCCATAGCAAATGGTTCCCTGGACATAACGAAGTATACGCTTGGCAGCCTTCCAATGTAGCTCATGCGGCTCTTGCATGTATCTAGAAACAACCCCCACTGCATATGAGAGATCTGGACGAGTGTGAGTGAGATAAAGAAGACTCCCCACAAGTTGACGGTAGCGTGTGCAATCAACCAATGGTGTATCCTTGCCATCTTCAAGCTTGACCCCTAATAGGAAAGGTGTGATAGCTGACTTGCAGTCAGTCATGTGAAACTGAACCAAGAGATCTCGTGCATACTTGGATTGAGAAACTGTGATTCCTGATTGATTCTGGCTGATTTCAAGGCCAAGAAAAAAATGTAGGAGACCCATGTCTGTCATAGAAAATCTATCATGCAAAATAGTTTTAATTGCTGCAATGGCGGTGGGTGAATCACCTGTTATTAGTAGATCATCTACATAGAGTACTATGAGCAACAAAGAATCAGAGGTTCTTAGCATATAAACATTTGGATCAGATTTGCATCATATGAAATTTTGAGATAGAAGATAAGAATCCATTTTAGCATACCAAGCTCTAGGTGCCTGCTTGAGGCCATAGAGTGACTTCTTGAGTTTACATACCAATGAGGAATTTTGTATATACCCTTGTGGCTGCTCCATGTAGATCTCCTCCTCAAGATCACTGTGAAGAAATGCATTCTTCACATCCATGTGATGAACCTCCCACTTTTTTGATGTTGCAATGGCAAGAGCCAATCGAATGGAGTCCATTTTTGCCACTGGAGCAAAAGTCTCATCATAGTCAATGCCATGAACTTGTTGAAAACCTTTGGCGACCAACCGTGCTTTGTATCTGCTCACATGTCCATCTACTGATTTCCTTGTCCTATAGACCCATTTACATCTGACAAGCTTGCGATTGGAAGGAAGTGGAACTAAATCCCAAGTTTGGTTTGCAATGAGGGAGTTGTACTCCTCATCCATGGTTGCTTCCCAAAGCAGATTCCCTGTAGCTTCTGCATAAGTTTGAGGGTCAGATGCTAGAACCACATAAGCATGCATCGGCATGATGGGCTCGGTAGCTGAGAGTGCATGAGGAACTTCATATATATCAGTTAAGCTCCTTGTTCTTTGATTTTCCACATGGGATACTGAATCATCACTCGAATCCAAATCAAGGATTGGTTGTGGATCAACATATGCATGCTCATGTTCCTCTGAATTAGATTCAGAAATATCTGAAATAAGATCAGAATGATTGCATGTATCTCTGAGATTTGTAAGATGAGGAAGCATAGAGGTGGTGGCATGTTGTACCTGAGATGCATGTGAAAGATTTTCATCAAAGTAGACACTCCTTTCAATGAAGAGTGTTTATGTGGAAAGATCTAGTAGTCTGTATCCCTTTACACCATCTGGATATCCAACAAAGATGCATTCTTTGCTTTGAGGCTCCAAAGCCTTCCTCTTATCTGCAGGAATGCGTGCCCAAGCACGAGATCCAAAGATGCGAAAATGTGTGACTTCTGGTTGCTTGCCTCTCCATGCTTCAAAAGGTGTTTGTCATGTGACAGATTTCTGAAATGATCTGTTTTGTATGTATGAAGCACAGTTGATTGCTTCAGCCCACAATTTGGAGGGAAGGGACCTAGCATGCAACATGCAGCTAGCCATCTCTTTCAAAGATCGGTTCTTTCTCTCAACTACCCCATTTTGTTGTGGAGTGTATAGAATTGTGTTCTGCAATTGTATTCCTGCTTCATCACAAAGATTTTGGACATCATTGTTGACATACTCCCCTCCATTATCTGTGTGGAGGATCTTGATCATTTTACCAGACTGCTTCTCTTTATGGGCTTTGAAAATCCTGAGATTCTCAAACACTTCAGATTTGAATTTGAGAAAATACACCCATGTGTATCTGGGGTAATCATCAATGAATGTTAACACATATCTAGCTTTGCTCATGGAAGGTTCAGGAAATGGACCCATAAGATTGCTGTGAACAAGCTCTAAAGGAGAAGAGGCTCTCCATGCATTCTCCTTTAAAAACTTTTCTTGTGGATGCTTTCCAAGAGCACATCCTTCACAAATTCCATCAGAAAAGTCTATGGCTAACAAGCCTTTAACCATTCCTTGTTTGTTAAGTTGTTGCATGTATCTAAAATTTAAATGACCAAATCTTTCATGCCAAATTCTACTTTCATCATTTGCATGTGTTAGAAGTAAAGTAGAATCTGATTTAGCAACAAAATCAGAAAAAGTGTACAGATGAGATTGATGATTTGCCTTACCAACATCAATTTTGGAGTTGTCTTGCATGTCAAATATGGTGACCGAATCAGGGGTGAATTCAACTCTCCTACCGGTTCCAGTATGTGTCATTTGATACACAAAAAGAAGACTAACAGAAAGCTTTGGAATATGTAAGACATTCTCAAAACTTCCAATTCCAACCTCTATCCTCCCTATTCCAGTTGCCTCTACAGGAGAACTGTCTCCCATGAGAATAGGAGAACCAAAATATGGTTTCAAAGAAGAAAGAGCTTCTTTTGTGGCTGCCATGTGGTGTGAAGCTCCAGAGTCTATGATCCATGCATCTGAAGAAGAATGAATAGCAATCAATGCATGAGCATTGTCTCTTGTTTCAGGTGCTTTTTCTTCCTGCTTCTTCTTGGCACTCTCAGGGATAAGGCTACCAAGATTATGTTGTTGAAGTTTCTGAGCCATGAGATCAATGGTCTTCATCATGCATGATGATTCTGGATGGTACCCACGGTTGCAATAGCTGCACTTTGATTTGCCCTTTTTGTCCTTCTTTTCTTTTGAGCCAATAGATCCATCTAGAGGTTTGGGATTGCCTTCCTTTCGTGGATATGAATCCTTTTTTTTTTTGCCTTTGAATTGCTAGCTGGATTTGGAATTGTTCTTCCCACTTGCATGCACAACAAGTGCATGAGCTTTGAAATTCTTCAATGTGCCCATCTTTATAAGCTTATCCTGCTCATGTACTAGAGACTCAATGAAGGTATCCAGTGTGGGCATCTTCCAAGTTGCCCCTGTTGTGAGCCTAACTGTGTGGAAAGCGGAGACAAATACTGCATATTCTGGACCCAACTTTGATAGAATAAAAAAGATTAATTTGCTTTCTTCCTTGGATTTGTCAATCCCAGATCCTTTGAGCTGAAGCAATAAGGCCTTGAACCTTGTGAAGAAATCTTGAATATTATCAAAAATCCTTGGATCTAATGAGTTGAGCTCATTTTCAAGGATATGACCACGCATTTCATCTTGCTTTCCAAAAAGAGTCTCCAATGTATTCCAAACTTGGTTTGGAGTTGTACATGCCTCAACATGAAACAACAATTCTAGAGAGATGGATAAGCATAGCAAACCAAATGCTTCATCCATGCGGTTGAAGTATTTCGATTTTTCCACTACTGGATTGGGTTCAACCTCTGTATTCATAACTATTCGATAGAGGCCTCTACTTCTGAGCTGAAGTAGAATCTTTGGCTTCCAATCAAAATAGTTGTATGGTGTGAGAATGGCAGAGGGTGAACATTCCATTTTTCAGCTTTGATCTTCTATATCTGCAAAAAAAATACTGTACTTCTTCTTTCTAGCAACCAGGTTCTGATACCATGTAAAATTGCAGTGGAATCTGCAAAATAAATTATAGATCTTGCTGGAAAAGGAGTATTAAATTGATAACTTGCAGAAAAAAACAGAGAAGAAAAAAAAAACAGAGAAGAGAAAAAAACAGAGCAGCTTGTTGAAAAACAAACTTAGAATTTTTCATTATTACCAAAGATGCATTCATCATACATTATGTAAACATCCTTTGTTAGCTTAACTCACGCACATGAGCTTAACTCACCCAAATGCAACAGTTAGAGAGCATTTGTTAGCATGCACAGCAGAGTTAACTAGGCGTAAGAGGCATAAATAACAGAGCATTCGTTATTCATGCACAGCAGAGTTAACCGGCGCAAGAGGAAAGAGTAAATTGCGAAGATAACTGGGAATAAGCAGAGATAACTGGGAATAAGCGCTAACACCCCCCCTTAAGTCTAACTAAGGAGACAAAAAAAAAGAGGAAAGAGGGAAAACCCTGTGGGAATAAAACCCCCCCTCAAAAGTACACTAAGTGTGCATGGCAGCTACTGTGATGCAGTGTTCTTCACACCAAGAAGGTCTCGTAGAAAATGAAACTTTTGCTCAGTGAATGTCTTCGTGAAGATGTCGGCAATCTGTTCAGAAGTGGCACAGTACTGCAAGTCGATGACTCCATCATGTATCAATTCGCAGATGAAGTGCATGTGGATCTCGATGTGTTTGGTCCATTGCCATTGTATGGGATCTCTACAAACCTTCAGTGTACTTTGATTGTCACACCAAATGACAGTTGGATGATGAAAGAGGATACCAAGCTCAGTTAGGAAGTGTTGCAGCCAAATGACTTGAATGGTAGCGTTGACTGCACCTCTATATTCAGCCTCTGTTGATGATAAAGCAATGGTAGATTGCTTCTTACTTGACCAACAAATGGGCCCTGATCCCAAACTAAGAACATATCCTGAAGTGGACTTGCGATCAATGTTATCACCAGCCCAGTCAGAATCAGTGTAACCAATGAGATCCAAAGTACAACTTGCTGAATAATGAATCCCATAGCAAATGGTTCCCTGGACATAGCGAAGTATACGCTTGGCAGCCTTCCAATGTAGCTCATGCGGCTCTTGCATGTATCTAGAAACAGCCCCCACTACATATGAGAGATCTGGACGAGTGTGAGTGAGATAAAGAAGACTCCCCACAAGTTGACGGTAGCGTGTGCAATCAACCAATGGTGTATCCTTGCCATCTTCAAGCTTGACCCCTGATAGGAAAGGTGTGACAGCTGACTTGCAGTCAGTCATGTGAAACCGAACCAAGAGATCTCGTGCATACTTGGATTGAGCAACTGTGATTCCTGATTGATTCTGGCTGATTTCAAGGCCAAGAAAAAAATGTAGGAGACCCATGTCTGTCATAGAAAATCTATCATGCAAAATAGTTTTAATTGCTGCAATGGCGGTGGGTGAATCACCTGTTATTAGTAGATCATCTACATAGAGTACTATGAGCAACAAAGAATCAGAGGTTCTTAGCATATAAACATTTGGATCAGATTTACATCGTATGAAATTTTGAGATAGAAGATAAGAATCCATTTTAGCATACCAAGCTCTAGGTGCCTGCTTGAGGCCATAGAGTGACTTCTTGAGTTTACATACCAATGAGGAATTTTGTATATACGCTTGTGGCTGCTCCATGTAGATCTCCTCCTCAAGATCACCGTGAAGAAATGCATTCTTCACATCCATGTGATGAACCTCCCACCTTCTTGATGTTGCAATGGCAAGAGCCAATCGAATGGAGTCCATTTTTGCCACTGGAGCAAAAGTCTCATCATAGTCAATGCCATGAACTTGTTGAAAACCTTTGGCGACCAATCGTGCTTCGTATCTGCTCACATGTCCATCTGTTGATTTCTTTGTCCTATAGACCCATTTACATCTGACAAGCTTGCGATTGGAAGGAAGTGGAACTAAATCCCAAGTTTGGTTTGCAATGAGGGAGTTGTACTCCTCATCCATGGCTGCTTCCCAAAGCGGATTCCCTGTAGCTTTTGCATAAGTTTGAGGGTCAGATGCTAGAACCACATAAGCATGCATCGGCATGATGGGCTCGGTAGCTGAGAGTGCATGAGGAACTTCATATATATCAGCTAAGCTCCTTGTTCTTTGATTTTCCACATGGGATACTGAATCATCACTCGAATCCAAATCAAGGATTGGTTGTGGATCAACATATGCATGCTCATGTTCCTCTAAATTAGATTCAGAAATATCTGAAATAAGATCAGAATGATTGCATGTATCTCTGAGATTTGTAAGATGAGGAAGCATAGAGGTGGTGGCATGTTGTACCTGAGATGCATGTGAAATATTTTCATCAAAGTAGACACTCCTTTCAATGAAGAGTGATTCTGTGGAAAGATCTAGTAGTCTGTATCCCTTTACACCATCTGGATATCCAACAAAGATGCATTCTTTGCTTTGAGGCTCCAAAGCCTTCCTCTTATCTGCAGGAATGCGTGCCCAAGCACGAGATCCAAAGATGCGAAAATGTGTGACTTCTGGTTGCTTGCCTCTCCATGCTTCAAAAGGTGTTTGTCGTGTGACAGATTTGTGAAATGATCTGTTTTGTATGTATGAAGCACAGTTGATTGCTTCAGCCCACAATTTGGAGGGAAGGGACCTAGCATGCAACATGCAGCTAGCCATCTCTTTCAAAGATCGGTTCTTTCTCTCAGCTACCCCATTTTGTTGTGGAGTGTATAGAATTGTGTTCTGCAATTGTATTCCTGCTTCATCACAAAGATTTTGGACATCATTGTTGACATACTCCCCTCCATTATCTGTGTGGAGGATCTTGATCATTTTACCAGACTGCTTCTCTTTATGGGCTTTGAAAATCCTGAGATTCTCAAACACTTCAGATTTGAATTTGAGAAAATACACCCATGTGTATCTGGTGTAATCATCAATGAATGTTAACACATATCTAGCTTTGCTCATGGAAGGTTCAGGAAATGGACCCATAAGATCGCTGTGAACAAGCTCTAAAGGAGAAGAGGCTCTCCATGCATTCCCCTTTGGAAACTTTTCTTGTGGATGCTTTCCAAGAGCACATCCTTCACAAATTCCATCAGAAAAGTCTATGGCTAACAAGCCTTTAACCATTCCTTGTTTGTTAAGTTGCTGCATGTATCTAAAATTTAAATGACCAAATCTTTCATGCCAAATTCTACTTTCATCATTTGCATGTGTTAGAAGTAAAGTAGAATCTGATTTAGCAACAAAATCAGAAAAAGTGTACAGATGAGATTGATGATTTGCCTTACCAACATCAATTTTGGAGTTGTCTTGCATGTCAAATATGGTGACCGAATCAGGGGTGAATTCAACTCTCCTACCGGTTCCAGTATGTGTCATTTGATACATAAAAAGAAGATTAACAGAAAGCTTTGGAATATGTAAGACATTATCAAAACTTCCAATTCCAACCTCTATCCTCCCTATTCCAGTTGCCTCTACAGGAGAACTGTCTCCCATGAGAATAGGAGAACCAAAATATGGTTTCAAAGAAGAAAGAGCTTCTTTTGTGGCTGCCATGTGGTGTGAAGCTCCAGAGTCTATGATCCATGCATCTGAAGAAGAATGAATAGCAATCAATGCATGAGCATTGTCTCTTGTTTCAGGTGCTTTTTCTTCCTGCTTCTTCTTGGCACTCTCAGGGATAAGGCTACCAAGATTATGTTGTTGAAGTGTCTGAGCCATGAGATCAATGGTCTTCATCATGCATGATGATTCTGGATGGCACCCACGGTTGCAATAGCTGCACTTTGATTTGCCCTTTTTGTCCTTCTTTTCTTTTGAGCCAATAGATCCATCTAGAGGTTTGGGATTGCCTTCCTTTCTTGGATATGAATCCTTTTTTTCTTTGCCTTTGAATTGCTGGTTGGATTTGGAATTGTTCTTCCCACTTGCATGCACAACAAGTGCATGAGCTTTGAAATTCTTCAATGTGCCCATCTTTATAAGCTTATCCTGCTCATGTACTAGAGACTCAATGAAGGTATCCAGTGTGGGCATCTTCCAAGTTGCTCCTGTTGTGAGCCTAACTGTGTGGAAAGCGGAGACAAATACTGCATATTCTGGACCCAACTTTGATAGAATAAAAAGGATTAATTTGCTTTCTTCCTTGGATTTGTCAATCCCAGATCCTTTGAGCTGAAGCAATAAGGCCTTGAACCTTGTGAAGAAATCTTGAATATTATCAAAAATCCTTGGATCTAATGAGTTGAGCTCATTTTCAAGGATATGACCATGCATTTCATCTTGCTTTCCAAAAAGAGTCTCCAATGTATTCCAAACTTGGTTTGGAGTTGTACATGCCTCAACATGAAACAACAATTCTGGAGAGATGGATAAGCATAGCAAACCAAATGCTTCATCCATGCGGTTGAAGTATTTGGATTTTTCCACTGCTGGATTGGGTTCAACCTCTGTATTCATAACTATTCGATAGAGGCCTCTACTTCTGAGCTGAAGTAGAATCTTTGGCTTCCAATCAAAATAGTTGTATGGTGTGAGAATGGCAGAGGGTGAACATTCCATTTTTCAGCTTTGATCTTCTATATCTGCAAAAAAAATACTGTACTTCTTCTTTCTAGCAACCAGGTTCTGATACCATGTAAAATTGCAGTGGAATCTGCAAAATAAATTATAGATCTTGCTGGAAAAGGAGTATTAAATTGATAACTTGCAGAAAAAAAACAGAGAAGAGAAAAAAACAGAGCAGCTTGTTGAAAAACAAACTTAGAATTTTTCATTATTACCAAAGATGCGTTCATCATACATTATGTAAACATCCTTTGTTAGCTTAACTCACGCACATGAGCTTAACTCACGCAAATGCAACAGTTAGAGAGCATTTGTTAGCATGCACAGCAGAGTTAACTAGGCGTAAGAGGCATAAATAACAGAGCATTCGTTATTCATGCACAGCAGAGTTAACCGGCGCAAGAGGAAAGAGTAAACTGCGAAGATAACTGGGAATAAGCGGAGATAACTGGGAATAAGCGCTAACATCGATCATGATGTATTACATAGCCTTTCTTGTCTTCTATACACTAGAAGAAATTTAACTTCCTATGATGGAATTCCAACTAAGTAAACTTCTGGATGATTTCTCTTTATGTCGTGGAGTTTGGATTCATGGCCTGCGTGAATGTAATGCTCTTCTAGTAAGGTACTTTAAATACCCACTTATTTTTTTCGTTATTAGAATGGGTTTCAAAGGAGCGAAATGGAGGTTGGAATTCTCGTGTTCTCAAAAGCAGGTTGATTCACAGAACCAGACTAAACGCACACTAACAGATGACAATGAAGAAGAAATTGAAGAATTTTTTGCTTTATTAGACAGAATTCAAGAAATCAAGAAACTTATAAAGAAAAACTGCATGAGTTGCAGTTCTATGAATTGCACTTCTGCGACAGATATATCCAGCACAGTCACCAAAAGTATATACCCATGGAAGCGCTCATTTATGAGGAAGGATTTTTGTGGGTGTGGCACGAAGGATACCTGCGCTGAAGGACGGGATTTATACTCATGCAAGTAACATTGCAGGAAATTCTCTTGAAATCCAGAAACAAGATATTGGATCAACTAACGAATGCACACATAGTGATTTAAATGTAGAGGCTACTCCAGAAAACAAAGAGCCGGCAGTGTTATCGCTATTTCGTTAGAGTTTTGTACGCAAATATTGGTGATATGTACATGGATATTCAAAAACATAAGCTAAAATTAGATTGTTACGGAATAAAAGACATTTTCTAGGGTAAAAAACCCGTCTACGCTACATTGAAGTAAGAAGTAGATTTTATGCATTCCATAAATTTCTCTCTCTCTCTTTTTTAAAATTGTTTTATGTGATTGTAAATCTAGGAGGCGGTCGATGGGAAGTAGGACTCAAATTCAGAGATATTCTTAATGTGGAAGCACACCGTAAATATTTCAGCTGAAGAATACATAACAAACACGTAACTAGATTAATTAAATTAGATTTACAATTTAACCCCTATTAATTATCTACCACAATTTATTTTCGCTTTGAGATTTTTTTTTTTGAAGTGTCTCTTCCGTTTATGTTTTTAAAAGTCTGTTCGATTTATGATTTTATTTATCATGTTAACTTAATAATATATTTTAATTTTGGATAAATTAAAGGAGTCTAATAACTGTTGTTTTTTTTAATTATCTACCACAATTTATTTTAGCTTTGAGATTTTTTTTTTGAAGTCTCTTCCCTTTATGTTTTTAAAAGTCTGTTCGATTTATGATTTTATTTATCATATTAACTTAATAATATATTTTAATTTTGGATAAATTTAAGGAGTCTAATAACTGTTGTTTTTTTAAACCCTAAAATTGATTGGATGAAGTTTGCTATAACTTAATTGCTTCTCTCTCTGTTCTATACAGTTACAAATTAAAAATTATGTTAGGCAGGTTAATAGTATAAGGGGTAAAAGCTAAGACTTTCTTATTTATAGGTCAATAGTTTGAAACTTTCACTTTCAGGTATTTCATTTCAATTAGATTTCATCAAATAAATTGAATTATAGGAGCTCTTAACGATAATAATTTTTTTTTATTTATGACAAAATTTTACAAGACAAATATGAATATAATATTCATTAGAGTAGAACAACCAACTTTAATAGAAATTAAGTAAAATTATTATCAATAAAATATTATTTAAATATTCTATATTTTGTTCTTAAATTTCTTTAAAAACATCCTTACCAAATTAAAATTTTGAATCTCCTTTGCTCTCCCACCACTCATTCTAATTCTATCTCTAAAATCCGTATTTCATTTATGTTTTATTCGATTGATTTATGAAAATATGGTTATCATAACTTTGTTCAGCATATGTGAGGGGAATGGAAAAAAATTGGATTCTCACGTATCAAATTGTTAGTGCCATAAAATGTAACATTGAACCTCATCCCGTTGGTTTCCATGACTATTATACGGCAAGTATTTTTGAATTGTCACAAGCATTAAAATCGAAAGATCAATATTTTAAATTTAGGTAAGATAAATGAATGATATTATTTTAAAAATATAACTTTGTTCAATATATGTGAGAGGAATGGAAAAACATAGATTTTCATGTATTAAAATGCTAGTGTCATAAAATGTAACATTAAATCTCATTATGTTCATTTCCATTACTATTATACGGCAAGTATTTTTGAATTGTCATAGGCATTAAAACCAAAAAAATAGAATATTTTAAATTTAGATAAAACAAATGAATGATAATACTTCACCCCCAAATCAATATGATGTGGATTTTTTATTGTTGTTCATGCCGAGAATATAGAGGATGCCTTTCATGGTTTGAATAAAGGATTCCTGTGCTCTGACAATGGTCCCCAGGTTTTATCTGCTCCTAGTCAGGAAGTTGAATCTCTCCAAGCTTCATGTCTCCCTTCTTTTGGTAGTGGTTTTAAGTCAAGTGTTGGAAATGCAACTTCCTATGCTTCGATCATTGTAGCTCATCTTGGATCTCCCCCCAACTTCTTCCATTTTTATGGTGGTGTCTGATCTTATGCCTCCTTTAGCCCAAGCTGAGGGTGTCCTACTAGCAGTTCCTGATACGATAGATGTGGTGATGTCTGATCCTACACCTCCTTTAGCCCAAGCTAGATGTCTACTCCTGATGGTTCCCATTATGGCAGATGTGCTTATGACTCCCTCTCCTATTGGTTCTCCTCCTCCTTGTGCCTATCCCTTAACTGCTACTGCTCATATTGAGTATGTTGTTGGTGGTCACTTGATGGTTGATCCTCCTTCCCTTCCCTTTATTAACCCTCATCTTGATCATTTGGAGGATTTTTATAATGTTCAAACTCCACTACCCCTTGTCTGGTGGATGCTTGCTGTCTGACTTCTTTAGTTCCAAAGAGGACCTTATGCTTGGCAATGTTCATATTCAGGTGGCCTTGATAGTTCCTGAATTGATTATCCCTGACCATGCTTTGCTAAATATGGAATCTAATGTTGGTAGTAAATCCCTAATCGGCAAGTGTGTGGGGTCGTTCGCTTCTCCTGTTGCTCTCTGCTTGGGCCTCAAAGGAATGGCATTCCATCAGTCTTCCCTCTTTCTCCCTTATCGGTGGTGGTTTTTTTCTGGTGGAATTTTAGAGCCCTTCTGATCGGGATTTTGTCTAGAACTCTAGTCCATGGTTCTTCAAACAGTTTGACATCTTATTTTGCCCTTGAAACCCTTTATTCTAATTGTATTTAGTTCCATTCATTGTTGTTATGATATGGCTCTGACTCGATTATCTCCCTCTAACGATGAGGAATGAGTGCTTCGTCAAATGATTAGTGGACAAGGTTGGTTCTTTCATGAAGATAGATGCAACTTCCTAGAACCCTTGTTCGGTCCATATTTTTTCCTACATTGACCTTTCCAGGCCTCTCTCCTTCTCGATTATGCTTCTATCCTTGCATGGTTTGTGGTCTCAATATTTCAATTTTGAGGGCCTTCCCTTCCGTTGCTTCTATTGTTACCTCCCTGGCCATTGCATTGCTAAGTACCCATCCAGGAAATGTTAACATCCTAAGTTTGTTTGGAAAAAAAAGAGGGAGTGTTTGATATGAATTTTAAATGGCATAACCATGATAAGTTCTATCATTCCCACTTCTCTCACTAGGTGTTGGATGATGATGCTACGAAAGATCCTGGGCCTGCTCCCTTTGTCCCCCCTCCTGTCCTTCCCATGTTCATGGATGTCCACCCTTCCCCATCCCAAATCAACCCCCTTGTGGATGTCCCTTTCTAGGATTCTTTGACCCCAAGGCCAATTTCCCCTCAAATAGATCCATCCTGGGTTCCCCCTTCTAGGCCCTCTAAGCGTCATGCAAATATTGGTGTCTTTACTAAGAAGAAGGGTCATCAATCAGAGGCAAAACATCTCAGGGTGGAAGCACACTCTCTCATCAATAATGGCTCTCAATGGACCTTAGAAGACCTTCTTTCCAAAAGAGGGTGTTGGGCAGAATCAGATTTTGGATAGGTCCTCCTGAAGGATGGTTTCTAGATCTTGGTTTGGCTATTTTTTTCTATCTCCTCTTTTGGGCTTCCTTGGATATTCTCCTTTTTCTTCTAGCCTTTTGGTTCTTTTTGTGCTCTTTTTTTTTAAGGTTGGTGGATTCATTTTCTCCTCTCTTGCTTTCTTGATAGGTGGTGCCCTTCATATTTCCTATTTTTGTCTTCCTCTTTTCTTGTTGTGGGAATGAGCCTCCAATTGTGTCCCATACCGGTTCAAAGCTCTGGTCAAAAGCGATGTCCGACTCATAGCTCTGGTTTCAAAATCATTTGCCTTATCTAAACAACATACTCTAAAAATAAGTTAGAAATATATAAAATATATATCAATAGTAATTGGTGGAGTGATATTTTCCTTGTTGGTAATGTTTTTCATTATAGTTATACGAGTTTTGGCATTTATTGTAGAGACTCTAATAATATTGAACATCAATAATGTTGACAGATAGAATGAACATATAAATGATATGTTTGGGCTTGTACGACATCATACATAAGGATTCCATGATCAATGTGTTTTTATAAAGAATAAACATTGATCAGTGTGTTTGTATAAAGAATGAACATGTTCAATATACATGTTCCTTTATAATGTAATATTATGAATCATTATATAAGATACATGTCCTTTCCTATTATAAGGTTATAAGCCATAATGTATTTCACATTAATATATTTTGTAATGTACCATATCATAAAAAAATATAAAGAAGTAAGAAATACAACGATATAATATATGATTATTTATGATAATAATAATTTTGATTTTTAAAATTTATATTTAAAGTTTCCTTTAAAATAATTTAAAAGTTTAAGTAATAAATAAAAAAATTCAAACTCAAATTTAATTGTTGCATTTAAAACGAAATATGACTTTAATTTATCACTAAATTTGTACATATATTACATTAAATACAATTATACCTTAAATTCATCCTAAAAATGATCTTAAATTCACCTTGATGACAAACTCTAATGTCACCTAAATGACAGTATGATCCATCACCGAAATCCCTAATATAATATTAGGCCACATCTGTAATTTGATTTTAAATTTGTCCTTAAAAATGAGTTTAAAGTGAATTTAAAGATGTCACTAAAGGTGACATTAAATTCATCACTACATTAACTTCAAATCCATACGAAAAGATGATTTTAATTATGGCACTAAGTTAACTTTAGGTGAACTTATCAAACATACGTTGGAAAATAGGAAAATTAAAAATAGCGAGCAGAGGTGAAAGCCAGACGGGTAACGAAAATGGTTAAATGTATCTGAGCAGACGTATGTTAGATCCCCAAACGGTGCTCATTAATTAGAAAATGGAGAGGACAATTAAATAAATGGAAAAAAAAAAAAAAAAAATATTGGAAAAACAAAAAAAAACAAAACAATTTTATAGGAGTTGGCAAACAAAGAAAGTGGTAACGGTCAGAAAAATGACACTGGCAGGGAAAATTTATTATGCCAATTATCCTAAAAATACACCAAAAATTATGGTACGAAAAATACAAAACTCTCAATGATCACCATCCCAAATGCACCAAATATATTTATCGCTATCTTTGGCGTGTTACATATTCTATAATTGTAATGAGAATAAATCTTGTAAAATTAATTTTTCCATTACCGTCGCTGAGATTATGGAGGTGAATTTCAAATTTTTGAGAAAATGATACTAAAATGAGGAATATGAGTGTGTTTGGTTCTATCCCTCCATTGCTATCAAGTTGGGTTAAAATTTTCCGTTTTCTTCGTTACATCTACGTTAGTTCACAGTAAAATTGTCATGCATGAAGACATGTTCATGCAATTGAAAGTACAAAAACCTTTCACGAGGGGTTTAATCAGAAATACTTTCTATTTGTTATTAGAGAAGAATACTATAATTTATGTATTAATGTGTATGTTTTTCTTGGCTCCTGTTATAACTTAAGATTTATGTCACAACTCATAATCGATATGAACTAGTGGAGTAGTTTTTTTTTTTTTCACGTGTCATTGTTTTCGCAGAGAAATATTTTTGTCCAAGTGTATCGACAATTAATTATATAATCGGTATAATTAGTTATGAAAATAATTAACATTGTATATAATTACTATTGTTTATTACGTATGTAATGATGTAGAGGGAAATCAAAGGTTTGATGAGCCTGGAGGTATATAATTAATGTGTATATCTAATATTATTGACCTCCACGTATGCTCACGAAAAAATATTTTTAAAAATTTCCATGTTGTTTGTATATAATTTATAAGTACTGTAAACCTAGTGTACATGTATATAATATATATAATATATGTATATAATTATTGTAATCTATTTGTAATTAGTGTAATGACTATATTAAACGTAAATTTTAAACTTGTACGTAACGGCACTACATTTATTGTGTATGTAATGACTTTAAACAATTATGTTTGTAATGAATTTATTTTAATAAGTATGTAATGACTTTACTCAATCATGTAAATTGTATGTAATGATGATAATTAATTATGTTTGTATATAATGTACACTTCATGTGTATGTAATAATTATAATTAATTGAGTAGATAAATAAAATATAATTTGATGCAAAGGGATTATCATAAAATTAAATTATAATTGTAGAAGGATAATAATATGGTTGTACATTATATACACACTAGGTTAATTATATTTATTACATATAAATTTTACTCTTCTATGATGGGCTTAGCATACATGTGAATTGTACATTATATACATGCATAATTTATTATAGTGCTTAGATACATAATTAGTTGATTACATGCACTATGTGCACTTTATACATTATCTATATACACAATATATTACAAACACTATATACGCAACACACAATATATTATCTTCATTATATACAAAGTTGCATAAATTCATTACTTACACAATAGTCATACATTTTGTAAATACACAATCGATTTTTATCATTAAGTAATGTAATTATTGTGGATACCTATATTTGGTCATAGGTATTTGACATTGTTAATTCTTGACGCATCTTGAACCACGTGACTTATGCATAAATAATTGACTCTTATTCACTTTTTTTCTAAGATATTTATCTATATATTGACCTGACCCCTTTATTTACTATCACTATTGGACATAATTTTCTAATTCAATGCTCAAGTCACTTTATATCACTCTCAAACTGCTTCTAACCTCAAGACAATTGTGCCTATGTTTCCAAGATATGTATGTGATAAGAAGATATTTATGCTGTCACAAACCTATCCACCTAGGGTGGCCATATTCTTGCACCATTTAATAACTAGTTAAAAAAATTAAATATTCATATGAGTCTTTCTATAAAATTTTCAAGATAAAATGAAGGAAATTATTGAAAAAGATATTTATATGAGAAAATACAATCTCATTTAAAAATGACTTAATATATATTTAGAATCTATCTATTACACTACTACATGTTGAGAAAATCTACCCTATTCTTATCAAAATCATTATCAATCACTAAAATCAATCATAAATCAAGTATGAAACATACCAAATAATGTGAAGATTTAATATTATGAAGTATCAAAGTCAAATAACTAGTTGTATTTATATAGTCAAGAAATACAATTTCATAATCACATCACGTGGGAGAAATGCATGTGGACAAGAATAAAAGATAGGTCAAAAATAAAATAAAGGTTATCAAAAGAAGAAATCATTTCACCATGGAAACATTATTGAATATGAAGAAACTAATTCAGATATGGACTTCCTACATACTACATAGTCTCATGAAGAAACAACATCACAAAATTATATTAGGTATGTCGACTCTGGTGCCACTTGACACTTGATTGGAAGACAAGATTGATTCTATAGTATGAATGAGATTTTATTTAAAAACCATGTCTCTTTGGGTGATTATTCATCCTACCATTTTTAAGGTATTGGGAACATCTCTTTACCACTTGGACATACCTAAAGAATATCAGATGTCCTATATGTTCCTAAACTCACAAAAAATCTTCTATTAGTTAGTATGTAACTTGACCACAACCTCAGGGTTAACTTTGACAACAAAGGTTGGAAAAATATGTGTTTAATCATAGGTAATTCAAAACACTAAAAAATTGTTGCATGAGCTTCAATAGTTGGGAAAATGTTTCAAATTGATTTCATGCAGATAAATAATCAAGCACTTGTGGCAAAAGACATAACCTCAACACAATTATGGCATAGAAGATTTGGTCACACTAGTTTTAGATATCTTGACATCCTCAACCATTATAACATGGTAAGAGGATTTCTATCTCTCAAAAAGGGTACAAACAAATGCCAACATTACTTAGCAAGTAAACAACATAGAGCTCCATTTTAGAAAAGTACATATCAATCCCATAGAAAACTTGATGTGGTGTATACCAATATGTGTAGACTAGTGTCACTTAGTCATTCTAGGTTTAAGTACTTTTTACTCTTTGCTGATGAGTTTTCCATAGAAATGTAGGTTTATTGTCTAAATAAAAAGAGCCAAGCCTTCAAAAATTTCAAATAGTTCAAAATTAATGTTGAAAATGAGATTGGTTAAAACATTAAAACCCTCTTCTTAGATCATGGGGGAGGGGAATTCAATAGTAATAAATTTGAAGAATTTTTACAAAAAAATGTTAATTGTCATAAAATGGCACCTCCACATACACCACAAAAAAATGTTAATGCTAAATGGAGAAATTATACTATAAAGGAAATGGTATAATGTATGCTATATGATTATAGTTTTACAAGGTATTTTGGATAAAACAAGTCAAACATAATCTATTTTCTCAATAGGGCTCCCACTATAGCTCTAGATGGAGTAACACCATAAGAAGCATGGTTAGGACACAAGCCATCTATAACACATATTTGTGTTTTTGGATGCAAAGCAAGCATGCATAGTATCAAAGTGGAAAGGCCTAAACTTGACATGAAAGAAAAAAATTGTGTCTTCTTAGGGTACAGTAAGAGGTACTTAACTATAGATTAATGGATCCAAAGACCATAAAAATCTACACAAGGAGGGATGTTTAGTTTTTTGAGAAGACAAAATCAGAAGTTCCTTCTATAGGCTTACTTAGTACACAAATAAGTGCCATAACAAATGTAAAAAATGGTAATCAACTAGATGAAGATAGTGATGATGATGGGAATAATAGGTAGATCCACCACCCACATGAACCATTCAATGTGTGACTAAATCATATACAAGTACATTAATGGATGCTAAATTGGATAAGATTCTAAACACATTAACTATTAGACCAAGGACCTATAGCATGACTCAAGGAGAGGTCAATTTAGCCTTAATGAGTATAGTTGTTGAATCTGTTGAGCCCTCTATAGTTCAAGAAGCCATATATTCTAAACCTTGGACTTATGCAATGGATGTAGAATTTAAATCATTGATGAAACATAAAACCTGACAACTTGAAAAATTTCCACTAGGGAAGAAGCCAATCAACTATAAATGGGTCTTAAAAACTAAATACAAATTAGATGGAAGTATTGACAAGCATAAGGCTATAATGATAGCAATGAGATATACAAAAAAAAAGGAATAAATTGTGAGGAAGCATTTTCTCCAATAAGATCAAGATAATTAGAATGATATTTCCTCTAGCTACCCAATTTTGATAAAAGATGAACCAAATGGATGTAAAAAGTGCATTTCTCAATGTATATCTATAAGAATAAGTTTACATGACACAACCATAAAGTTTTGTCACTCTAGGTAATGAAGGAAAAGTATGTAAACTCATCAAATGTTTATATGGTCTCAATCAAGCTTCTTGAGCCTCGTACATAAAAATTGATGAGCATCTTATTCAACATGGATTCTAGAGGAGTCCTTATGATCAAAATCTCTAACTCAAACAACAAGGAGGAGAGATTATGATTGTTTTTATACATGTTAATGATCTATTCATCACTAACACTTCAATGAAGATGATAGATGCAACTAAGAAAAATCATAATCGATCATTTGACATGATAGATCTTAGGCTTCTACATTATTATCTTGGATTAGAATTATGGTAAACAAAACATCACATATTTTTGTCGTAGATGAAAAATGCCAAAATAATGCCTAGAAAATTTAAGGCTATGGAAAATAATCCAATTACTACACCTATGGAGATAAGGCTTTAGTTATTTCATACAAATCCATCAACACAAGTAAATACAACTCTCTATTGGTAGTTGATTGGGAGTGTTATTTACTTATCATATACTAAGACATATAATTACTATAATTTGCTATCCTTCATGGTTTATGGAGGAGCTAAAGATGTTTCAATGAAAAGAAGTAAATCAAATACTAATATATATCATGGGTACAATGGAATTCATCCTAGAGTATAATAATACTGATAATTTCTTCTTGATAGGATATTCAAATTGAAATCATGCAAGACATATTGATGACAAAAAAATCCACTTCTAGATATGTTTTCTTTTTAGGATTTGATTCTATATCTAAGGGGAGTAAGAAACAAAAAAATATTTCTTGATCTTCTAATTAATTAGAATATCGTGTTGTTGGAGGATCTATCTGTAAAGTGATATGGTTATGTCACATATTGGAAGGATTGGGAATACCATAAAAGACACCTACCATCCTGTATTGTGATAATGAGGGCATTCTAAAACTTGTTCACAATTCAGTCTTCATGAACGCATAAACCACATTGAGGTGTAAATCCATTTCATATGTGAACATGTACAATAACACAACATCCAACTCTAGTATTTCTTGATAGAAGAACAATGTGTAGATGTCTTCACCAAGTCATTTACACATGATAGATCTGAGGCATTTAGAGAATATCTCTCCTGTTCACCTCAAGCTATGATAAATTAAGGGTGGAATGTTAGATTAAAATAAATGGTGATTAATTCACCATAGCATGTTATTGTTAGTTTTTAATAATATTGTTTCACCTAAAGACTATTTCAAGTTTATTTATTCCTTTTCTTTCCTATATTATATAAGGTTATTTGGCTATCTTCTTGGATATATAATAACCTATGTAATAATCTATTATTTAGCTGAATAAATGATTATTCATGCTTTAAATGAACATTTGGCTATGATAAGAAGCTTGATGACATTATTGAGTGAGGAATTATTTAAGTGTAAAGTAAAAGGCATTTATCTCAATATTAAATGGTTGTTGAAGGTCTATTCAAGTATGTACTAGAGAATAAAAGAATTTGTGTTTCAATTTTTTGAACAATTTATATTATGCTACATTATAGATGAACTTTATTTTAGCACAACCTTGGGTAACTTTGTGTATAGGCCAAGTCACATGAGCAAAACCAAGTATAAAAATACTTTATAAGTCTACCAATCCCAAGAAGATATGAAGCTCTATTAGATTATTTGGTTTTGGCCATTCTAGAATGACTTGGATCTTAGTCAAGACCACATGCACTCCTTGTGAATCTAAAATTTATCCTTGGTACTATATTTATAACATGGAAAATTATTTTTTGCATGTTCACATAGGACTTAAGTTTCCTTAAAGTATTAAGAACTTGTTCTATATGGTGCATATGTTCATCCCATGTCTTGATAAAGATCAATATGCTATCAAGGTAGACTATGACAAATGCACTAGTGAATGGCATGAGAATGTCATTCATCATTTGCATAAATGTAGCTGGTGTGTTGGTTGAGTAGGTTACTCTTCATGCATCTACAATAACATTAAGAATCTTTTAATATCTAGATTTAAGATTAATTTTAGTGAAGTATATTTCCACATTAAGTTGGTTGAGTTGGTCCTAAATCCTTGGAAGAGGATAATGACTCTTTATTATGATGTTGTTGGGCACTCGGTAGTCTATACAAAACCTTAATGTGTCATATTTATTTGGTGTAATCATAATTACGCTTCCATAAGGTCATTAACTAGGACTGATATGTCATTTATCCAGTAATTGATGGATATATCACTTGATTTATTCATTCTATTGAAATAATTTGTGGTGAAAAGAAGCATTAGTTATAGGTAGTCTAGGATCATATCAGTAGTGTGTTTCACAACATAATGTGTAGGTATTTCTATTGGTAATTGGAATAGGTCATTGTAATCTTCCATATTGAGCTTCAACTTTGTTGATTATGTTGTTACTACTAGAGAAAATGTGATAGAGATTGGTGACATAATGATTTAATTACATTAATATCTTAAAATCAAAATAAAAAAATACTAGATGTGACTAGCTTCTTACATTGCTTGGCACTAATGAGTGATAACTTTAGAACAATTTACAGTATGTGGCATCTACTATTGCTAACATCTATGACAACATTTATAGTATTTTATCAATGTTTAAATGCCAATTTTAAAAATATGGTTAACCAAGTAAAATTTCTTATACCTCTAATGGAATGACATTACAAAGGAATATATCCTAAAAAGGCTTGATGTTTTACACCAATTGACACTATTGAGTGACACATTTCTTAGACCCTTCACTGAACCATCTAATAGATTATGGTTGTGCATGAAGAATCAATAGCAAGTTAAATATGTGAAGTGTTTAAAGAGATATTAGGTTATTTTGAATTTTGTTGTCAATAATGAAGTGTACTAATTGAGAATTGATCCACATTTGATAATGGAATAATATTTCTACTTCCTCTATTTCTACATGGGTACTAAAAATGTGTGTAGTACCCATGATAACACTTGTTTAACCCTAAGTTTATGGATGTGGGGTATCTAGGGTTAAGAATATAGAAGTATTTATCACACAAGGGTGATAAATTAATATATAGAAGGAAAATTAATAGGAAACTTAGATAAAAAATATTCTAAATTTATACAACTAAGATTATTAGGAATATTAAAGTACAACTATTAAAAAATATTGAAATAAATAAGGAATGATAGTACTGAGTTGGTTTACTATGTGTAGACATATCTAGACAAGAAGCATGTGTAAAGCATATATGATCAGTGTTATCAATCATTCATTAGATTTTTTTAAATTTTACTTATGTGATTGCAGACACTACCATTGTATCTAGACATTACTTTTGATGCTAGTGGCTGACTGTGACATAAGTGTTTGATAAAAAATAATGGTTGGATATAGATGTGACTAAATTCATTATTATTAGTTATATATCACCTTTATGCTTATGTACTCTAATATGATATCTTTCTTCATTGATTAATCAAAACCATAGCTCTTCACCCTTATAATGATTTTGTTAAAAATGGATTAGTGAGATCACAATGTCTAGCTACCCCAAATACCCCATGTCAATGGGCACTACCTATAGACAATAATCCAAGGAGGGCCTCAGACTTATGTAGTTTTCTCCTATGTGTGGGAAAGTATGTGCATGAGGGTGAAATATACTATATGAATATGCATGCACTGATATAGCTTGTATTTTGATAAATATCATTCATGAGATATTCTTTGAATTATTTAGATATATGTTGTACCTAGTTATATGATTGATTTGAAATTAGGTATGAATAATGAAAATTAGAATGATTATTCATTCAATTGATTTATCTTTATTAGGTGTTTTCATGGTATGTTCTAGACGAGGAAAAATAAGGCTTAGTCTTGTATTTATACAACACATTTTTAAAATATATGAGGATAGGCTTCAATAAGAAAATTAGGGTGTCCCATGCATTTTGGTCATTTTATAGTTTGGATAACTTTTGGATACTAGATAGTAGGTATGGATTTGGACACTACCATCGATGCAAGTGTCCCTTTGTGGCTAGTAGTGTCTGGAAGACTAGAATATAGGTGGAGATCTAAAATTAATAGTTAATGATGTTTATATAATTTTAAGATTTTTTTGTGGTATAAGATACCTAGGTCATCAAAATTATGTGGATTGGACCAAGAGATAAGCAATTGAGCACAATTATATGGTGAATGCGATTCTTTTAATAGGATGGAGGTTTAGAACTGAAGGGTGGAGTCTTAATTGATATTTATTAAATGTTAAAGATTGATATTTTAGCAGTATTTAGTTTTAATATCTACATCCTCCCACCCAAACCTTTAATCTAGTAATACATAAGGATGATATTATTAGGTTGAAAGAAAGAAATGTGTGCCTAGGTGTGTATAACACACCTTTCCTTTACATGCACCCACTTTGAGTACTTTGCTGGTGTATGACCTATAACCAAGAGCATGTTATAGTATAAATTAGTTCATATAGTCTAAAATTTTAAATAATTTAAATTCATGAAAATAAAGATATTAAGGGAGGAGTACACATGTGGATCAATGCAATCATGTTACATCTTGATGCTTTAACTTGGTAAATATACTTCTTTATGAAGTATTTGATTTGGAGAAGGTTTAGAACTAAACCTTATAAATATGAAGAGGGATATTGGTAAGTATTATGACCCCAATATAATATAAGGATGAGTTGTGACACATCCATTAAGATCATTATATGTAAATTCCAGAAGTCAAGTGTGAATATATATAATTTGGTAAGGGTGAGTGATTTGATCAACTCATCCTATAAAACTGGTGTGACAAGATGATTTAATCACTCCAATAAAATATGGTGAGGTTGAATTATTTAATCACTTGAACCTATAAAATTAACCCATTGTTGTAGCAAAAAATGCTAGATAATAGTACATCCTAGTGTAATTAGTGTATTTAGTGAGTATCTTATAATTGATGAATTTTGTAGTTTTTTGTGTAATATCATGGGATATTCACCTCATATAGGTATCAATCTAAAATATGGGTATAAGCACAATACCAATGTATAAAATGTTTTGATAAATATTTATCTCAATTGTATAATTATGTAATTTGGTTAATTATAAAGTTGGTAGAAATGTAGAGGACATGTTTCTATGATATGAACCTATTGAATTTGGAAAATCTGAGGATGAGTATAAATGTGGATAAAATGTTTCTATAACATTACCCCACTATGATCTGGAGAAGTTGAATAGAAAATAATTGTGGAGGTCGTGCCTTTTTTACATGTCCCCACTAAAATCTGAAATTATGAAAATATAGAAGCCATGCCTGTATGACATGCCCCTATTGATATTACCCACTTTTGAGGTTAGGGTAAGTATAATTTGGTATTTAACTTACCTAGAAAATATAATATAACTCTATAAGTTTTGTATCAATCATGTAACAAATAAGAGTAACATGTCTAGGTAGAATAACAATGAGGTATATAATATGTCATCACATCAAGGCACTACAATGCATGATATAGGTCATGGCAGTGTCTAGAGATTAATAGTATAATCTTAACCAAAAATCAAACACACAAACAAAATAACTCAATTTAATGTAAAGGAATAGTCTACAGAGACCTCATACAAAGGACATGTTCAAATTTCACATAATAAAAATGAATGACATTTTTAAATGTCCAATTAACATAGAATGACATATTCAAATGTCTAATAAACATACAATAGCATATGGGCCAACAAAAATAAATGTATCAAATTTTCCCCAAGAAATACAAAATTAAGCAATGCAATACACTCAAGGAATTGACAAAGTAAAGAAATGAAGTATAAGTAACCAACATAAGCATATCATACAAGTCCCTACATGCATGTGTTAGCAAATGTTATCTAACATTTCATATCAAGTACATGGTGAAGGATATGGGAATGTATATAGAGATGTGTTATAAATATAAGCTCAAACATGATAATTTATAAAATAATTAACAATGTTTAGTAATCATGATCAAATAAGTAAATTACCCAAACTTACTATATGATGTGAGTAGAGGAAAGGTCTACCATCTAAAAATGCATAAAATGTGTGTCTAGATATGTCTGCATTACCAATAAAGATGCATGAAACATATGTGTATATAATAATGAAATGATATGATATCTAATAACATAGAGAAAACATGATAGATGCCAAGGAGCTAATAAATCTAGGAATGCTAAATATTTTAATATTTTTAAATCTATCTAAATCCTTTTGTATTTTTTTGGAATATTTGATAAAAAAGTGTATCTTATGATCCCATCTAATGGATGATCATAGTTAACTCCAATCTAAATATATGGTATTTTAAACTAGTGATACTACCAAGGGGCATGCATAGGTGTCATATTTGGATATGTAGAATATGCAGTATCCTAGATATCTGTAATAAGAATTTGTGGTACTGAAGAAAACAATAGGAGTAGTGGTTATTGGAAGCCATCATTGAGTGTTCTATGGTTTATCTGGAGTACCTATAATTTGAACATGTTTAGTTGTTATAGAAGATTGAGTATGTTGTGTAGGAGTAAATGAAGTTTATATGGAATCTAATGTGTGTCTCTAGTGCAAAGGCCTATCAAGTATGTTTCACCTAGGACTTGAGATCACATATTATTTATCCTTTCACATAAGATTAAAATTATTAGGTTTTATGATTAGCTTTTTTGGAATAAACTTATCTTGTTCAAGTGGATATTCATATGGAGTTCTAGGAACTGTGACTACCCAATTTTTATGAATGTATTTAATAACACATGCACTATAAGGTACTTCATGACATTTAATATATCTAGGGTTATCCCAATAACATACTAAATCTTCACATAGATTGTATAACTAAAAATGTGGTGGCCACATGTTCTAGACCAACTTATAAAGGTAAGTCAATCTCACCAATAATGTGTTGTGATGTGCCATTGAATGCTCTAACCATTTTAGTCAAAGGGTATAAATAATCATGTGTATATTCAAAATTTGTGTAATTACTGTCATGGTACATATGTTATCACTAACACTATTATCAATCATAACACTATATATAGGATGATGGTCAAGGTATGATCAAATAAATAATGAATGAAGATCTGATTCATCATCCACTATTTCACTATCATCAAATTTAATAGAAGGTATTTTAACCATAAGAGGTATTTTGCATCTATAAGTTACAAAAATCACATATAATGGGTTCCCTTAATATGATTGAGGAGCATGTGAATTATATGCCATTTTCACTATTAGATTCTTGTTATAATGATCTTGTAAAATATTGTTAAATATATTATAATTATGGTGATTACCTAGTTATGAAGCTAAATCATGTCTAGGATCATTAAAGGTAATATTTTGGTCATCAATTAGGTTTTATATCTTATGCTTCAAGTTATAACATATATTCATAGAATGCCGATAGTCTTGGTGATATTCACAATATGCATTGGCATCCTATATTTTTGTTAGAGGTCAATTCATATCAATATCTATTAGAGGAGGGAGAGATATGAGATGACAATCAAAGTAAAGAAACTAAAGCCTTAGATAATTATGTAAATTATCTCTTAGGTGCATTGGATAAGATCAGTTGGATAGGTTGTTTTGAGATTACGTTAACTGTTGTGGTTATTTCCTTTTTTACTTTTATAGATTTAAACTTGTAGCTTAGTTTGATATTAAAATTACTATTATATGTAGTCAATCTGTTCATTAGATACTTAATATTTTTCAAATAAATAAGTTTATTTTCATGGTCTAACACAATATGGCATAGGTCATCAAAATATTTGAAATTTTAGAAAAAAAATGAACTCACGTAATGGGGAAACTGATCTTTCCTTAAAAATGTCTTGCATTTATTTGTATGCCATTAGATTTTTTCATTTTGGCTAACATTATTTTATATTTCAAAACATATTCATTGATAGGTTCATTGGTTCCTTGTTTGATGTTTACAATTTGAGCCTATGACACATTTTTAGTGATGTTAATAGAAAACTGTGCTAGGAATTGATTGAATATGGTTAGAAATATTTCATTGATTAGAGTGGAAAATCATGGAATCATCATAAATTTAAGTTTTTAAAGATCCTTGGAAATAATTTGGTCAATGGTTTATCATTGGCAGCATAATCAAGAAAGTCCACATAGAAAGATTAGAGATGTTGTTCAAAATCCTCCTTACTATCATAAAATGTGAACTTGGGTGTAAAAAAAACTATTGGAAAGGGGTGAAAAGATATTATAGGTGCAAGAGAAATTTGTAACACCTCTTTTGAGTCAATATCATAATGTGACATTATAGAATTTTCATCAATATTATTAACCATATCTTACAAAAGGTTTATAGTTTGTAAAATACCTTATACATTTCGATTTCTAAGATTAAAAGTTTGAGAAGTCACCAAAGGAGGCGTACCCATGTTTTGAGTTGATATGGACATTAAAATGAGTAATTGGGTTGAAGTGTTAATGGTTCTCATGGAAGATGTATAAATAATAGTATATGTTTTGGGGAACAATGGTGTAAACACATAACATGTGCCCTATTTGGATGTATGAAGTGATGATGTCCTCAAAGGGAGTGAGACATGAATATGGGGTGACCCATAGATATTATAGCATGATCAATAGATGAACCTAGATTTTCATTTATCATTTTTAAAATTTATCTTCCTATATGGTTTTGAAGATCTCATAAAGATATTAAGGATGTTGATGGATATGCTCTAAAAAAATAAAATATATTGTACTTTCTCTTGATCTATTTGCTCATGTTTATTATTTGTATTAGATTCATTATTTTCATGATCATAATAATATTCTATGACAACTTCTTCAGTATGTTATTTAGTTTCATTTTTGACACTTTTATTAGGCATAAGATTTGGTACGTCATTGGTTTTAGCCATCTTAGGTGGAAAAGGAGAAAACCCGAAGTGTTCAATAGAAACATCACCTAATCTAGGGTTATGACTAGCTTACATATATATAATAGAATAAATATCATAGAATAATAAGGAAATACTTCAGGGGGTTGAATAACCTAGGGCAAGCTAGGGGTTGCATAAAGAAACAAAGGTCTAGTTGGCCAAAATTTCAACCATAAATTTTTAGATGGGGCATATTTAGGGATAAAAATATAGAAGTTGTTCTAATGCAAGGATGATAAAATGATCTATAGAAAGCCAATTAATAAGAAACTTAGATAAATAATATTCTAAATCTATGCAACTAAGATTATTAAAAAATAGTAAATTATATCTATTGAAAGATATTGCAATAAATAAGGAACAATGGTACCTACCCAGTTTACTAAGTGAAAATAGATCTAAATTGGAAACCTGTGTAAAGTATGATGGATCAATGTTCTAGATCAGTTGTCAGATTCTAAAAAATTATACTTCTATGGCCATGGACACTACTGTTAAATCTAGATACTAATATTGATGCTAGTGTCTAATTGTGATGCAAGTTTCTAGTATAAAATAATGGTTGGATTTGGATGTAACCCACTTTATTATTCTAAGTTTTTTTTCACCTTTATGCTTATGTATTCAAATATGGAACATAGGTTGTTACTCTTCACTGATTGATCAAAACCTTATCTCTTCACCCATATTCACCCTTGGAATGAGTTTGTTGAAAATGGATTAGTAATCTCATGATTTTGAGCTACCCCAAAGACCCCTTTATCAATGGATATTGCCTACATAGGAAATATTCCAAGGATAACCTCAAAATTATGTAGTTATCTAATATGTGTGGTAAAGTGTGTGCATAAGGGTGAAATATACTATATGAAGATGCATGCAATGAAATAACTTTTAATTTGATAAATATCATTCATGTGATGATATTTGAATACTTTAGACATATGTTATGATCGCTCATATACTTTATATTAAAATAAGGATGAAAAGGGTAGATTTGAGTGTATGTATAACTGAATGATTTATCTTTGATTTCTTTAGACATATGTTATGACTACTCGTATGCTTTATATTAAAATAAGGATGAAAAGGGTAGAGTGGAGTGTATGTATAGTTGAATGATTTATCTTTGTTCAGTGTTTTCTTGGTATTTTATAGATGAGGAATGAGAATAGAATTGTATTTATACCATAAAATTTGAAAAAATATCATGTCAGGATTAAATAAGATAATTAGGATGACCCATAGGTTTTGATCATTTTATAATTCAGATAATTTTTTTCTACTAGACACTAGATAAGGATTTGGACATTACTGTTAGTGGTAGTATCCCTTTCTGGTTGGCAGTGTACAAATGGATTAAAAATAGGTATAATTTTGAAACTGATAGTGAATGATGTTTAGCATGTTTTAATATTTCTATGGAATATAGGAGACCTAGGTCATCAAAATGATATAGATTGGGATAATAGATAATCACTTAGGCATAGTGAGATGGTGAATGTGAACCTTTCAGAAGTAAGGAGGTAAATAATTTAAGGTTATAGGCCTAATTAATATTTTTCAAATGTGTAATAATGATATGCTATAAACATCTAGTTTTATATCTACAACACTAGGCTCATAATCCATGATATGCTTAGATTTATCTAATGTTTAAGTGGTTGTACTTGTTTCTTCAAGTTGTGAAAGTAGAGTATTCCTATTCCAACATTATTTGATGTAATGAATATTAGAGTGTGAACTAAACACCACTTTACATTTTTGGACTAATTATTTTGATCATTCAATGATTGTTCCTTCTTCTGTGGAGGGTGTTAAGAGTTTTTCCCTAATTTTGAATTATTCTAAGAAGATTTATACTAATGATTGGTCTGAGAATTAGGATCTTTTATCTTAGTCTTAGCTTTGACCTTTACTTCAAATTTGAAATAAAATATGTAGGCTTCTCTAACTAAAGATATTTTTAGGAAATCAAAGTTTCATTAGATATGAAGTCTGAAGCCTGATGTATATTTCAAACCAATATTTTTGTTTGAATCCTAAGTCCCATGTTTAGACATTAGATTATGAAATGCATATATGTATTTCTACATATATTGCTCTTTGCCATAGCAAAATTGAGATAAATTGATGTACTAATCACATCTATTACAATATTATAATATGTTTATTTGAGTGTTTCTACAAACCCATTCCATGTGTCTATACACGTGCCTAAATTTAATTCATCTTCACTATTATCATGTGAAGTGCAATAATTTACCACCATTTCTTTAGTGATAAATAAAATTTCACAAAAGGAAATGTAATATTTTCTTGCTTAGATAATTGATTAACGATGTAGAATGAATAAATATTTTAAGCTAGTTATTTATTACATCAACATATATTTTGCCATCAAATATAGAAATGTCAAAAAATAATTATAACCTTTAGGGAGTTTATCCAAATGGCCAATGAGAACGAGAGGTGTTATGAGGATTAATTTTCTTGAGAAGTAGTGATAAGTGATCAATGACAATTTCTCATTCTTTTCCATGAAATTATTCCAAATCTTCATATGTTATTTCTAATGATTACTCTACCATTTTATATAACATATATGAATTTGGAATTATTGAAGTCTTGTTTCCCATTTAAGGACATGAAATAAGGTATGATGTAGGGCCAAAAGTATCATGCCATAGATTTCATTAAAAAAAATTATTATGAGTGGGAACACAAATAATGAAAAAGTTTAGCAACATAATGATACTACTTATAAATTATATGAAGTGTGCATGATCTTATATCATTGATTTGGGGCCCAAGATGAGACTAGATGGAAAACATACTTAAACTAGTTTAATAGGTTTATGAACGGAATTTAAAGAATAATGATAGATAACATAAAATTTTAATGTGTTCAAAATAACAATGGAATAAAGAAATAAATGACAAGCAACATATAACCCTATTATAAAAGCTATTTTATGTTAAGTTTTGTATAAATATGAGAGTTTAGATGTCTAGTGTTGATATAATTCATAACTCTCTTATTCTATGGTTCTCATAACTTAAAAATAAAGTAAGTGTATATTATTATACAATGAATGAATATGAAGAATCATTTGAATCATTATAATAATTGGTAACAATCGTTTCATAACCAAAGAGTGTGGTGAAGTCACTTGCTACCATTACTAATGAGTTATAAGATAAAATACTTACACTTCATGAGTTATGTATTAATGCATGATCATAATTTGATTAAATGAATTTATGCCTAGGTATAGGACATACTAATTTATTTGATGACATTATTACAAGACATTTCATGTAATTTTTGTAACATTCAATATGATTTAGTGATCTAGATCCTCCTCAATCAAATGCCATCCAAAAAAATCAATCACTTAACATAGGTGTAGGGGAATTATTAGAAAGGCACAATACCCATATACTTATGTTATGTTTTTTTACCCCAATAAAAACATTAACACACCTCATTAAACCACAAACATTTAATGTCTCTCATAATTCCAAGGCACAGTAACATGTTATAACTTAACACATCACAAATATATCACATACAATGTTAAGTGAATCTTTATTATATTCTATGGATTTAGAGATTAAACCATATATATAGAAACAAATCATTATATAACACATCATAGGTTATATGCACCCAAACTAAGTGCACATAAATAAATTTTCTTAAACTAGCATGACTTTATGACAAAAAAATACCATGAAAACTTTTACACCATGATCATTCTGCCTGCTCAAGAATAATACCACACTTTATCACAATCATTTCAAATCACTTACAATTAAATTAATGGAATATGAAAAGGATAAATATCTCCTCTAAAAAATATCATATACTCAATTTATCTCTGGTAAATAAAAAATTCTATTAGAATGCTTTGTTATTCAAGAGATATCACATAATGATGTAAATATATTGTAAATCTCCATATTTATACCCCAGAGTAATATAATAAAAAAATATTTTCAAGCTTATTTATACAAGAAATAAATGTGAATTACAAACACATGTGTGTTCTCAAGTAACAAAATTATACTCTAAACACATCCACATGTGAAATGGGTGAAAAATAATAAAAAAATGTTTTCACAAAAAAAAAGACTTGAAAAAACTTACAAGACTTATGTGAAACAAAAATATATTGCAACATAATGCTTATAAATTTTTATTAAACTAACATATTTATGGTTAATGAAGATTGCACATAAACCTATATGCTCTAACATCCAAAACCCTAGGTAAGGAAAAAAAACATATGCCCCTGTACATGTAACTTATAAGAACTCTACTATGATATTCCTTGTTTTTCATATTTTGATGTGTTCATCCATGTGACATATTCTATGTCTTTTCATTTCCATTTTACCAAATATTATATATATTATTTTATCACACATTTTTTTCAATTTGTGTGTCAACCACTTTTTCTATTTCTTCATGCTCTTTCTCGAGCATCTTAAACATATAATTTATTTCTTCATAATCTACACTTTTATTTTCAATGTTTTTCCCTTCATAATAAGGGTACAAATCAGCCCCATTGAAAATATGTGATATGTTTATCACTTTAGGTAATTCTATCTCATCTACATTATTCATGAAATTTTGTAAAATTTTGCATGGACCAATCTTAATCAATTTTAATTTGTCATAAGTCCTTTTTGGAATTCTCTCTTTTCTCAAGTGTTCTACTCCTAAGTTCCCACTTGATATTCAAATTTTTTTCTCTTCATATTTTTTAATTTGTTTGTATTTCAATGTATTACTTTCCAACTATTCTCATTCCTACATATTCACTTCTCACATATGCTTTGCTAAATATGCAATTTTTTTTTTTCATTTTTCATGTCATGTAATTATATAAAACCTTTTGGACTTGACCCATAAATAATTTTAAATGGTATTTACTATGTAATTTTATTTGTAATTTTTTTAATGTAAATTCAACTTGCACCTTCAATTAAACATCTCAAAATATTACACAAAATATTGTTGACTACCTCTTTTTTTCCATCTCTCTAAGGACGGTACAATGGAGTAAAATAAGGTTTAATATTTGAATTATTCAAAAATGTCCACCATAAATGTCCAATTTTTTTGATATCTTTATCTTTTACTATACTAAATGAAAATCCATCTAGCATTATCACTTCCTTAAAAAACAAGTTAGCAATGGCTGTTGCATCACTATTATTTTTACATGTAACATGTGCTATAAGTAAACCTAAAAAAAACACATACTTAAATCCTCCCTTAGTTTTTTTGGAATAGGAAATGGTTGATACAACCCTGTATTTTGATTTTTCCATGTTGTTAGTTGGAAACATATATTCTCTTGATAAAATTTGTGCTCATATACACTCATTTAAGCCAAAAATAATTTTCTACCCCTCATGTTATTTTTTTTCATAACCAAAATGACCTTCCAAACCTCCACTATGCTTTTCATTGACCAAAATTATCTCACATTGAATGTATTGGTATACATAATTACCTTCTTTTGAATACAAAATCTTTTTGGATAAAGTGATCTAAAATGGTGTTAACTCACTATTTATATAAATGACTTGAGTTATTATTAAAAATATTCATCTCCTATATATTTTTATTTCATAAGATCAAATATTATGACTTCCACTCTTAACCCAATCAAAAAAATAATTCTTCTGCTCAATGTATCAGCAAATATGTTAAATTTTCCACTTATTTATTGTAAAAATAATTAATAACTATGTATAAATTCAATAAATATCATATCTTATTTGATTCAACATATTTTGACTATTAATGAATTTTAATTATTGTTGATTTGTATACAATACATATTCATTTGGTAATAAATAATTTATTGATTTATTGCACCTAAAAAATTTCATGTAACTCTTGATCATATATTAAATAACTATTTTTTGTGTCATTAAAATTCTAACTAAAATATGAGATAAGTATTAATTATTGACTCAATACTTCTCATATTGTTATGCTACTCACATCATAATCTACTAGAAATATTTGAAGTCTAACAATGACAATAGGGTTGCTAAGTTATATTCTTATTCAATTGTTGGAAACTATGTTATACTTCTATTATCCATATAAACTATCATTTAACTTTGTGCATCACATTAGTGACCACTACACATGTCCCACTAAAACTATTAAATTAATTACTTAAAAAGTTCATAATTCCTTGAAAACTACATGCTTCATATCTACTTTGAGGTGACAACCAATTTAATATATCTTGCATCTTATTAGATCCATATTTAAACCTTATTAATAATTCATAAATCCAATGTACACAAATTATTTCTATATGAAACTACATTTCTTCAAATTTACTAGTAAATTTTCACCTCTCAACTTTTATAGCACTTTGTGAAAATATCACAAATCTTCATCATTGGTTATGCTAAAACCTAATATGTCATCAACATACACAATGAAAAATTTACCAAAAATGTTTAATAAATTTATTCATCAATATCATTAATATCATTGGTGCATTCATTAACCCAAATGGCATAATTAACCACTCATATAGCTCTTCTTGTGTCTTTAAAACAATTTTCCATTCATCACCCTCTTTGATATGAATCTAGTGATATCCACTCTTAAAATATTTTATTTGTGAATTATCTCTAACCACTAAATCAATCCATTAAAATTTAAATATAGAGAAATGAAAATATATTCTTATAGTAATATTCCTAATGGTTGCAAAATATATGTACATTCTCCATTCTTCTTAGTCACTAATAAATATACCAATGCACACATCTAATAATAATTCATACATACTCAAACTTTCTCTTATTAAGAATTTATTAAAACAAAATTTGAATTTATTTTTGTACTTATTCTATTTTTTAGTCAATCTATGTATTTATTTATTTGGTAACCTCAAACAAGTTATCAAATCAATGTGATAATTATTCTTATAATTGACAATGATCCACATGGAAAATCATAAGACACAATCTCCTTAAAACCAATTATTATCTCCTTTAATTTGCATGGAATTATTTCTTATTCTTCTACACTAATGAATTATTTCACTTGTTTTGAATTTAATGCAAAACGTGCTTAGTTTCACTTCCTTAAGAAATTATTTTCCCAAAATCATCAACAGTTTTGAACTCTTATTCTCTTCTTCAAACTTGTCCTTTAAATGATTTAGTGTGTGTGTTATTCCATATTTACATAATGTATATGTATTTTCATGACCATCATTTTTCACCTTATATGCAAACTACCAAAGCCTTCCAAGCAAAATATTACAAATATCGATAGGAATTATGTCATATAAAACCTCATGTTTATGTGTACCAATTTAAAATTTTACCATACATTGTCAATTTACTAGATATTAATGTCCTTTCAACAAACATGAAATTTTACAGAAGTTTGAATGCAAAATTATCTTGAATTCATATTTATCCACCATTTATTGTGATACTATATTATCAAAACTTCTACTATAAACAATCAATTTGAAACACATAGATTTATATTTGTAAATGATTATGAATAAATTATTTATTTTTAAACCACTATTTTATTTTTTCACAGGTTTTAAAAATACTCTCTTTATCATGAGAGCTTCTTCAATATCTAATTATTTTATGTTATGAATACATGTAACACTTTCTTCATCTGCTTGTGTGATATGTGTACTCATATCAATTATTATGATTACTTAAATATACATATGAGGGAACTCAAATGATCCATGCCCAATCTAACCAAATATATAACATGTACTATTAAATTCATGACCTCTACCTTGTCCATAAGATATTTTACCACTCTTAGTATTAACATCATTACACTGAAAAGGATTTTCATCATCTTGTTGTGATCATGTAGAATAATATCTACAAATTTCATGTCCAATTGAGAATCTTATTATTATTCATGATGACCCCTTTTTTTATATGATGACATTTCTTTTTTATTCAGTGCACACTAATAGGCTTCTTCAATAGATCACATTGTAATAATACCAAACTCATTCTGAATTTTAATGTTAAACCCATTTATATATATGAATGTCATATCAACACCACATTTAATGTGACTTACTTTAATGTTAAGTATATAATACTCCTTAGTGTAATATTTGAAAATCATCTCACTTAGTTTTATGTTTTAAAGTTTCTTAAACAAAATCATATTATAATCCACATAATTGAATTTATCCTTTAACTTTGCAACAAATCTAGTATGCGTCTTAATATTCTATTTTCTATTGCCTTTTAATTTTTTTCAAATGAACTTATCCCACTTGGGATATTATATAATTTCATACTTAAAGTTTCTCTCTAACTCAGTGATCTAGTCAATGAGTTATTTAACACTTAAACTTCTTGGAAAACTGCTAGTGTCCAAATTTGGTTTAATTTTCATTATCATAATAAATCATAGGAATTAATCTTTAGGGTCATCAACCTATTATCTTGGAACCTAATATTCAGGTGTTTATTTTGTGACCTTAGTATCACATTCATCACTTACTAATTTAACACTAAAATGATATGTGGTTACGATAGCCTTCATTCAGACTTGCATTTCTCTTATAAATCTCACTAGGTCTACTAATCTTGGTACCCCATCTACTCAGGATTTTATACCACCTAATAATATTCTATGTTCACACGAGGGAATTAAAATACATGGTGTCCTACCTCCTCAAATGTTCATCTAAATATTCCACCTCTACCTCTTCCTATGCCATTTCTCATAGATAATTATCCTTCCATTGCTTATGACACATAATGCGTGCATGTTCATTGTTATTTTACACTAGTTGTTCTATTTTATCATTTGTATTTTATTTAATTCTCCCTAAAAATATTCTATATGTCAGATTATCTTATACTCTTAGCATGTATTAATATTCTTCCTTGACTATCTATAATCTCACTATGTTGGTCTCATCTTGGATGACCCATCATAGTCCATTAACGTACCACACTATCATTTCATGGTCCATCTCACTATGAATAACTTGGATAGTGATGTTATGAAATTCATTTGTATACTCTTCCTCATTTATCTCATTTTTTCATATATTCTACATATTTTTCAAGAAAATAAAAAGATAATAGTCATAAATAACATTATCTTTTGATTTCCCAACAATCCTTTCCCAAAGGGCAATTTTTTTAATTTACACTTAATATTTTTTCAAGTTTTAACTCCTTCTACCATATAGATATATGAACATTAAAATTTGTTTGTGGAACCTTTATATTATTCTCATTTCCTACTTCACAAATTCAAAATTTTCTTCCATCTTTACTAGCCAATCTATCAAGTCTTATGAGTTCAATTTTGTAGTTAAACATGAAACCTTCATTTACATTCCTCTTCCAATCTTAGGTATTATTTTTATAAGCCTCTCTTATCCCTCATCAAACTGATCTTATATTGTATTTTATTCTTCATCCTCACCCTCTTGTGATTTAACCTCTACATCGCTCACATAATCCCTAAGAATAAATCCTCTTTTTTTATTTCCTCTATTGTATCTAACCTTATATGCATAGTTTAAAATATTTTTATGATCTCATATAGTCTTATATTTGTATTCATAACCACTATGCACACTCTCCCTGTACTTCTTGGCCAAATATTTAATTTTCACAAACTTCGTATTTACTAATTTACAATTCGCAATCCTATGTAGACCTATTTTACACACTCCTCTATTTTGTAACCACCTTCAAAAATAATGTAGAAAACACATCTCAATCTCTTAATCTCATTATTAATTTCTTCTCTCTTATACTAAATGAAGTATTCATAGTTATATGTGTTAGTTAATATATGTATCCTATTACACAACCTAAAATTATATATGAGACATATAATAACAATAAAAGAGTTTCACTTATTTGATTAGATATTACACAATATTAGACCAATCACCAATGATATAAACTCAAAAATAAGATAAATACACATATCACTATAGGCTTACAAACATTTAACTAACACCATAATGTTACCTAAGTGAAAGAACTCCAACATATATTCATTTATCTATGCATATATCTCTATCCAAGTACTCCTTATAAATTCTCTTTGAACTATTTTTCAATCTATAATTGAAATAATTTTCAAATCAAGAGGATGTGGTGATATATACATGATCCACCCATTTATATTAATTTATTTCAATAAACCACTAAGACCATAAATATTAACTAATATTAACACATCAGGATGCACTAAAATAATTAAATGCATGTAAGTCCTTATGGTAATACATCTAAAAAAAAACTCATCACATAATCGATGCAACATAACACATCATGAACCCTTTTTACATATTCTCAAATCCATTTAAAGTATTATTTTAATATCTTACTAGTTTTATAGGAAAAGTGTCCAAATGAATTGTAATAAGCTCAAAGAAGTGTGAAAGAAATTTATTAAGAACCAAGATCCTGAATTTATCTTGTTAAAAACTATGCAATAAACTAAATCCATATGTTGAATTTAGGTTACTACCATGCTTATGTGGTGAAATATAGTGAGATAGAAATTCACCAAGAGCCACAAAAAATAGACCCATCCAAATGTGATTGTGTAAAATAACTAAAACTTGTGACAAGTTAAATAAGAAACATGATACTTATAAACATACCATAGACCAATAAAACATTGAAAGACTTTAATGATATTTATTATGTCTTTCTTTAGGTTGATGCAAGGTTACTCATTGACCCAGATGCTCCAACATAAAATTTCCACTTAATCCTAGATCATAAGCTTTTTAAGAAACATTTTTTTACAAATAAGGCATTTTGTTGAGACTTCATGGCCCATTCCATTCCCTCCTAGAATAAAATAATGTTATGAAGAATATATTTTTTATGGATAAAACTAGTTTTTTAGGATGAATGATGAGGGGTAATGAATACTTGACCCAAAGATGAAGAGCCTTACCAATGATATTATAGAATACATTGAGAAGGGTAATGGGTTTTCAATTGGCGATGAGCTTATGATCTCCTATTTTGGAAATGAACTTAATATTCCCTTGAATAATAAGCTTACCTAAGAGAATAAGTTTGAATGGCCTCTTAATACACCTGATGAATATCATGCCCATAAATATCCCATAACTCTTGATGGAAATCATAGGAAAATTCATCAATACTAGATATTTATCACTAGTTATTTGCATAACATTCTTTAGAATATTATTTATGGAAAGGAGTCTATGAGATTAAGTCTATGATATTACACTCTTTGAACTTCAATGAGTTGGCAAGGAACCACTTAAAATCATTAAGACATAACATGCTCTATCTCAAGGGATGAGGGTTCACCAATTAAGACCTTGTGATAGTGATAGATAAAAGCTTTCAAGATATCATGGATATGAATAAGAAAGAATTTGTATTTATTAATAGCTTTAATGTGATCAGATGTTTATTTGGAGTGGATAAGAATAAATAAATCTATTGAATCTCTCTCTCCAATATTAAACCAATGCATACTTTAATGAATTTGAGCTCCCCTATATTGTTGACACTCTTAAATTTTTAGTTTGTTCCTCCACATGGCAACATTTAATTATAACTCCTATTTAAATGAGAGAGCTCCAAATCCTATAAATTCAAATAAAATCAAAATGTGAAGCCTTATGAATATTATGATGAAAATTTATATCTTATGTGCCATAGATATGAAGAAAGCAAGTTGTTTGGTTTATGGCATTTCCCCAAAACATAATCCATCTTGAATATCCCTAAGGGTGGGGTGCCAAACTCCATAATCTAATAATGTGATTCTTTGTCCATGAATTAGAAAGATGGGAAGTATTAAGATAAATTTGCATCTTGGAGATCCTTTGGAGAATAGGAGAGGAATTAAACTTCAATATTGATAAGAAGGAAATAAAAAATAAATACATCCCAAATGATAGAAAAAAGGTGGTCAAAATTATTGGCAAAGGAAAAAGTACTTTACTTAGTCAACATGGCTCTACCAGGATATTTGGCAATTTGATCATTTACCTATCATAGGTTAGACTTGTGAACAATAATGAGGTGGCATGGAAGTGAAAATTGTTATTGTGGTCAAAGAGTGATTTTATTGTACATGTAAAACCATGCATCTCTTTTAATGGTGTATTAATATATTGATAGTAACCCTCTTTGTCTTCATGGGATCTAATCATGTTAAAATTACCACGTAAGATCTAGTTGATGTCAAGAAGGAAATCAAATAACCACCATAAAAAATACACCTTTGACACTATGTCATTATATGCATAAATATTTTTAATACCAAGAAGATGCTAGATGGAATTAAAAAGGGTTCATAGATCATAATGAGTAGGATTTGATCCTCAACTGATAATTTAATGCAAAAGAGAGTGAGTAATTAAAGTGACAACTCCTCGACATCCCTTCATATGCTTAGAAATTTGGTAGATGGAACTCAGCCTTCTCATTTAAAAGGTGTTGGTGAAGAAAAAACTAATAATTTAATTTCTTATAAATAAATAATTTTCATGTTACTAAAAAAATCTCACATATCTCAAACAATATACTAATAAGTCATGTTAATGAGGTGAGATACATTCTAAGAGCACTAAATAATTATTAAACCTCTATAATCATTTTGGTTTACTCATAATCTTGTTAAATCTAGAAGGCTATTACCTAGGTAGGATTGATGGTTAACCTTCATAAACTCTCCTAACTAAAAAGCACATCATTTTTCTTGAGCATATTCACCACATTCTAGAGGTGGTGAGAGGCTGCACTCATGATAGTATACTAATTTATGTTAAAAAAACATTTAGATATCAATCATACCTAAGTTAATCACCTATAAATTATTTTGTAATAGTTTGGATTTTGTTGTATGGTTAGTGTGACTAAAAGGATCATCTTAGCTTGAGGCATGCAAACTAATAATGACACCAATTGAGTGGTGGAAATCAACTAAATATCTATCTTTGAATAACTTATTATATATATTTTTGCATTATATAGGTATTTCCCATGAGTTTAAAGTGAAGTAACAAGAGGAAGATAAAATAAAGGACTAGGAATTTGAAGCTTAAAATTAAAAAAATATAAATAAGCTAATGCAAATAAGGAAGAAGAAGTAGAGACCAAACAATGAATGACATAAACATCACAAGAGGATAAATGAAATAAGAAATAGGTATGAGAAAAATATTCAAAGATATAAACTTAATGGGAAAATACAAAGGCATAAGAAGCTCAACATAAGAAGGCCTAGGTTTAAGAAGAAACTAGCACAAAGGAGGAGAAAGAAAAAGAAGGCCTACACATGTAAGAAAAGAAAGAAAAGAAAGAGGCCTAGGAGTATGAGGTCAAAGATAAAGTAGAAGTATATGCTAAATTCAAATTAAAATCAAAGCAAAACATGAAACAATAATTAGTAAAAAAATAAGCTCGTATAGTACTTAATGAAGGGTGTGATACCTTAAGTTGAGCAACCCCCTATTATATCATAAGGTGCGGGGTCTACTCAAAGAGCTATAAAATAGGAATCTCATTAAAATCAATAATTTTCCAACTAATGGTTATCGGATGCACCTACAACCTTAACTTGGTGGACAATGTTTTATCTCCCTATAGCATAGATAAAGAACATACCTATCATGTTTGTGACTTTAAATTTGGATTTGGGTAAAATAACGCAAGAATCATCCCTTTATGGTTCATTGATTTCACTACCAAATATAATGGAGTGATTGGATCTAAATATAATATCACTCAACATGATTTGACATTAGATCAAGAGTTATTTCACATAATGGAGGAAAACATAGACCTACACATTTAATTCACCAAATATCATCAAATCATTCATAACACCTACCCTGCATTAGTCACTCATGTATTAGGTGATTAAGTGATGTCTAAAGGTAATTACTTATCAACCCTCTTGTTTTATCTAACAAAAACTTATATTATTGCATGAAAACTAAAAAATATTTGCATGTAAGGTAATAACATTAAGATAGAGACAAAGGTAATTTTTGAATTACTAGAAGAATTTAAACAAGTTTTGGATATGATTTCACTCCAAGTTCAACATATATCATAAGGCATGCTTGACTAGAATTATCTTAATTATTTGAAAGTAAATCATATTTTATTAAATATGATAAAACCAAAGCAACTATGGAGGATAAACTAGATACCTATCACACACTAGACATCATACTCAAAATGTTGCTTGAATCAAGAGACAATGTCATGAAAAAATTAAAAACATGGTAAAATAAGATGATACACAATACATTTTATAGAATTAAAACATAGATGCATGAAGATTTCCTAGAATAACTATCCCTAGAAATCCAATATAATGTTTCAAATTCTAGGGCACTCTTCACCATCACTAAAAAATATGATATTCAAAATATGATGGTGTGCCAAATCTTGTTGTGAATAATGATCAATATGGTCTAGGAAGTTCTAACTGACTATATAATGTTCAAAAAGAACTTTTCACATTTTGATATATATATCATAGACATCATTGATGATCCCTATTTTATCCCCCTAATTTAGATCCAACAAAATCTTCATAAGAAAATAAAGGCTATAACTATTTAGCTATAAATCTAACCTCATAAACTACCACTAGTACAAAATTTTATATCTCTAATTTCTTCTACAATAACCAATTAGAATCATCTTCAAATCCTCTTATAATTACTTCAATGCAGTTGATGTTGCCACATTTTTTTATAAATATTATGCACACTTTAGCTTGAAAATTTTAAGAGATTTTAGTAGGAATGTTTAAAACACTAGGAGTGGGCCCAAGTTGGTTAAAGATATAAAGGGTGGCCACTTGCTTATGCTAATATATTAAAAACATGAAATAGTAGTATATTGGTATGCTACTTAATTGAAAACCTGAAATGGTGGCTAATTATTGTGCAAGAGGCAAAAATTAGTAAATGACATCTTGAACCATAACTAGGAATAATGGATTTAGTATAATATTTCTCATTAAGAAAATCCACCAGCTGTAGTATGTAGCACACTTCAAATAGTTTCAAGGGAGATTAGGTTTTTCCTATGGTTTCAACATTAAATAGAGTCAATTACTTTATTTTTATTTACAATCCTAGTGAGAGTGCTTGTATGTTTCTATGTGCTAACCAAAGTCACATTTAGGCTTATTTATTTAACACACACATTGGAATTAATTACAAAATTCATTAATTACACCTAAATATTCCTAATTTAGTTATTTTGATTGTAAATGTGAGATATTAAGGGTAAAGTTAATTTTATTATGCAATCTTACCCATTCTACTTTTCCAACACTGATATTTAAAATCCAATAATATAAATGAATTTACACCTCCATAAAATATTAACCACCAAAACCAAGGTATATAGTCATGTAGATTGTAGGAAATTTGGAGAAATATTGTAATATTTGCTTAAAATTTCTACAAATTTTTTATGATTACTTAATATTGGGGAAATTAATTGGTTGTATGTAGGTCACACAATATACTTGTGATGGCCCATATCAAGTGACATATATATTTTAAATTTTACCATGAACTCAATACAACATTATGATTATATGTTCTTGAATGATGCTATAATGATACTTATGATTGTTCTTAAAAATGTCAATAAATTTGTTTTTGAAAATTACCTCAAAAGTTCTATTATGGGTGTGAGAGAGATATTTTACTTCACTATTTTAACAAGGAATTAAAATTAATAAATATATATGGATGTATATAATTTAATGGAAGGACCATGAAATTGGAACTTATGTCTAAAATTTTCAGATATTATGTAAGATTACAGGCTTGTGTTTTGGGGAATGGAATTTGAACCAATGTTTGATATAAGTGATATATTCAGGTCTATTTATTTTTATTATTAAATGTGTATACATTTTTTTCTTAAGGAATGATTCCTAAAGTTGATGCATGCCATATTTTTTTATATAATATCTATTTAAGGAATTTTAAGTTTTTCCATTTTAAAAAATATTGGAAGTAGTTATCAATCCTAAATACTAATTCAAATGATAAAAATAATGCTTCCATATCAATTCATGAACTAGTTACAATACCACACTATAATTAAATGTAAAAGCAAATATTTTAAGACACAGGATACAACTTACATAGATTAAAAAAACCATTAGTTAATCAAATGTTAAAATTAAAATATTGTCTTTTCTTTAGTTAGTTTATCACCTATCAAATACTCTACCAATCATAATAAATTATGAAATATAATTTTGGTTAGGAAAAAAATTTCAATATTAATACAACACTAACCATCAAAGTTACACCAGCCATAATATCAAAAATGTAGAATGTATTTACACAAAACATGCACATCAACACTATAAAAAATAAAATTACTAATGTAATTATATTTACAAATCCCCATGTTTAATTATTTAGTATTTATTGTTTAATTTTTTCAAATTATTTCCCTTCTCCTTCTTGGTAACTATATCTCTTATATAGAACTCATTAACATTTAATTTGAGGTTGACATGATTCTATGTATCAATGGAATTAGTAGCTAGCATGTTAATTATATTAGAAAAGAGATACCTCCTAGGATAAAAATACATTATAAGGAGTTTGCTTATGATATTTAGCTTCAAAATTTAAGTCTCATCTAATTTGTACTTTGACTCTTGTAATGAAATCAAAACTTTATGCTATAAATGTGACATTAGAGTTGATCTTTAGTTCTACTATTTCATTATTCAAAGATAAATTCTCAATTTTCTTTCCATGAAGCTCTATAGATACCATTGTCATAGAAGTTTATTGTGTCACTAACCATTTTATACATCCTCCTACATCAAATTTAGTTACTAATGGCTTGCATATGCATTAATTTTGTTTATATTTACTTAGTAATGATATTTTACATTACTTTGAGGGTTTTGATATAATTTTGATTCTATACATTTAATTTTATGTTAGGTTTATGTTAATATATTGTGTTGATGACCTTTTTATGGTGTGAATCGATATTGTCTTATACCTTTAGCTTTATGTGAATGTCTATCATCTCAAATATATCCCTTTTATATTTGGAATATGCACATGTTAATTATGTTAAATTTGATTATCTTGTTATAAATGGTTATCTAACATTCACGTTATAGTTATTATTTATATATTACACTATTTTTACCATACCAAATATTATATTCTCTCTCCCTATTTTTTTTATCTCTCTCTCTCTCTAATGTGATATGGTTTGATATTTATTCATAACTACTTTTAATTCAGGTAGATTATAGATTAGTCATGAGATTAATTGCATGTAATATGGCTATCTTACATGGTTATCATCAATGATGTTTTTGGATTTAGAACATGATTATGGGTCATCTGAATGTGTTATCTAAATTTGTATGAGATAGACATGTGGATTATTTTGACTTGGCCTTAGTTCGTTAAACTAATCTACCATATTTATAAATCCACATGTTATCAGTTGATACTCTAATGACATGGTAGATTCTCACATTATGTGTACTTTTATGATGCTTCTGAGTAACTTGGGGACATAAGGCTATATTTGGGTTTCTAAAAGCTAGAGGATAATGGGTTGTTATGGGGTCTATGACAACTCTCATCTAGCATGTCCAATTAATAAATGGAATAAAGCGGAATAATACTCCTAATTATATCTATATTTTTATATTTCTACTTATTCATCATTCATTCATGATACTTAAAATACAAGGGAATAAAAAAGAATAAGACATAAGAATTGTAAGAATAAAGGACAACCAAGGGAACCGCCCAATTTTTTTTACAAAGTAAGACTTACATTTGTTATGGTATGGAAAATATGCATAATTATGGTGTTATAGTGGTGAAAACATGTGAATAAATTTGGAGAGATTATTCTAATAATGTGTGAAGTATTGTGTTGTAAATGTGTGAAGGAATTTGGTTATTACCATGTGTAAGCTACTATTAAGTCATGTCTATTACTATTAGGTTTGGAGGGGTATTAAGTGGATACTAGGGTTTGAGTAATCTTACATGTTAGTTTCCCTAATATTTTATGTTTTAGAAGTTAAATACCTGTAGACTATGAATTATTGAATTCAAAGGTAACTACTATAATTTTATTCTTATTGTCTTACTCCCTTCCATCCCAATCACTTAAAATACCCAGTGTATTGCACTTTATTATATTGTACATGATCATATTGACTAAAATTAATCCATTATATTTGTAACTTATTATCATAAAATGTGTTTTGGGTAATTGGGAATGTTTACATCTATGTTTTGGGTTATCAATAATATCTTTGCACTTGATTATTATTGAGGACCATAAATTATTGATGACATCACCTAACATGGAGTTGAATAACCCAATTTAATTATAAACTCTATTATTTTAATAATTTTTAAAAGGGAAACTTTGATTGTCTCTCTATAATTTAAAAATATGAAAATAAAGAAATATAATTTATTATCTTAAAATATTAGAAGCAATGTATATATTATGTATTTTATAGTTTAATGTATTGAACCTTGAAGGGCCCTAAAATGTATATAATTTTAAAATGTTGTTAAAAGTTCACTGTCTTCAAAAAATCATAATTGGTTCCCTATTTCACTTTGTGAAGGATTAAGTTGTAAAATTGTTGCACATAAGTTAAAGAGTATTATGTTATTGTAACTCTAGATATATTGTATTTTATATGGATTTAAGTTTATTATCTTTAATTTGTAGATGGGATTAGGTAACACTAGATTAATTCATTTTGAATATGTTAATTATACAAAAAGTATTATTTGATTACTTCATTTTAAGTCCTTTTTGGGCAATGTTAATGGGCACACTACACATTGGTATCAAAGAACGAGTTATAACACCAAGAGCTTTAGGTGATCTTATGTTTTATGTTACCATATGAATGATTTATTTATTAAAAAATACTAAATGTTGTATTTCCTATCCTCTAAATTTATTTATTTTGTTCTATAAATAGGATGTCGATATAAAAGGACAAAAAAAGTGATCAACACTCAATTTGATCGATACCAAATCAACTAATTGTACATATAGTAGGCTAAAACATGAAATGGCTCATTTAGTGGAAAAAAAAAAGTCATTTGAGAGGAATAAGTGCATATGTATTGTGAGTAGTATAGTTTTCACTCTTTATTAAGTGATTATAAAAATAATTAACTTTTTACAAGTATGTATAAAAAACTATTAAATAAAGTGGGTCTATATCCTATCATATTGCTAAGGTATGGCTCATGAGCATGAAGACATTTTTTTGACATTTTTCTTCAGAATAAATTCATCCTTAAGTAAACAAAGTCCATATTAATATAAGTTGATATTGGATAACATGAAAAGTGGAAAACTCTAGAGTCATGATGTATCTCACTATGGAAATGAGAACACATTCTAGAATCCCTTATATAATGAAAAAAATGAGTTTTGAAATAGACATGTTTGTTGGGTTAAATAGATAGAAAAATTTCAAGAATAAAGTTTTAGAAAGTGAATCAAAAATCCATTTATCATGCTTATAATATAGATCAAGGAGATCCCAATTAAATGCATTTAATTTACATGAAATTAGTTTCAATCTAAATAGTATATTTATGCTCATGCTAGATGGCTATACTAGCAATATTATTTTTACTAGTAAGTTATCCTATTTTTGACCACAATGAGTTCATATAAGACTCAAAATTTAAACATAAATATATGATAAAAAGGTATGGAATTACAAAGGATAAATTTGTTGAAACATTATTCCTATGTTACCATAAAAATGTTATTTTATTATGACACTTTATTCATACGTCAGACTACTTTAAAATAATTTCCTTTCTTAGCGGGAATATACTACAAAACCTAAATAATAGAAAAGGGTTAGCCTAATTTTTGTTTTAAAAATGTATTGGCTATTTTGTGCCCCAAAACACCCCATATTTAAAATTTAAATAGGGACTTATTATTATTAAAAAATATTCATTTCATGCTCTAGGTGAACCTTAGAATTCCAAATATTGAATAATTATATGTACACCAAGGTTATTTTAGGTTTAATTTTACATTTCAAAATAAAATTTCAAACCTTGGGCATGGTATAAGATTATTTTATTTATGATATTTTATTTTATTTCAATTGCTTATTCCGAGTTCAATTATTTGGATTTATTTGACTAATGGAGCTAATGAGATGGTTCACTAGTGAATCTTGAATTTTGTGTATGTGCATAATTGATATAGGGATTTAAAATTATTCCACATTTGGTCTATGGTCAAATTTATTAGGCATAGGTTCACATTACATTGATGCTATGTTTATTGAAATGCACTTTATTGAGAATATATGAAACTCTGATAACCATCCACATAGTGACATTATGGATATGCATGACATGTAGTTAATTAGTTGAGCCTATTTTATTTTTATACTCTTTAATTCCTATAGATTAAAATAATTTTCATCATCATGTTAGCTAGAAATATCAGAAACCAATAGGGAAAATACATTTTCAAAGATTTGAATAACCCTAGATCCTTAATATCATTCCATGTGGCATAATCCATTTCAATTGAAACATAATAGAACATGGTACATAGAATTATATCTAAATATATATAGATCAACACAAACCATCGATGTGGAATCATAATGTAATATCAAAACATGTTAGTTAAAGTTACATCACCAATATGTTATTTATTTCATAATTCTAATATCCATCCACCTGTCATCATCACAAAATACTAGACCTTATAAAAAGAAGTATATTGTCAGAGTTCTATGTTTTTTAGATTAACATGTGTCATCTAATTATCATGATATTTGACACTCAACACTTCATAAGTATAAATACAACATCACCAATTATAAATACCCTATATTAATGAGACCCATCCACATGGTCTAATCTCATTAACTTAGATCCTATCCATTGAAGGTATATATTCCAATTTTTATTTACTCTAAAACTCTAAGAACTGTCCACGTGTTGTCATATAGAAAGCCCAAAACTTACTAAAAAAAAATTACTTGAGTAAAATAAAGAATATAATTTAAAGAAATGAGAGCCCTTAGTATGGCATCATTATATTAATTTGGATCTTTTTGAGTAAAGTATGTAGTCAATTTTGAAAGAGCCTCTATAACCCTGAGAACATAACATGTAGCAAGATCATGTTCACTCAATTCCTTGTTAGGAATATGTACATGGTTAATTATGAAATTAACTCTAGATTATTGAGATGACTCCAAGTGGTAGAATATCATTTACTCATGACTTATAAGGGGTAAAAAGTAAGATTATAAAACCAAGACCCCATGTAAGTGAGATTGTGACAAGTGTTATAATCATAAATATGCATAGATATAATGAAAATGTAAAATATTATAGGTAGGAAAAAACTAATGCATGAGAAGTGTAAAACTATCTTCAATCATTGACTAAGCACTCACAGTGAACAAAACTATAGCATGTGGAAAATGGCACCCACCAAAGTTGACTATCAAATAAAAATTCAAATGAAAACACAACTAAAATCCATTGTTGCATTAATTATGCA
>JARHVA010006877.1:330000-352500 GCA_037957365.1 Torreya grandis
GATGAAATTTCCATTGACTCAGAACAAATCTAGGACATTTAAAAAATAACTACTAATAGTAGGAAAGAACTAAAGTATTTATTTGCCAATATAAACTTTATATGAAATTTTATTTATAAATTTGTAGAGATTGTCAAGCCATTAATACCATGTTTAAGAAGTATGATAAAGTTTAATGTATAACTCAAGCCAAGAAAGTGTTTCAAGACATTAACAGTAGCATTGCTCAAGTTCCAATCGTGTTTAGTCCTAATTCTACTAATTATTTATTTATGTACTCATTTACTTCAAAGAAAACTATAGCATCCATCCTCAAAAAAATGTAGATGATAATGAACCTCCAATTTCCTTAATGACTATTAATCTGTAAGATGTAAAAACTAAAATATTCAATTTTAGATAAGTAAATATATGTGTAGATCAAAGTAGTGATGAAATTTAGGTATTATATTCCCTGAAATAAGACATACAACATAATTATAGACCCATAATTCAAGATGACACTTGGCCATAATGAGTAAGGAGAGAGAAGAGGTAACTATATGTCTAAATTACAAGAGTTTGATATTTAAATTAGATCTACCAAGATGGTGTGAGACTAACGAATCATTTATCTCAAGAATTAAATAGACACATGTATTCACATTAAGCATATGAAAAAACATAAGTAGTTGGTGGTGACTAGTATACCCAAATTATTAACTATCTACTCATAGGAACATGTACTCTTGAGTTAAATAAATATAAAAAGTGAGCCTATATACTCAATACAGTGCATTACATGCTCAAATATTGAGTATTGTACATAATAAATTATGAGGGTATGTATTTGAAGTGTGTCTTAAGAAAAGAAGGTACAAACATCCTAGATAATTTATGTCATAATATAGGTATTGGACATATTTTTATAAATGTAAAAACTCACAAGATCCTAATGATAGGATATTATTGGCCTACCTTTTCAATGTGCTCAGAATCATGTTAGAATAAGCCATGAATGTCAAGTATTAAAAAAAAGGTAAGTACACACAACCATGCCACTATATACTATGATTGAGGGATGCTCTTTTTCTTAATGTGATCCTAAATTTATTAGGGTAATAAATTTTAATTCCTTAGTATGAAACATGTTAATTTTAAAAGCTACTTAGTATTGTATTAGGTTGACATAGATCATGGCTACATATAAATATATATCTCAAAATGTGATTATATTTATGAAAGATAATATACTAACTAGGTTTTAAACCTAATTTATTAAGTCTATGGAAGTGGCCTAACCTTTAAATATATAGATTCTACTGAATGTGGCTACATCAATCAAATTACCATCAAGTTTTCCTCAGATTACTACCCACAAGGGAATATTGTTGATAAGCCTAATAACAATAATTTGATGGATGCCATCAATAAATCAACATAAGAAAAACAAGATAATGACACTTATTATTAAAGTATGCACTATAGGTAGATAAAACAAAGCACAAGCAAGCATTCAAAGCTTCACCTTTCATACAAGTGTAAGGAATACATTTTTTTTCCTATTACTCTCAAAATACCAACATATTGATTCATAAAAGAATATATGGGAGAATATAAAAGGATTTAATCTAGATTGTTTGACATAATATAGGTGGAGGATGTGTGAACAAAGGAACTACATAACTCTAGCAAGCACCAAGACATTATCAAGAGGTGGTTTGATAAAAGATCTAAACATAAGGATTTCATAATTTATAACTTAGTGCTTTTATAGGATAAGACACATGAAAAAAAATTAAAAAATGACTGGTTCACTTATTTATGGATTGGGCCATATCAAGTTTCTGAGATCCTAGGTAACAATGCTTTTAATATGAATGACCTCTAAGTTAATGACCTCAATTTTAAAATAAATGGGTAGTTTTTAAAAAATCATCTCATGGTTGTTTTAATTATACATGCTCCTGAATGACTATAAATTATATAGTAGAATTAGGATTAGAGTAGATTGCTTGATTTCTAGAGTATATTTCCTACTTTTTATCATTTGCTTCCTTAGATTTTTAATTTTCCTAGATGAATTTGCTATTTTAAAAATTTACCATCATGGTTAGTTCTTATTATTTATACATTATTTATATTAAAACTATAGAATAATCAAATATATTTCTTATGTTGGAGCCATTTGAATTTTGCTAAAAATGGTGACTTAATGGTATATGCAAATCATTATTAATCAAGGAATACTCCATATGGATTTGAAGTTACCTAGTTAAGGTATGTGTTGTGAAAAAATAATTTTTTTTAATCTAAATTGAATAAGTTAACCATGTATTTTAATGTTACTCTAACATACTCATGCAAATTTTATAAATACTTTTCATTTTAAAAGATCAACTGCACTCTTACATGTTAAAATTTGGATGAGAGACAATAAAAATTGATAAATATAAATTTTATTATACATATACCCAACCAATGGTGGATACTAACCCTTCCTCCATACATGTTTCAATAAAAAATCAAAGCATACAAAGTTATGGAATGAGGATGATTCAAATAAACTCTATCGGGTTATGGATGCCTAGATAGAAATAGAGTAATGCTTAGATTGTAATCAAAGGTATCTATGTTGGGGATATGGACACCTGAATGGAAGCAGATCAATGCCCATGCTTCCCTTACTATTATTTATAAAATAAATAAATCAGAATGAAATCTACAATGTTTATCTAGATCTCTATCAAAACATGCAAAACAAGGGGTAAATGAAGTCCATATAATCACACACAGATCCTATAAATGAAAAGGTTTAGTATGTTGCATGAAGGAGTTAGGGTCTCTTTAAGTTATATTTTCTATTTATTCTTTTATTAAAACGTTTTAAGTTCTATCATCATGCATTAACCGATTTTATGGGTTCCTAAATACTTAGGATTACTTCTTCACTGAGTTGCCATTTGTTGTGCCAAAACACACCCCATTTTCAAAATTAAAATAGGGACCCATTATTATAAAGAAAAATCATTTCATGGTCTAGATGAAACTTATAATTCCAAATATTGAATCAATTTATGGAACCTAAGGTTATTTTGGGTTTAATTTTACATTTAAAAATAAAATTTCAAAGCATGGGCATGGTATATGATTGTTTTATTTATAAGATTTGATTTTATTTCAAGTGTTTATTTTGAGATGATTTTTTTGGATTTATTTGACTAATATATTTAATGAAATGTTGTGCTAATGCATCTAAAATTTTGTGTATGTGTAGGATTCCATTCAAGACTTAGGATTATTACACATTTGGTATTTGGATAAATTTATTCACTACAACATTATGTTAATTCTAATTTCATTAGGCCATACTTTATTGGGAATATATAAAACCCTTAAAACCATCTATGTGGTGAAATAATAGATACCCACAACATTTAGTTTAATAATCAATCCTATATTCTTCACCTACTCTCTATTTCCCAAAATTTAAGATGAGTGGAATCATGGTGTTAACTTAAAATCTCAGAAACCATTTAGGGAAAGTACATTGTTAAAGTTTCAAAGGACCCCAAATCCTTGAGAGAATTCCACGTGGCATAATATATTTCACTTAGAACACAGTAGACCATAATACATATAATTATCTCCAAAGTTCTTAGTATCAATGCTGACCATCCATATGCCATTATTGTGGAAGCTATGAACTTACCAGTTAAAGGTTCATCACTAATATTTTATTTCCTCTAGAACTCTAAGATCCATCCACATGTTGTCATCATGGAAGCCCAGATTTTACCAAAAAGAAGTAAAATTTTAAGGTTATAAGATTTTTTGATTAATGAGAATCATCCATACATCATGATCCTGGAAACTTGTCTCCTCATAGGTCTTAATACAATGTCAAATTTTATGAATACCCTAGATCAATGAAACCCATCCATATTGAACTGTATTTTTAAATAAGAGCATATCAGTCAAAGGTACATAGTAAATATTTTATTTATTCAAAAAATCTAAGAACGGTAAATGTGTCATGATGTTAGAATCCTATAATTTTCTAGAAGAAGGTACAAGAGTGAAATAAAAAAGAACCTTTTAAGCACTGAGATCCAACCATGTGTCATCATCATGGAAATCCAAAGCCTATCAAGTGCAAACTAGGTAATCAATTTTCAAATATCCTCCAAAACTTTGAGATCACAACACATGGTAGGATCATACATACTCAGTACCTACTGGGAAAATGCACATAATTGATAGTTAAATGAACCCCATATTCCTGAGATCATACCAAGTGGTAGAATTTAACTAACTCATGGATTATAAGTGGTATGAATTAAGATTATAAAACCAAGATATTAGGTTAGTGAGATTATGATAAGTGTCATAATAATGGAGATCTATAGTTAGAATACAAATGCAAAATTTGATAGCTAGACCAAATGCCAATGCACAAGATGTAGACACGTCTTAAGGCAATGACTAAGAACTCAAGGTGAATGAAAAGGTACCACATAGAAAAATCCACATGTCAAAGTTGAATGCTACCTTAAAATTAAAATGAGAAACAAAACTCAAAACTAAAATCCATTGTTGCATTAGTGTTTCACTAACTAATCATTCAATTTTTGAGATTTTGCTAATATATGCATATTTTGGAATGACATCAAGTCACCATTACCATTAATCTGATACAAGATAATTAAGAATTTGATCTACCCTATTATAAAAATCCTTAGGTTATCTCCTTGTGAATATATGAGTACTTTTAGCCACCTTAAAATAGATTTTATAGTACTTTATAGTGTAGAAATGGCTTATTTATCATGATTAGGTCAACCTCCTTAGGTAGACCCAAAAATTTGGACGTAATATTTGATAATAGAATAGTATAATTCTAATTCCATCATTAATTAGCCATTTCAGATGAAGTGCAAGACACAAAACCATATTCATAATAGGATAGATTGTTTAAGGATTATCAAAAGTATATTTATGAATTGATTCTAATCAAGGTCATGAGATTATTCAACACAACTAGAAAATCTATGGTAATGAATTTTGCTAATCTATTATGTGATTTGTTTATTAATGGTGATATTACAGGGGATTGCCTACAATTTATAATTCATGAAAATGTAGTATCATACATTTTTAGGGAGGTATCTGATAAGTATTTAGAAATCCCAATGCAAAAATTGACTTATGATAAGGTTTATTTGAACACTTAGTGAGATCATAATATAGTTGAGGAGACACTAAAAAAATGGATTAAGAAAGGAGAGAAATTAAATATTTGAGGTGATATCCCCCCAGTCTCCATGATTAAATTTAGGTCAACAATTTAGATATCAATGGCACTGATGATAAAAATTTATGGTTTTACAAAAACCACATAAGTTCATGATGAATGGGTGCCCTTGTTAGATATTATTTTGACTACTAATAAATCTTTCACACTCAAATAAGTTATCAATGCAAGACTGAGGGAAAAATGTTCCAACTTTACCAAAGGCCCTCTGATGGATATTTTTATATGATGTCCTAACTAGTGGATAAATCATGATAGTAATATACAAGGCTCACATGCAACCTTGGTAACCATCTACTAAAAATATAAAGAATAGTGTTTGCGATGTTCACTCAATATTACATGTTTATAGGTTTATAAGTGAAATCAAAAGTATTTCATAAGACATTTATCCATAGGTATACAAAGTCATCTATGGGCATCATATGCCTAAGCTTAATGAGACCATGGGAAAGAGTATAGAGAAAAGATGAGGTTATTGGTACTATCCTGATTGTACCATAATTAGGAAAGAGGTAACTAGGGACCTCCATATTTTTTCCTTGTTATGTTCCTCATAAGGTGGTAGAGTAGGAAATTCTACATCAAATATATAATAGTGTAGATGAAGACCTTCATGCTTAACACCAAGGGTACCATAAAAGACCTCTCAAATAGGTCAAAATAAATATTTAGTGAAGAAGCACTTCAATGTAGTTTATGAAGTCATAGACAATTATGGGTTAGATAAAGCACAATACAAATATTGGGACCCAATAGGCAGAGTCAGGAAATATCTCAATGGCCTCAAGAAGAAGGGAGTTCAAAATCCCTATCAGCACAAACATTTTGAGTATGACCAAATATTCATCAATGCTTGAAATGACTTTGAGTTATACATTTAGATGAATAAATAAAACATGCCAATGGTGTTGGTATAAAATATTCAATATAATCTGTCAATCACCTAAGAGGAGGAAAGAAAAATTATAGAGGAGGTGGATAGAGATACAAATGATCAATGGTATTAGCCAGAAGCATAATCTTCCATAAAACAAGACCATCTTCCCTCTCCTCAATAATAATAATTTGGCCTAGTAGAATAATATGCCAATCAAAGGGAGACAAATTTATAAATTAGAAATAATATTTTTAAGGGACTTATAAAAACATAAATTGAAACCATAGTGTAAACCTTAGCATTAACTACAACGGTATAACCTCTTATAGGTGGGAAAGTAGGAGTAATATCTTTGGCAACTTTGCCTCCTCTAAATATGGTTGAACAATAAATTATTCCTAAATTATTTAATATTTATTTTGTAACAATGCCATATACTGTAACACCCCCATCACCTCTAATATCTCCACTAGTGGAACTATAGTTTTAGTGCCATCCCCTCCATCTACTGTATCTCTTCCATCCATTTCACCTTTTACCACTTCTTTTATTTCCAATTCACCTCCACCTATGATCAATGGTTCATTTCAATCCACTACTAAATCATCTTCATCTTCCATTGCATACACTTTAGGGCAAGCCTCCATTTCCATTCAACCACCCATTTTTACTTATCATAGGAAGCTTAGAACTCTTTTAATCTCTCCTAAGATTTCCCAAGTATAATAAAGACCTACAAATGGTTTTTTATTTGTGGAGGTCCTATTTTTGAAGAATCATAATAAGAATATCAAGATATAGTACCATTGGTATATTACCCCAATGATTAGGATGATGAAGAAACATAGACCATGGAGGAATAAAAACAAAGGCTTTAAATTGAGACAATTAATATGACAAAAAGATATGTAGCTTGGATAATTTGGGCAAGAATAAGACATAACAACCTCTATAGAAGGTAAAAATTTTATTACTAAAGAATAAAATCAAGCCCTTAATAAGGTAGTGTCTTCTTTGACCTCCTCATTTACAATTGTAAATACTATTGTTGTCATTTTTCCATCTACTAGTATATCTATTATACCCATTTCTCTATGTGAATCAATGCAACAATATTATTTAAAAATAATCCATTGTATTCCCATGATAATATTGAATAAATTGGGAAACAAACTTACAATTCATCTAATTCTTTAATTATTTCAACCAAAGCTTCAAAAATGGCCAAACCCTAAGCCCCTAAAAGGAGGTTTAATTTTGAGAACTTATTATCTATTTCCATTTTTATACCTGAGCACCACCTGTACCTACAAGGCCATCTACCCAGTTGGACTTGTCTATTCCCTAGTCCACTCATACCAAGTCTTCCATTATAACCATATTAAAGACAAATAAAAATGATGTGTGATAGAGATTTCACCTCAAATAAAAATCTCAGGATGGATTAGGGTCATCTAAGCATCTCTTCAAATGCCTATGAAAATAAGTGCCTCAATATTTCCAATAGGAACCGTCCAACATTCCACATCTATTGACACCACTAAACCTGAAGAATAAAGAGAACCTATTGTCCCTTATTGGGTCAATGAGTCCCAAGATTGAAATAAGGATAGAATGGGGTTACTCCTCATAGAGTTTCAAATAATTAGTACATACTTTGACAAGTAAACTAGTACTATTCAAAGGGTGAGGAAAAGGATTGTAATAGATAGGAAAATGGAGGAAATAATATTATATTAAAGGGAGAAATTTTTCTTCCTAGGAAATAAACAAAAAGAAACCCTAATGACCCTAATGAATATGAAGAGGATTTTTGTGCTTTAGTGGATTAAACTAGGGAATCTATGAAAGAAATGTATAGGATCCAAGACCAAGCTAGACAAAGGATTGTATAGTAAAAATTATTTAGGCTATGATAAAAATAGTGGATAATGCTTAAATCACCACAAAAATAAATTATATAACATCTTTAAAACAATAAGGACTTAAAGGGTGAGTCCCCACCTCATTGCGAAAGGATATTAGCCTTTTGGAATCAATTAAACGAATCATAAAAGAGGATTACGTTAAATTTTTGGTATCGTATGTAGGAAATAGTGCCTATAATAATATAATCTAATGACCACTCAAAATGTGTGTGGGCCTTAAATTATGTGATTTCTAAAAGAGAGTGCATTTAACTAGAACCAATATATAGTAGCCTTTACAGCCAACTTTGTGAGCTACAAAAGAGAGGATGCATAAAATTTTAAGGATATGAGGGTTATAGGTGTGCTTACCTCTATAGGAAATCTGGTAAAGAGGCATGGTTTTGAAGGATTACGTAGAGCTGGTACTAAAATATTCAAGGCTGAGTAAGAAGGCACAATATATAAGATTAGTAAAGAACTCTTGTAGCTAATCAATTTTACAAAGGATAAGGTAACTAAATAAGAGGCCCTTAGAGATAAATTCAAATCCTATGAAGCTAATAAAAAAATGTTGATGGATGAACTCACATGAATATTTAAGCCATCCATGCCTAATTTTGGTATCATCAATATTGAGTTCATAATTTCTTATGGATTATACCAAAAAAAAAATTGCTAAGTAGGCTAATACTACAACACCAAGTACATTACTAGTACCTCCTTTAAGGATACATCCTTAATTTTTAGTTTCAATAGTGGTGCATATTTTCACTAGTCTCACTTTTATTAACTCTTCAAATGTAAGGCTACCATTTATTTTAGAAATTACACTGATAATGTAGATATTGTCTTCTTATAATAGTGTCAAGTTAGCACCATAGATAGATACATATTTATATTTCAATGGATTATAATGTAAAGATACTTGATTATCTATTCTATTTTTATGAATATATACATATTTATATTGTAAAAATGCAATTTTGGCTAACTTTCGTATGAATATCCTATACAAGCACATTATGCATGAATTAAAAATCTCAAGTCTATAATTACAAAATTAAAATTAGACATTTACTGGAGGATGAGGTGATCCCTCTCAAATATTTTATGTACTTATAACCTATCCATTTCAAATAGATAATAATTTTGGTAAGTAAGGTGGATAAGAAATTTATGGATTATTTCATAAGTTTGTTTAGATGTGCATTATTTTATCTTATCCAAACCTTGTGATCGATTAAATAAGTTCCATGAATTTAGTATTTGTATTTGGTTTGTATATATATTTTTTTATTATAGTTATTCATATTATGTAGTAGCTAATTTGAATTCTTGTGTTTAATAATCATAATCTCCCTTTTAATATGTCTAATTTTAATCATACATTAGTAACAACCTTTCATTATGAGCATTAAGGTTTAAATTATTTATTTCCTTGGAATCCTAAGTATGTTTGTCTATTTTATGTGCTACTAGTAACTTGCATTAGGGACTAGTTTTCTATCACTTATCCAATCCATAGTGTAACATCTAGTTTGGAAAGGATTCATCTATCTTTGGCTCATAAACATTATTTTATTCCATACCCTTCCATAATTTTTGAATCTCTCTTTGATCTTACCCACCTTAGGTTAGAATCCACCCAACCATATCAATTAATATTTGGTTTCTTATAGATCTCATACATCCAAAACATGCAAAGCAAATAAGCTATTTTCTCAATTTTATTTGAATACCAATTTATTTGAAAAAAATAAATATCCCACAATGCATCTCTTGGGATGAATATTTTAATTGATCTTAAAATATTATAGGCTAACTCATAATATTCTATGGTATACATAAAACCCAAATCAATAAGCTATTGATTATCATTTTTTGATTAAATTACAATATTAAAACTTGAATCCTTTGCTATACATAATGTTATGATATTTTTTTAATAAAAATATATAGAGAGGGGTCAAGCTAACCCTCCCCTCCATATACTATTTTAAATTTGATAGAAAAGTGGTAGGGAGGTTAGGCAACAATGCCTCCCCAATTCCCCCTACCACCATCACACTAAGTTTGGGATGACATTTCCATCTCAAAACCAAGGGTTTGGTGGAATAAATGACCGCCCTAACACTTGAAGATTGTCATTACCATCGTTTATCTTATTGGCCACTGTAAAACATATATATATATATATATATATATATATATATATGTATAGATATATATATATATATATGTATATATATATATATATATATATATATATATATATATGTATGTATACATATATATATATATGTATGTATATATATATATATATATATATATATATATATATATATATATACATATACACACACACACATATACATATATATATGTATATAGATATATATATGTATATATATATGTGTATATATATATATACATATACATATACATATACTATGTATATGTATATGTATATATACATATATATACATACATACATATATATATATATATATATATATATATATATATGTTATTGTAGTGTTTTTTCTCATTTGGTTTTGCATACACAACCTAATGGCCATTCTATGGTAATTAAGATTCCTTAGGCTAGTTATAAAAGGGTCACATAGGCTAATTTCATTTTAATGTAATTATCTAATTAGGAAAATTAGAGGCTTCCCCATGTTTCCCTAATTTTCCCTATATGTATCCCACTTTTTCATTTTGAAAGTTTAAACAAGTTAATATGATTTTACGCAAACAAGTCATAGTTTATAATATGGTTGTGTGTAGACAAGCTTCTTCCTCCACAATTTATTTATGATTTCATTAATCCATACATAGATTTGTTTGATCTTCTATGCAAGGATTTAAGATTGTGATCAATCGAACATGGTATCAGAGCCATTTTTTCCAATATTATGGAAATCTTTATGCTAAAACCTTGATACATTCACTATTCTAGCATAAAGAAAGGTTTGGTGGGATTCCCTAGAGAATTCATACAAAAATTTCTATTGGAGCTTCATATCTCAAAAAAATTTGTGCCATTGGTTTTAGAAGGTGTCAAAACCCTTAGATTGACTGTAAACATGATCTAGTTCTAAAATAGTAAATTTTTTTCTTTATTTTTAGCATCCCAAGGCCCTATTTTTCATTTTAAACAAAATCCATACTTTTTGTGTTGCTGTACAAAAATACCTTCTGGGTTTTCTTCCTTAGGTCAAAATATCAAATGGGTCTCTTAGAGAATTTCCATTCCTAAAGTTATTTAGATGTTTTTGGCTTGCCTCAATTTGGGTGTCATCAAACCTCTACATTACTCAGATCTGTAGGTGGTCATTACTTCAACTCTATAGTTATTCTACTTCATGTTGCATGCATTAAAGAGTCTCCTAACCAATCTAGACTTTTAAAGGGCTGTTACTTAGCTAGTAGACTAAATCAGACTTTAAATGGTGAGTAACTTCACTTTTATAAGTTGAGTTGTTAGATATGTCCACTTACTTGCCTATAAAAAAAATCAAATTTATGGAGTTTATTTACTTGAAAATCCATAAAGTTAAGTAAGCATGGTGCCAAAACCTAGTTTACACTACTATAGACTCACTCTAACTTACAAGGGGTCATTACTTACAACTTCACCTACCTAAAGCAAAGCAAGTCCAAAAACCTAGATTACACTACTGCAAACCAACTCAACCTTTTGGGGGTCAATTATTTACTTAGGTTTTCAAAGGATGATTACTTTTGGAAGACCAACTCAGAGTTATAGGGGTCAATTGCTTACTTAGGTTTTCAAAGGCTGATTACTTGGAAAATTCAAGTAGTCTATAATATCTGAATTACTCTTCTAAGATTCACCTAAGATTTTAAAGGGTCATTACTAATTAGAGTTGTGGAGTACCTCTACTGCCTTCTTACATTTAACCAAGTAGTTTGGAAACTTTAGATTACTCTTCTAAGATTGACCTAGACTTTCGAAGGGTCATTACTGCTTAGAATTATGGGGCACCTCTACTTATGTTTCTTTTTATTTCTATCTTATTTGGTATGGAAAAAAGTTTCCATTTTTAGAAAGGGTCTAGGAATGTGTAGAAGTAAGAACTTGTAAATGCCATAACTTTAAATCCATAGCTCCATTTTGGGTGCTATTTTTTTTTAAAGGTGCATATTTTTTTAAGATCTATGGATTGATGGTATTATTTTAGGCCTTTTATAACATCTATTTTATTCATGATGTAATGGCTTAAAACTCACTTCAAACCTTTTATACATTTCTTCTTAGATGCATTATCGGTTATGCCTGACATCCCTCTTATACTCTCTCACACCAATAGCTCATAAACACATTATCAATGGTGCTCGATGCCCAATATGGAGTGTGTGTTGCATTATAACTTAAGGAGGGTCTTGTTGATAGTTAAAGGGGGTACTTGTATTATGTGTAATCTATTCTTTACTTTCATCTCAATTATATAAATTTTTTGAATCTAATCTCCACTAATAGATCTAAACATTTAACCACTCACAACATTTAACAATCTTGATTAAAATTTGAAAATGTAGCTTGCCTTAAGAGGGAAAGGACTCTATCAGATCATTATGGGTAGGAAACTGAGCCATCTATAGATGCAAAAAAGGTTAAGTTTTAAAATAGATGTGAAGATTCCTATGGGTTATTATTCTTGTCAATATCTCTTGACCTCTTGTTTCATGTTGATTCTACAAAAAATCCCAACGAAGTCTAGACCATCCTAGACAAGATTTTTGGAGTGCAAGACATCATAAGGGGTCATGAGATGGAGAATGAGCTCATCACATTGAGAATATGTGACTATGACACCCTAAAATACTTATTTACAAAGTTTAAATCATTGAGACTATAGTTAAAATAATTTGGCATTGAAAAAATAGATGATTAGTTAATTCTATCTGTACTTGCAAAATTGGGTCATATTTAATATTTGTCTCTACATTCCATGATACCAATAATGCACTTGGATCCGCTTGGAAAATTCCATCATTCAATGAATTTGTTGGTGATTTGACTTAGGATCAAGATAAGTTCACTAAAGTCTTCAAAATCATATGCCTTGATTATCAATCAGGATAAGAAGAAGCCTTATAGTAGTGGCAAATAGGAGAAAAAATAGTTTAAACTAGATCATGAGCATAAAAAGAATTAAAAATTAGATGCCAAACCTAAAGCATCATTAAATGACTCCACCTCAAGTGGGAACCATAAGAAAGAGAAATTCAAATGCAACTTTTTCAATAAACATGGGAATGATGAATCTCAGTGCATGAAAAAGAAGATTGACACCTTAACTAAGATGCTTGAGAAGAATAATATCAGTGTTCCTAAATCCTCAACTCTAAACATGTTTGTAAAAGATTTTACAAAGGATAAAGATAGAAAAACGGGTAAAAACAAGGGAAGGCACTTGTTGTAGTAGCTTCTCAGCCTTTCACTTGGGTTATTGACTTGGGTTTTGCCTATCACATGACCTCCTTAAAGAATCTATTTTCAGTAATATAGCCATGTTATGTGCTTTCATTTCTCATGGGTGATGATAATTTAGTTGAATTTAGTGGTAAAAGATTGGTTGAAGTAAGTGATAGGACCTTTAATAATGTTATATGTATTCCTTCACTATCCACCAATCTTTTATTAGTGTACCAAATCACTCGCACAGGTGTAGGGAAGAGAGTTAAGTTCACACTTGATTCAGTGGTTATCAAGAAGCTACATAATGACACCATAGTGGCTTATGAGAAGGCCAATCATTAGTTTAGGTTGTATACCTTCTCATAATTTACCCCAAATCAACTCTCAACTGCACTACTTATTCATGCAAATGGAGTGAATAAACTATGGCATGAATGTTTTGGCTATTTGAACTACTGATACCTGAAGTAACTCAGTAATCAGAACATGGTTTCAAGGTTGACTAAAGTTAAATTCTCAGATGGCATATGTAATGGCTACATTCTCAACAAGCATCCATAAGAGAAATATGAAAAGGGAAAAGCAAGGAAAGCTGAAAAAAATATGGAAATTATCCACAGTGACATAGCAAGTCCATTTCCAAAACCTTCATTCAATAGGACTAGATATATGCTCACATCCATTGATGACCCTTTGATATACACCTAGGTGTTTTTTCTTAAAAACAAGTCTGAGGTCTTTTATTACTTCAAGGACTTCAAGGCACTTATGGAGAAGTAGTCAAATTATTCCATCAAAATATTAAGGACTAAAAATGGTGGGGAGTATGCCAACAACAGGTTTGAGTAGTTTTTCACATAAGAGGGGATTTAGATGTAACATAGTTCTATACAGTCCTCAATAGAGTGGTGTGGCCAAATGTAAGAACTGTTGCTTGAAGGAAATGACCAACTGCATGCTTCAATCAAAGTCTCTTGCTCCTTAGTTTTATACCAAAGTAATGAATTATGCATTTTGCATTCAAAACCATGTTTCACATAAATCCTTGAAAGGAATCACTCTTTTTGAAGCTTGGGATGGTCATAAGCCCATAGTAAATCAATTTCAAGTGTTTGGATCACCATCAATGCCCTATATTCCCAAAAATAAATTTAAGGCAATGGAACCTTATAGTCAATCTTGTATCTTTGTGGGGTATGCATAGGGTACTAAAGGATACATGCTTATACATCCTAAAACTCATGAATTATTCATAGAAAGGAGTGTCATGTTTTGTGAGGGCCTACATAGATTCCACCTTAGATAGTGACTTGGATCCACCTTAAAATCTTCTTGATGATCAAGATGACTCTTCTTCTTCTTAATGTTTAAGTGATGAAAATAGTGACAAGGATTCTCCTCCTTCATCTCACACTCACACTTTAGATGATGATGATTCACCTCTTAATTCTCTAATCTCATAGAATTTTGGTACTACTTGGGGCAAACAAACACTTCAAAGTGCTGGGAAATGGGTTATAAATCCATCAGATATAAGGCACACACATTCACAATTGCAAGGGACTTCACATGCCTACTTACCCATTACCCTAGATCTATAAACCTTTCATGAGGCCTCTGACATTTTAGAATAGGATTTTTTTATGTAGGAGGAGTATAATTACCTAATTAAGAACAAATCATAGGACTTGGTCCTTGTTCCTAAAGGAAGAAAATTGATCCATTGAAAATGGGTTTATCAGACTAAGTATGGTGTAGATGGGTCTATTGATAAGTACAAAGCTTGTTTGGTTACAAAGGAGATTTCTTAGGTTCCTAGGATAGATTACACTGAGACATTTACTCTTATAGCCAAAATGACATCTATTAGACTCACTCTAGCCATCATATCCACACATTGGTGGGATGTTCAACAAATGGATGTCAAGAGTGATTTTATACATGGTGACCTCAATGAAGAGATATACATGGAGCAACCAAAAGGCTTTATGAAAAATTCCTCCTTGGATGGTAGACTCAAGAAATCTATCTATGGACTCAAATAGGCCCTTTGGGCATAGTATGCCAAGATGGGCTCCTTTCTCCTCATAGTTGGGTTCACTAGATGCCACTCATATCTGAATGTCTACATCTTACAGCAGGATGATTCTCTGTTGATCCTAGTTATCTATGTGGATGGCTTGTTGATTATAAGGAACTCATGATCATCCATCTTAGTAGTGAAAATTTCACTTTCAAATAGATTTTCAATGACAAACATGGGATTACTACATTAATTTCTCAAGATTGAAATCATTTAGTTAGATTCTAGGATAACTTTATCACAATCCAAGTATTCTCTTGATTTTATTTCAAGGTTTAACATGATTTATTGTAAGCTATCTCCTAGTCCCTTCTTGTTTGTTTTGAAGCTTGAGGCTGATTATCCTACACCATTGGTTGATGTAACTCCATATCAAAAACTTATGGGTAGTCTTGTCTATCTCACACACACTAGACCTAACATATCCTATATAGTTGGCATGGTTTCCTAGTTTATGAAAGAGCCACATGAATTGCATTAGAAAGTAGCTAAGTGGATTATTCACTACATTCAAGGTTCTCAAAACTATTTTATATACTATAGAGCAGGAACAAAGGTTGATTTGATTGAATACATAGACTTAGATTGGGATGGAGATATTAGAGTCAAAATTCCACTTTAGGGTACAATTTTTCACTTGGTTTAGGTCCAATAAATTAGTCAAGTAAGAAGCAAAATTCAATTGATTTATCCTCTATAGAGGTAGAATATAAAGAGGTTGTCAATGCCACCAATGAGAAAATATAGATTCAAGGGATTCTCACTGAGTTTGGTATCCAATTTCATAAGCCAACAATCATCTACTATGACAACCAAAGCACTATCTAGGTTTGCAAGAATTTGGTTCTCCATCAAAGTACCAAACACATAGAGATTCACATGCACTTCATCAGGGAGATTATCAATGAGCAAGTCATTGGTCTTCAATACTATCCAACATCAGATCAGATTGTAGATATTCTAACCAAGCACTTCATAGAGAGTAAATTTGTTCATCTATGAGTTTTTATTAGGGTTAAGGATGTTCCACCTTCTTCTTCCTCTTATGGAGGTTCTTCACTATGTAATTGGGTACCTCATCAGTCTTTCAATGTCGAGACCCAATTCTCATCTCACCTAAGCTATGCTTAAGGGGGGTGTTAGTGTAGTGATTTTTCCCATTGGGTTTTACCTACATGACCTAATGGCCATTCTATGTCAATTAAACTTCTTTAGGTTAGTTATAAAAGGGTTCCATGGGATAATTTCATTTTAATGTAATTATATAATTAGTAAAATTAGAGGCTTCCTCATGTTGCCCTAATTTTCCCTATATGTGCCCCACTTTTCCACTTTGGAAGGTTAGATAGGTAAATGCAATTTTATGCAAGCAGGTCATATTTTATAATATTGTTGTGTGAAGATAACTTTCTTCCTCCTTTGAAATTTATCTATGATTTCATTGCTCCATACATATATTTGCTCAATCTTCTATGAGAGGATCCAAGATCATGGCCAATCTGACATTAAAATCCATATTTATATTAAAAAAACACAATAAAATTTATTAAAGTAGAAGCATACTCCAAAGAAAGGTAGTGTAAGTTTATAGGTTGATTTGGATACAAAAAAATCTTAGACCTCCATAAAGTCAAAAGTTAAAAAAATGATAATAATACATTTGTTATTTTAATAAATATATCCAATATGGTGGGCCCTTTCTCAAGCCATTCTTCACTAATCAGGTCAAGCTAGCTAGCATAAATACATTTAAATAACAAATATTATTATTATAAAATATAAAAAAAACATAATAATATTATTCTTATGTGTATATATAGCAAAGTTTTGGGTATATAATGAAAAACTATAAGATATGAAAATGCAGGATCTAACCTCTAAATTAAAAAAAAATATTGGGAGCTGAAGCCGTAACATGAAAGATAGGATAAGATGTGAGAGGAAATGCGAATACAAGAGAGGAGGTAGAGCATGAGTTCTCCCTCTTCCATTCTCTTCTAGGTTCAAAAAAAGAAAACCCTTAACCTACAATGTAAAATGATAAATAATTATAAACATAGATCTTTTATAAACTATCATTAGGAATTATAGGGTATTTATAGTGTTATAAGAAATACATGGTCAATATCATTTGCATCCAAAGTCTACGACTTATTTAGACAATGAATTAAGTTATTTAAATTTTGAATTAATTTTTCCATTATTTAATATTCTAATGAAGTATTTTAATTTCCAAGGGTGACTTAAAATTCCATATTTAATTTTGTTATTTAATAAAATCATTATGGTAGCATTATAGTCATGCATTTAAAAGGATTTAAGTGGCATTTGTAAGGTGAAGTTTGAATTGGAATTTAATTTCAATGTATTCATTTTATATGAAACTATGGTATAGCCTTTAAATTAAGCTCACCCTATTAATTAATGGTCTAGAATTCAATATCATTTTAGTGTGTGTATGGTTTAATATTGTATAAGAAATAATGTATTGTGTGATGGCCTTCCTATTTAATCAAATGATTTGATTTATTTGGCTCAAATAACTTTTTATTAGACATTTGAATAACTAATAATTACTTAATAGCCTTTGGGGTCCTTTGCATGGGAAATTTTTATGTTGTTTTATTAAATAATAATTAGGACATTGGAAACCTTGAATTGAAAAAGGTGCTCAAGGTTTTTTCATGAATGCCATGTAGTTTATTGGGAACATGACTTGGATAGCTGAAAGTTTACAATAACCTTGGTCTCAACTTTAACTAAAAATTTGTCATGTTTTTTATATTGTTAATCAACCTACCAGTTATTGATTAAATTTTCTTTATTTTTTGGAGATTATTCTATTGTAATAAGCTAATTTAATTTGAAATCTTTTAGTTTTGGAATTGACCTAGTTTATGGGTATTGCCAACCTACATAAATGACCAAATTGATGCTCATGGTAATTTATTGTGTGAAAGATGGGATTGTTAATGTAAATTATCATGAAATTAAGTTATCTAGTTGGATATTTGTGTCATAAAAATGAACTAGGGATCTTCTTTCACATTACAAATTCATCTATAATTTATATCTAGAGCAATTGTTGTTTAGTTTATAATTTGGTTGTAAATAAAATTTGTATTGGAGTAAACATACCATGTAGTTATGCCTAAACCTGCATCTTGATTGGTTTAATATAAGTTATCAGTATAGTGATGATTAACATATGATTATTGAGGTTAAACACATGTATAATTCATTTTTAATAAATATAGTAGAGGCACCTTGTTTCATTGTGATCATGATTACATTATTTGTTTGATTTATAAGGTTTTAAACTGATCTTGTGAACCTTATGATTAAACCTTCTATTTTAATTGATTGATTTTAATAGATAGATTTAATTTTGGGAATATTTATCCTTATAGCTCATGGAATTCCTTATAGCTTTTGAAATTTAATCTTGCATCTTTTCATTTCTTAAAATTTTATCTATTTATGGAACCTTATTTCAATATACACATGATGCTATATAGTTTTAGTTTTATCAAAACCATGTCTATAAATGATACTTGGATGATTTTACCAAATGATTACTTGAGAGTATTTTAATGTTTTGATGATGTATTTGATGAAATATCATCCCTTATGGTGGGATATTTAAATAAATTTTGAGTTTTTACATGAAACCTTTTAAGGGAATTAAGTTGTTTGGCTTTCACTATGAAAACCTTTGTTAAGTATAACGCCAACCATTATTTTTTTAATATTTAAGAACCATAATTATAAACATTGAAATTAATGTTACTTTATAATACCTTAAAACAAATAACCATAATATGGTTACGATGAAAGGCATGCCCTTAAAATTGGGTTTTGTCATGGACTTTTAAGATATAATGTGACTCTATGTAATCTTATTTCCTTCTAAATTTTTTTATGTCAATTTGGGTGTGGTATTCTATGTTTTTATGTTATAATTTTTTTAAATCAATGTTTCTAACCATGTTTCAAATACTAGCCATATAACCTTTTGAAAAAATGACTATTATTTCCATAAAACTGCAAGCCTTATTGATTATGTTGTGCCATCTTTAGCCCTTTTGAGTTTCCTTAAGGAAATTTATATTTATCTCTTTAAGATGAGTAGAATAAGGTGATTCTTATAACTAGTGATTATGATATAATTTATAATTTAGAATCATTATTTTCTGGCCTCATTTATTTTCAAGGTGTAGTTATTGGCTATAATGTTTAGGCTAGATGTATTGAGAGTTACCTTATATTATATTGCATCACTGAGTGCCTACAATTATTCCTAGTTTAGGGACAAATATTAATTAGGCATTTTTTAATATAATATATTATATTTATAATACACATTCTTAGGCTATCCCTGTTTCCACCTAAGTGTTGAATGTATATTGATGCTTCTTTTTATGAGTCTTGTGGGTGAATATCATTTAGGAGAGTTCCATTTTGACTTGGGAATTGTGAAAGATCAAGAGTTTTGAGATAAAATTATATTTTATGCTAGAAATTTTTGAATGGTATCCTTCATGTTTTTTTACACTCCTATTTGTTGTTAATCTCATGTATTAGACTAATCTTCTGAGTCTCTTTTATTTATATCACTTTTTAACATACATACTAATAGTTTTGGTGGATGGATCACTAGATTATGTTTTAAAATAAATTTATTTAATAAATATGTCCTCATGTGTTTAAGAGTGTTTTTTTAATAATTAAATAATTTTGAATTCTCCATTCATGTTTTTTTGGGGAAACCCTCACTTAGGATAGACTCCATTGAATGGTTTTCCTTGATCCAAGAATTTTTATATCATGTAAATAGGAGGGAAAATAAATAGATGATATAATTCTACACTATCCATATGTAACAAAGGTTTAGTCCACAAATTTTCCTAAATTTAGACATTGATCAATTTAACCAAGAATATTTAAGGATATCTTGTTTTCTTGGCTACAAGGTTTGAAACACCTTTATGATATTTTGTTGGTTGAATTGAATAATGTAATTAAACTAAAGGTGTTATATTTGAATAAGTATGCTACAATAAAATTAATTATCATGACATCTAGATTGCACCCATGACAATATAAAATATTAGTCAAAGATGCTTCCACCTAAAAAATTGGCATGTCAGTTATATCAAAACAAGTTGGTCACATATTTAATTGATTTTATTATATTATTAAGGGTAGATGAAAGGCCTAAAATAGTTGATTTTATTTAGAGGGTTCCAAAACTATCTTTGTCTTTATTTGGTGAAGTGAACAAAGGTACAATTTTTAGGATAACCATAACTGTAGAGAATCTTGTTTAGTTTGATGGAATAGGATTTTAATCTCCACCACTATCTAAAATATATTTCCAAGGAATAATGTCCTCATCTCCCATATATTCTCCATGACAAGAATAGTTAGTTATATGCAACCAAAGTTTGCATTTTTTGATTTAGTTATTTGTTATGCCTAAACTATTATAGATAGAGTATATGTCATAATCATCTCACTAAAAAATAATAACATATGATTTTGTTTAATAAGACATAGTTCCATGGATTTTTGGATGAAGAAAACAAGGAAATATATAGCTTACCATAGGATTGAGTTTTTGTGTTAGATGCATATATTTCAAAACATTTATTCTATTAAATCTATATCAGGCATTTTTCAATTTAACCTTGTGTTATGAGACAAGTTTCTAATTATTTTTCAATATGAATTAGGGGTAAAACCTTGATTGGGATGTTGATTTCATATAAAAATGTGTTTGTGGTGTGACATCGCCAAAATAGAGAGTAGGTGGCTTGTGGAGTCAGCATTGTTCCAAATCCAAAATCAATAAATAGCTGAAGATAGAGTAGTATGTACCAAAGTGGTAAAAAAATTGTAATAAGAAGGATATATCAGATGCTATATGGATCTATCTCAAATTAGGTTCATTAAACTCAATTTTGATAGTGTATATTGAGGAAATACTAGCATATTTTTGGCAGGTTGTCTGATGTTATTCACAAGAGAAATTTTTTTGGGGAGGGGGTTTTTATTCCTTATAAAAAGTCTTTTACATTGTCATCAATAAAAAGTTGTCTGATACAATAAATATGCATAATTTTATAATTATAATTTCAATGTTAATTGTGACACTATACATAAAGTGAACAACATCTAATTTCAACAAATTAATCATATTTGAATCTAAACATAAGTTATACCAATCAAAAAATAAAAATAAACTCAACTTAATAAAAAAACTAAAAATCATAATAGTATAATCCTAAAATAGTAATAAAGAATAGTGATTATTAACCCTATAAAACATGATCATCAATGTCTTCAAGATTAGTTACATTATCCTAACCTTCACTAACATCACCCAAACCATCAACACTCGCACTAACATATTACAATTTATTCACAATGTCAATAACCCCACTACTTGAATCTAGATGGGGCCCACACACATCTCCTAAATTATAAAAATACTAATAGTTTTGATCATCCCATGTATACGTAGAACATTCTTTGATTTTATGTAAAGTATATTTCATACTTCTAATACATAAAAAAATACTATTAAAAATATAATGACATAAAATCATAAAAGAAACTAATATAATATATATTATATAAATGAATTTAAAGTATATAATTTATAATCAATTTAAATAGTGTACATATTTTTGTTTGTGTCCATTCATAGCCATTTATTTAAGTAGAGAAACTTATTCGTAATTATTGATGTTCAATGTGAGCCAAAGTTGGATAAAATCATAATGTTCCTCCTATTAAGAACATTTATTTGGGGAAAATAATTATATCTAGCATACTTACAAATTGGGTGCATGTTCTTTAAAATCACATTGGTCCCCTAAG
>JARHVA010006877.1:357500-412500 GCA_037957365.1 Torreya grandis
CATAACATACACCCACTATCATATGAAAATGTTGAGTATTGAATAAATGTGGATAATATCTTTCCCAAAACATGGCCCCACTGAATTTAAAACTTGAACAATGTGAAGGTCATACCTCCATGACATGTCCACACCAATATGCCCCCATTTTGAGGTGAGGGAAAGTATAAATTTGGAGTTACCTTAACTCAAAAGGATAAGATAATTGTATAATCTATATATGGATCATGTAGAACATAATAGTAATATGTCTAAGTAGATATAAAAATGATGTATAAAATATATGATCACATCAAATCTTAATATGCATGATGTGAATCATGGAAAAATATACATAGTAAAATTACAAGTTCAACAATCAATCAAGTACACACACAAGATCACTCAAAAGAAAATCAAAATACAATGGTCCACAAAGACCACAAACAAGAAACATGTTAAAATGCCACAAAATCAAAGGGACATGACTTAGTCAAATTTCCGCAAGAAAATAAATTACATATTCAAATGTATATATAATAAATAACGACATTTAAATGTCAATGTAAGTGAACAAAGGCAAAGGCACCACAAAATTTGGGGCACATTTAAATGCATAGATAAGAAATAAGATAGACGTAAGGCAAGACATTTAAGGAAGTGCATTATTAAAAATCATGGAACATAAGCAACCGATATAAACTTATCCTACTAATTATTGGATATGTGTGTTATAAAAAATGTTATGTACATAGAATATCAAGTAAACTATGAAAGATAAGAGCATGGATAAAGGCATGTGTAAATATAAAAATCAAACTTGATAATGGAAAATTATCTTAAAATGATATAAATTGATTGTATCACGATCAAAGAATTAGGTGCCCCTAATGTCCATATGACATGAATAGAGGGAAGGTCCAAAATCCTAAATTTCATAGATCATGTGATAGGGTATACCTGTATCACACCCAAAAGAAGTGTGAAACATGTGTATATAGAAATATATGATATGCTATATACCAATGTAGAGATAACAACATGATACGAAGAAGCTAATAGAACATGTAAATGCTAAAAAAGGTTTTGTATTTTTAAACTTATATCTTTTTGGGTATTTTTTGTATATTTTAAAATAAAAGACTATCCTATGATCTCATAAGAGGGTATGTGTACAAAGTTGGGAGATAATTCTATGAACTTTTCTACTAACACATAGGTGTTATGACAATAAAACATATGCATTATGGTTATAATGCATACATGTTATTTGAATTTAGGCTTGGAACCAACAAACTAAGGAAGTGTAGGCATTCCCAATATTTCCTGTGTAGTCTTTGTAATGTGTATGTGCCATAAAAAATGCATATACATTATGAAAAATGCATATGCACTCCTTTTTTGGCACCCAAAAGCATAAGAACATTTACTTGGAGCTAATATTTACTAAAATAAATGTTATGTATAAGTTTATATTTATATTGTCACATTTATATTATTTATAATTTAAATTTATTTTAGTAAATATAAACAAATTAGGGTTACTCTCTATCTAATATATTTGGTCTCATAGATCCACGCCTTATGATGTGGAAAATATTTTTTCAAAATCCAATCTGGTTAGTAATTAGACATTTTTAGGGTCTTAGTATTGAACCTAGGGATTTTAGGGTATTATTTTTACAATTGATGTCCATTTTTTTGTTAACATAGTGTCATTTTTTAATCTTTTGTTCCATTTAGATTACTTCTTGGCATTTATAAGAGTCCTAGGTTTGTTAAATTTAAGTTTTGCAAACTAATCACTTTGAACATGATCCAAAGTGGTGTAATTGGGGTAATATAGGTCATATTGATGACCTATACACATCAAACATCCACTTTGTATTAATTTCACTTGCTCATTGTCCCTCTCTCATCCTTACTCACTTACTACACACCCCTCATCACCTTTAATCACTTTATCATCATTCCTCATTATCAATAATCACTCCCTCATTGACCCTCATTATCCTTTACTATACCTCATCATCCCTAATCACTCCCTCATTGACCCTTACCACCTCTCATCATCTATAATCACTCCCTCATCATCCATAATCACTCCCTCATTATCTCTCACCATCCCTCTCATCCCCAATTACTCCCTCATTATCCCACTTCATCATCCCTAATGAATCCTTCCTTTTCCCTCATTGTCCCTAATCACTCCCTTATTAACACTCACCATTATTCATCTCTTATATTCTCTTTCTCATAGCCCATAATCACTCCCTCATTGACCTTCACCATCCCTCATCATCCTTAATAACTTTTCCATCATCCCTCATCATCTCTAATCACTCCTTCTTCATCCCTCATCACCCCTAATGACACTCTCATTAACCCTCACTATCCCTCATCATATATAATCACTCCCTTGATAACCCTCACCATCCCTCATCGTCCCTAATGACTCCCTCATCATCTCTACTCAATCCCTTCTCATCTCTCCTCATCCTTATTCACTCCATCCAATATATTGATGGTGGATACAATATCTTAATTTATTAATTGCTTCTTCTTGATATGTTGTTACTATTGAGGCCTTTAGGTATTTTTGAGTCAACAAAATTGATCAATGTTTTATTAAATTTATCACTCTTCCTAGTGTTAGTGAGGGATTACAGAGTTCTATTTCAAAAGTTTTATTGGATGTTATATATGCAAAAACATACATATTTTATATTTTACAAATGTTCCTGTAAGTAGAAAATAAAAATAGAAAGTTGAAAATTTTCCTATGATGAAATACGAAGAAAAATGAAGAGATGAGAAGATAAAGCTTCATGTTAAATCTATAAGCATCTACCAATCATAGTAAGATAAGTTAGTTATTGTTTTGGCTATTTTGATATACTCAATTTTTGGAATCGATGTATCTTATAAAAATAGTTATCCTTAGCCTTAACACTTTGATATAACTAATTGTATGAATAAAAATTATTTTGATTTGTGATTTACACATGGTTCTCTTTGAAATTAATCTTGTCTTTGTGAATTGTCAATTTTAATCACTCTATTTTAGATGTATAATTGGAATAAATACAAGTTACAATAGTTTTAACCATCAAACTATCATGTATGGATCACTCCCTATTTTACAAGTGTCATAGTAACTTGTAGACTAAAATAATAACATATCTTGATGAGAATTTATAGGGCCCACTTCTAATAGTGGTTCAATTAATATGATGTGTAAGGTGTTAATAGGTTTATTAAGTTAAGGCTACCTTGGAAGATGGATCGAAGATAGGATACATATTTTCATAGAGGAAAATTTTATTAGAATAGGATTTTATACTTAAGAAATTACTATCACCCATATATATATGGCAATATTTATGATATTTTTCAGTGTGAATTACATGGATTGTTATTGACATGGTTGTCAAGGTTTAAACACTATTATTTTAGACCATGCATAATTAAAAACTTGTAATGGAATAGAAGCAAGTAAAACCACCATAACACCAAAAATGGGTAGTAAATATGAACATTACCATGCTATGTGATTTTTTAAAACCAATTAATTGTTTTCCATATGAGGATATTTTATGATCTAAATAATTACATTGAAGTCCTTTATTTGTATGTCTATTGAATGAGTCATCATAATAGAGAGTGGAAAATATTTTTTAAATTATTAGAACAAGTAGTCTAAGATTGAAAAGTGGTACAAAATTCATAACTTCAATAGTCATTCCAATGAAGAGTGTCACACTATGAGCTCTATACTTACATAACATGAGGAATCATGTACAAGTTATGTATCACTATAAAAATGTAGGTAGATAATAGATTATGAACCCAATGATATGGTTGGTACTAAAAGTATTTATACTTACCCCAATAGGAAAGTATATGAATTAAAAACATTGTTTCATTAACTTTCCCAAATAATTTTTCAAAGCAAGGAAACTTAAAAGTCTAAATAGAATTCTTATAGTTTTCTTCAATAGAAAAACATGGCAAGTTTTCTCTGGAGCTATGAACAACATGAGCGTGTTCATCATCAGCCTGATCCTCTCAGTGCATTATACCATTTACTAATCAATGAGTTTGCACCTCCAGTTAGTAACAAATAATTGGAATCAAAGAAGTGGCTTCTCAAAATGGAGCTATGTAATCTTGAACAATTTTATGATTTTGCCAAATAATTAGAGAATTGGCATATGAAAGCAAAATCTTTTGATCTACAAAAATCAAGTTAAAATTCTTGCATGCTTTGCCTTATAATATTATTGATAAAGTTATTGCATATATTGGTCTCAAAGGCCTAACACTTGAAGATCTTTCTCTTTCTGATGTTATTGATTTTGAAAAACAATAAACCATGTAATTAGTCTCTAAGACTAAAACTATCCAATAGCTTACTAAGCATCAAGCATCCCTAATTGCCCCATTTTTCTAGAAATAGCCCCATTTGGTTGTCGGCCATTTTTCCAACCCCGTAAATAGCAGAAGCAATGCCATAAGATTTTATCCTTCAAGTGCCACTCCTTTCCATGTCACCATTATTTTTATACTCCTCACCATTTCCTCAAGAAACATCATACTCCACGTCCTCCATCTAAGCAACTAATTTGCTATATTTACTGTAAACCTAGCCATATTGCTCTGCAATGTCATTGTAAGAATCCTGCTGTCAAAGCCATTTTCACCTCCAATGCAGCAGCATGGTGGGATATTATTGACACTGATGAAGATATTTTCCTAAAGGATGACATATATGAACTAATTCTAGATGATCTCCCTGCTGAATACTTTGATGACAATGTAGATGTTGATGCTCTCAAGTCATTAGCTAATGATTTAGAGCAATCACTCACTAATATGAAATGGCCCTGGCATCATGACTATTCACAACTTCCATTTGAAGCATATGGAAATTGGTCTCACCATCATCATGAGGTTCAAGAATGAGACACCAGACCATGAACCAGAGGTCAAGGATCTACTAGAGGGAGATAACCCTCTATGCCAAAGATACCACCAAATTTGCAAAGGCCCCAACATTCTCCATTGCAATTTTAGAGCTCTTTCAAGACCAATGCCTCTTGGATGAAGAATAAATTCACCAGTATAGAACTTCCAAGTGAAATACCAACATCAAAAATAGAGCTATAGTGGGATGTCTTATTACCCACATAAAAAGGAAGATAAGGATGAAGAAGTAGAAAGTTATTTCTACTCGGATCAAGATTACTACCCGGGTGAATGTAGTAACTTCATAAAAGAAGAAGCAAAAGAAGAAGTCATCCACCTTGAGAAATCTCTTGTTCAAAATCTAGGGAGACAAAAATTGGTATGTACTAGTATTCCTCCCTTAGAAATTCCACAATCAACTTACCTTACTCAACTGATTAATGGAAAATTTGCTCAGTTCATAACTATTGAAATAAATTCTAGATTAGTAGATGCATAGATAGATACATGAGCTTCTTTCTCATTTGAAAAATCACAAATCATCCATGATTGGAAGACATTGGATGAAACCCTGGCTTATAAAAGCCTAGATGTCCAAGGGAATAGCTTTATATGTAATAAATATAAACATTAACAAACCCTTAAAATTCAAGACAAAATATTCTAGTTTGACTTTTTTGCCTTAGATCGGATGCTTGTAGATATTCTACTAGGTGGTGCTTTTATTGACAGATACTCACCTTATAGATCAACTACTAAGAGTATCATGTTTAATATAGATAATGAAAGTTTGAGAATTCCTTAACTTATCTATGCCACTGAGTAATTTCCAAGCTCTATGACCCAAACACCTGAAGTATTAATTTTTGCTAAAATACAAGTTATAGGAGAAAATATTAGAACCACTATCTGCTCTGATAACCCTCAATAGTTTTTGTTCAAATCTATGCATGAGATGGATATAAGGCTCATCAAAGGAAAACATATGAATATTGGGAAAAAGATACCAATACCAACATAGGATTACAATGATATAAAACTACAGATCAAAGAATTAGAAAGTAATGGTTTCCTAAAAAAATCAACCTCTTCTTACTGTTGCTATGCCTTTATGGTTAATAAGCACTCAAAACAGAAAAGAGGCAGGAAAAGAATGCTCATTAATTATAGAACATTAAATGCCATTACTCAACCCTTTCTAGATCTTATTCCAGATAAAAGTTATTTGTTGGAGAAAGTTACATGTAAATATTTCTCCCAGTTCAACTTCAAATAAGGGTTTTATCAAATCAGGATCAAAGAAGCCGGTAGAGAAAAAATAGCATTTAGCTACCCTTTTAGCCATTATCAGTGGACTATTATGCCATTTAGCTTGATGAATGCTCCAACATTTTACCAAGCCCATATGGGTAATATTTTTAAAGGAACTTCTAACTTCTTGTGTGTATATATTGATGATATTTTAATTTTCAGTAATTCCCTTACTGACCATCTCTCCCATTTCAAATGATTTTTAGAGCTGACAAAAGTTGTAAGAATAGCTCTGTTTGATATAAAGATTTAGCTTTGTAAAATAGAATGCAATTTCTTTGGAGTGATAGTCCAAGACTCTAAATTGAAGGTCCATCCACATATTAAAGAAAAAGTTATTAGTTTTCAAGAGAAGCTTGAAAAACCCAAGCTTCAGGCATTTTTGGGATTATTAAATTATCTAAATAGTTTCTATCCTAACTCTGGTGAAGATAGGTTCATTCTAAAAGAACTTCTCTAGAAGAAAAAAGCTTTCTAGTGGAAGATTGAGCATACAATTATTGTCCAAAAGATAAAATCCAAAGTTGCATCTCTTCCAGAGCTTCATATCCCAAAAATAGACCAATTTGTGGTCTATACTGATGCCTCTGACTTTTCTTTGGGAGGTATGCTTGTTTGTATATATGATAATAAAGAATTCACATGTGAAATTTTTAGTGGTGTTTTCAGTGTAGATATTCTTAAATAGATCTCCTCAGACAAAGAGATTTATGATGTAAAGAAATGTCTAGAGAAGTTTATATTAAAAATCCTCCACCTAGCTCATTATTTTGTAAAAACTGACTGTACTAGATTTTTGACCTTTAGAGAAAAGGATCATGGTCAAAAAGATGGTCGCGATAAATATGTAAGGTGGTAGGCCTTTTTAAACCAATTTAACTTCTCTATAAAACATATAAAAGGCACTGATAACATATTAGTAGACTGGCTAAGTAAGATTCCTCCTACAACTTTAATGCATCAACCCAATCTTGGTTTTAATTTAACTAGAATCTACAACAAAGGGTTTATTTCTCTGAACATTCTTGTCCCTGAATAAATTCTCTAAGAAGGGTTGCATCCAAGATACACTCAAATATCTTATGCAATAAGACAAGATCTATAGATGTCTTCCACAACAACAATACATGCAGACTGAGATCGAAGCACTAGTGTAATCACTATTGAAAGTCTCAACAATGAATTTCTATTTCACCAGTTTAATGAGCTATTAAAATGCCCTCTATGGACATGGCTAATAAAAATAAGATCATGGATAGTAAGATATGGTCCACACTGTATCCATGAAGAAGAGAATCATGACCAAGACATCGTGGTACATACAATTATCAAATGATAGCTAGAATGGGAATCATATTTCTATATTACTCCTCACTGTCATGCATGTGAAGCTAGACCCCAACATTGGCATCTTTCTAGTACCTTTCGGATAAAGTTTCTCTTTTAGCTGATAAGTGAAGATGACCTACTTACTGAAGTGGAATAAATGTTGGACCGACTAAGCTAGACATCTTCATCCAACACATCCAATAGTATATCACTATAGATTACTTTTGAGCTGTATAGCAAGATGGGATAGACACCACTTAGGCAAAGATTCGAGGCAAGATCTCCCAATTTCTATAATTAAGACCCTTTGCTAGTTATTGATCATCAACAAATTTCTAAGCATTAAGAATTTAGTAGCCTTGCTTAAGCGTATGATCTTCTCTTTCCCTCTTGAAGGAACTTGAGAATCGAAAACTTGAACAAATATTTGTATAAGAGTGTAATTGTAATTTTTTAGTTTGAATAGTGAAGCTGTAGCCATTTGGCCCCTACCTAGTGCCACCAGTTTTCTCTGTAGATAAAGAAAAGAAAGGTTGAAAGAAGGATTTCGAGGAAGCGTCTACTGACATAAAAAGAATACCAATATTTTTATGTTAGTAGATGCTTCCTTCAAATGCTTCTTTCAACCTTTCTTTTCTTTAGCTATAGAGAAAACCCATGGCAGTAGGTAGGGGTTAAATGGATGCAAATTCACTATTCAAACTATTTTTTTTATATTACACTCTTATATAAATATTTGTTCAAGTTTTTGATTCTCAAGTTCCTTCTAGAGGGCAAGAGAAGAGCATACGCTTGAGCAAGGCTACTAAATTTCTAATGCTTAGAATTTTTTTGATGATCATAGCAAAAGGTCTTATTTATAGGAATTGGGAGGTCCTACCTAGAATCTTTGCCTACACAGTGTTTGTCCCATCATGCTATACAGTTCAAAAATAATCTATAGTGATATAATGTTGGATGTGTGGGATGAAGATGTCTAGCTTGGTGGGTCCAACATTACTTCTACTTTAGTAAGTAGGTCATCTTCACTTATCGACTAAAAGAGAAACCTTATTGGGAAGGTACTAGAAAGATGCCAATGCTGAGGTCCATCTTCACATGCATGACAACAAAGAGTAATATAGAAATATGATTCCCATTCTAGCTGTCTTCTAATAATTATATGTACCATAGTGTCTTGGTCATGATTCTCTTCTTCATGGATATGGTGTAGACCGTATCTTGCTATCCATCGATAAAGAAGCAAGTAAAACCACCATAACACCAAAAATTGGTAGTAAATATGAACATCACCACGCTATGTGATTTTTAAAAACCAATTATTTTTTTTCCATATGAGGATATTTTATGATCTAAATAATTACATTGAAGGCCTTTATTTGTATGTCTATTGAATGAGTCATCATAATAGAGAGTGGGAAATATTTTTTAAATGATTAGAATAAGTAGTCTAAGATTGAAAAGTGGTACACAACTCATAACTTCAATAGTCATTCCAATAAAGAGTGTCACACTATGAGCTCTCTACTTACATAACATGAGGAATCATGTACAAGTTATGTATCACTATAAAAATGTAGGTAGATAATAGATTATGAACCCAATGATGTGGTTGGTACTAAAAGTATTTATACTTAGCCCAATAGGAAAGTGTATGAATTAAAAACATTGTTTCATTAAATTTCCCAAAAAAAATTTCAAAGCAAGGAAACTTAAAAGTCTAAATAGAATTCTTATAGTTTTCTTCAATAGAAAAACATGGCAGGTTTTCTTTTTAGCTATGAACAACATGAGCATGTTCATCATCAACCTAATCCTCTCACTACATTATACCATTTACTGATCAATGAGTTTGCACCTCTAGTCAGTAACAGAGAACTAGAATCAAAGAAGTGGTTTCTCAAAATGGAGCTATGTGATCTTAAACAATTTGATGCTTTTACCAAACATTCAGAGAATTGGCATATGAAAGTAAGAGCTTTGGATCTATAGAAATCAAGTTAAAATTCTTGCATGCTCTACCTTATAATATTATTGATAAAGTTATTGCATATTTTGATCTTAAAGGCCTAACACTTGAAGATCTTTCTCTTTTTGATGATATTGATTTTGCAAACCAACAAGCCATACAGTTACTCTCTAAGACTAAAACTATCCAAAAGCTTACTAAGCATCAAGCATCCCAAATTGCCCCCATTTTTCTAGAAATAGCCCCATTTGGCTGTCGACCATTTGTCCAACCCCGTAAATAGCAGAAGCAGTGCCGAAAGCTTTTATCCTTCAAGTGCCACTCCTTTCCACATCACCATTCTTTTTCTTCTCCTCACCATTTCCTCAAGAAACATCATAATCCATGTCCTCCATCTAAGCAACTGATTTGTTATATCTACCGTAAACCTATCCATATTGATCCGTAATGTCATTGCAAGAATCCTGCTATCAAAGCCATTTTCACCTCCAATGTAGTAGCGTGGTGGGATATTGTTGACACTCATGAAGATATTTTCCTAAAAGATGACATCTATGAACCAATTCTAGATGATCTCCCTACTGAAGACTTTGATGATGATGTAAATGCTGATGCTCTCAAATCATTAGCTAATGATTTAGAACAACCACTCACTAATATACAATGGCCCTAGCATCATGACTATTCACAACTTCCATATGAAGCATATGGAAATTGGTCTCACCATCATCACGAGGTTCAAGAATGAGACACCAAACCATAGAACAGGGATCTACTAGAGGGAGATAACCCTCTATGCCAAAGAGACCACCAAATTTACAAAGGCCCCAACATCCTCCATTGTAATTTTAGAGCTATTTCAAGCCCAATGCCTCTTGGATGAAGAATAAATTCACTAGTATAGAACTTCCAAGGGAAATACCATCATCAACAATAGAGCCATAGTGGGATGTCTTATTACCCACAGAAAATGAAGATAAGGATGAAGAAGTAGAAAGTTATTTCTACTCAGATCAAGATTACTACCCAGGTGAATGCAGTAACTTTAGAGAAGAATAAATAGAAGAAGTCATCTACCCTGAGCAATCTCTTGTTCAGGATCCAGGGAGACAAAAATTGGTATGTACTAGTATTCCTCCCTTAGAAATTCCACAACCAACGTACCTTACTCAAATGATTAATGGAAAATTTACTTAGTTCATAACTATTAAAATAAATGCCAGATTAGTAGATGCACAGATAGATATAGGAGCCAAATGGCTACGGCTTCACTATTCAAACTAATTTTTTTTTATTAAACTCTTATACAAATATTTGTTCAAGTTTCTGATTCTCAGGTTCCTTCAAGAGGGCAAGAGAAGAGCATACGCTTGAGCAAGGCTACTAAATTCTTAATGCTTAGAATGTTTTTGATAATCAATAATTAGCAAAGGGTCTTATTTATAGCAATTGGGAGGTCCTGCATAGAATATTTGCCTAGGAGGTGTCTATCCCATCATGCTATACAACTCAAAAGTAATCTACAGTGATATATTGTTGGATGTGCTAGATGAAGACATTTATCTTGGTGGGTCCAACATTGCTTCCACTTCAGTAAGCAAGTCATTTTCACTTATTGGCTAAAAGAGACACATTATCTAGAAGGTACTAGAAAGATGTCAATGCTAGGGTCCATCTTCAAATGCATGACAATGAAGAGTAATATAGAAATATGATTCCCATTCTAGCTGTCTTTTGATAATTGTATGTAGCACAGTGTCTTGGTCATGATTCTCTTCTTCATGGATATGGTGTAGATTGTATCTTGCTATCCATCGATAAATATGTTCATCATGAGATGACCTTATTTTTATTAGCCATGTCCATAGAGGGAATTTTAATAGCTCAGTAAATTGGTGAAATAGAAATTCAATATTGAGTCTTTTAATAGTGATTACATCAGTGCTTCGATGTCAGTTTGCATGTATTGTGGCTGCGAAAGACATTTGCAGATCTTGTCCTGTTGTGTAAGATATTCTAGTGTATATTGGATGCAACCCTTCTCAAAGAATTTTTTCTTGGAGAAGAATGTTCAAAGAAGCAAACCCTTGGTTGTAGATTCTAGTTAAATTGAAACTAGGATTGGGTTGATGCATTAAAGTTGTAGGAGGAATCCTACTTAACCAGTTTGCTAATATGTTATCAGTGCCTTTTATATGTTCTATATAGAAGTTAAATTGGTTAAAAAAGGCTTGCCACCTTACATATTTACCATGACCATATTTATGACCATGAACCTTTTCTCTAAAGGTCTAAAATCTAGTACAGTCAATTTTTATAACAAAATAAGGTAGGTGGAAGATTTTTAATATAAACTTCTCTAGACATTTTGTTATAGGATAGATCTCTTTGTCTGAGGAGATCCATTTAAGAACATCTGCACTGAAGATACCACTAGAAAATTTTCATAAGAATTCTTTATTGTCATATATACAAACAAGCATACCTCCCCAAGAAAAGTCATAGGCATCAGTATAGACCACAAATTGGTCTATTTTTGGGATATGAAGCTCTAGAAGAGATGTAAATTTGGATTTTATCTTTTGGACAGCAATTGTATGCTCGGTCTTCCACTGAAAATATTTTTTCTTCTGGAGAAGTTCTTACAGAATGAACCTATCTTCACTAGAGTTAAGATAGAAACTATTTAGATAATTTAATAATCCCAAAAATACCTGATGCTTGGGTATGTCAAGATTCTATGGAAAACTGATAACCTTTTCTTTAATATGTGTTTGGACCTTCAATTTAGAGTCTTAGACTATTGTTTCAAGGAAATTGTATTCTATTTTACAAAGCTGAATCTTTGTATCAAATAGAGCTATTCCTGTAACTTCTGCCAACTCTAAAAATCTTTTGAGATGGGAGGGATGGTCAGTAAGGGAATTACTAAAAATTAGAATAACATCAATATATACACACAAGAATTTAGAAATGCCTTTAAAAATATTATCCATATGGGCTTGGTAAATTACTGGAGCGTTCATAAAGCCAAATGGCATAACAGTCCACTGATAATGGTTGAAAGGGCAGTTAAATGTTGTTTTTTCTCTGTCGGCTTCTTTGACCCTAATTTGATAAAACCATGATTTGTAGTCAAACCGAGAGAAATATTTACAAGTTGCAACTTTCTCCAACAAATAGCTTTTGTCTGGAATAGGATATGAAAAGGGCTGACTAATGGCATTTAATTGTCTATCATTAATGACCATTTTTTTCTTGCCTCTTTTTTGTTCTGAGTGCTTATTGAACATAAAGGCATAGTAGCAGTAAGAAGAGGTTGATTTTTATATGAAACCATTACTTTCTAATTCTTTGATTTGTAGTTCCATATCATTGTAATCTTGCATTGGTATTGGGATCTTTTTTCCAATCTTCATATGTTTTCATTTGATGAGCTTGATTTCCATCTCAGGCATAGATTTGGACCAAAACTATTGAGAGTTATAAGAGCAAATAGTGGTTCTAATATTTTCTCCTATAGCTTGTATTTCATCAAGAATTACCACTTCAGGTGTTTGGGTCATAAAGCTTGGAAATTGCTTAGTGGCATAGATAAGTCGAGGAATCTTCAACTTTAATTATCTATAGTAAACATGATACTCTTAGTAGTTGATCCATAAGATTAGTATCTATCAATAAAAGTACCACATAGTAGAATATCTATAGCTATCCTATCTAAGGCAAAAAAGTCACACTAGAAGATTTTATCTTGAATCCTAAGGGTTTGTTGATGTTTATATTTTTTACATACAAAGCTATTCCCCTAGACATCTAGGCTTTTATAAGCTAGGGTTTCATCCAATGTCTTCCAATCATGGATGATTTATGATTTTGAAAATAAGAGAGAAGCTTCTATCTCTATCTATGCATCTACTAATCTAGCATTTATTTCAACAGTTATGAACTGAATTTTTTTTCCATTAATCAGTTGAGTAAGGTAAGCTGGTTGTGGAATTTCTAAGGGAGGAATACTAGTACATACCATTTTTTGTCTCCCTAGATCCTGAATAAGAGATTGCTTAGGGTAGATGACTTCTTCATCTTCTACTTCTTCTTCTCTGAAGTTACTGCATTTACCTAGGTAGTCATCCTGATTTGAGTAGAAAGAACTTTCTACTTCTTCATCATTATCTTCCTTTCCTATGGGTAATAAGACATCCCACTGTGGCTCTATTGTTGATGCTAGTATTTCTCTTAAAATTTCTATAATGGTGAATTTATTCTTCATCCAAGAGGCACTGAGCTTGAAAGAGCTCAAAAATTACAAAGAAGGATGTTGGGGCCTTTACAAAGTTGGTGGTATCTTTGGCATAGAGGGTTGTCTCCCTCTAGTAGATCTGTCTCCTCTAGTCCATGGTCTGGTGTCTCATTCTTGAACCTCATAATGATGGAAAAACCAATTTCCATATGCTTCATATAGAATTTTTGAATATTCATGATGCCAGGGTCATTGTCTATTAGTGAGTGGTTGCTCTAAATCATTGATTAATGATTCGAGAGCATGAGCATCTACATCATCATCAAAGTCTTCAGTAGGGAGATTATCTAGAATTGGTTCAAGGATGTCATCTTGTAGGAAAATATCTTCATCAGTGTCAACAATATCCTACCACACTACTATGTTGGAGGTGAAAATGGCTTTGACAACAAGATTCTTTCAATGACATTGTGGAGAAATATGGCCAAGTTTACGACAAATATGGAAAATCAATTTCTTAGATGGAGGACATGGAATACGACATTTCTTAAGGAAATGGTGAGGAGAAAAATAATAATAGCGTAGAAAAGAGTGGCGCTTGAAGGATAAATGCTAGTGATGCTGCTTCTACTGTTTCATAGGTTGGACAAATGATCGACATCCAAATAGGGCTATTTCTAGAAAAATGGGGAAAATTTGAGATGATTGATGATTAGTAATCTTTTGGAAAGTTTTAGTCTCAGAGACTAACTACATGGCTTAATGTTTTGCAAAATCAATAAAACCAGAAAGAGAAATATCTTCAATTGTTAGGGCTTTGAGATCGATATATGTAATACATTTATCAATAAGATTATAAGGTAGAGCATGCAAGAATTTTAACTTGATTTTTATAGATCCAAAGCTTTTAATTCTATATGCCATTCTCTAAATTGTTTGGCAAAAGCATCAAATTGATTAAGATCACATAGCTCCATTTTGAGAAGCCACTTCTTTGATTCCAGTTCTCTGTTACTAATTGGAGGTGTAAACTCATTGATCAATAAATGGTATAATGCAATGAGGGGATCAAGCTGATGATGAACACGCTCATGTTGTTCATTTTATATCATAGAATCCCACCATTGGGTGATAATTCCCAAAAATAATTTTGAAGCAAAGACTGTAGTACCTACTAGATCTAAATGAGCATTTATCATGATGACTCGCATGGAGTTACACTAGGTTGATATTTCATTTAAGTGATTTAGCAAAACATCTATATTTAGGTACCATGGCTGTAGTTAAACATGTGTTCTTTGCATCAAATAAGTACTGGGATGTTTCTTATGGGGTTTGAAATTAGAACCAAATTTTACCCCATATGTTATAGCCAAAATTCGTGTTTCATCTTCTTGATCTTGCTTGACTAACTAGTCAAGGTTTCATCTAAAGCTACTAACTTAGTATCAATGGAAGACAATTGATTTTGTATATTTATACAAACTTGGTTTATAATGTATTCAAGAATAACTAATTGATCTAATTGATGCTTGATATATAATCCATCTTTACACAGGTCATCAAAATTTTCTGAGAGATGGGAATTGAGTGTAGACATGTAATTCTCGTGCTTGAATTTATTTGAGGGTTCTACATCTCCTTGAAATGCAGTAGAAAAATATTGAACAATTCCTTGTGGCTACTTATATATTCCTTTATGGAGTGGCCATCTTCCACCTTTATACAGATTGACCTTATTATCTGTATAAAATTCTAGATTGTCTTCCCTTGGAAGATTCATTAGTGTGAAAGGTATCTGACCTTTTGGATCAGGTCCTTGATTGATCTCCTCATCTTCTATTAAAATATGACCTATTTTTATAGTCCTTCTAGATGAAGAATTTGAAGGTCTGGTAGGAGAAATGATAGAAGAATTATTCACATAGAGAGATCTTGGAAGAATATTAACAGTTTTACCATCACTCTTATGCACAGAGGCATTGCCTTTCATCTTTGGAGAAATATTTTTCAACCAATCAAGTTTCCAATTAGAACGGATTTCAAAAGACTCTATATGTCCCTTTTGTAACTGGACTGTCCCACTAAATCTATGGGTATAAGGTAGATTTTCTAAGATCTTAGGATGGTTTGTGTTGGGCATGCTATATACAACATATATGTTAATAGAAGCATACTTAAATTCCCCAAACATATCAAGACCAAATAAAGAAGTAAATAAACCCCAATAATTGATGGATCCAAACTTAACTTCTTTACAACCTTTATCATGAACTACGATAGAGAGGTTTGGACAAAACTCAAAACAAATAACTTCATCATTAAGTCAGCTAAGACTAGATATTTGACAAGCATGTCTAAACTGACTTGGCATCTATCACATAGAGCTAAATATATTATAGGTTTAATATTACGAGGGATCAATGGAGTAATATGTATATAGATAAAACCAAAATGGACAAATTTGACATCTTCATGAGATCTGATGTACTTGATCTTAGGTTTAGGTAATAAGGACAAAAAATTTGTTTGAAAATTTATTTTGGGCTTATAACTCAAGGTGAGTTCAACTGATTTGATTCTTGGTTTTACAAAAGACAAATAAGTAGACTTATAAATAAATTTAGACTTAAGGAGTTCATATTTCTTCTATACTTGTGAAGCCTTAATTGCCAGTGGTTTATACAGACTATTTTCTTTTTCAAGGTTATCCTCTGTGACTTCTATATCAGGACATTCAGAAAGCTGTATAAGAATAAAAAGAGGGAGATCATACATTTCTTCCATCTCAAATTCATTGAGAATTTCTACTGTAGAAGACATTTGAGATTTACCTAATTCCATTAATAAGAGGTTAAGATTCCGGAAAGCAAGAAAATTTTGGATAAGGAAAAAAAGAGTGTAATTAAAAGGGCCTATGACAAATTAATAACGGTAAGAGACTCAATGCAATAATTTTTCCAAAGAATTTTTCAAAGCAAGGAAAATTAAAAGTCTGAATAAAATTCTTACAATTTTTTTAGAATCATAAACATGAACAAATATTTTTATAAAAGTGTAATAGAAATTTTTTAGTTTGAATAGTGAAGTCATAGCCATTCAGACCTTGCCTACTGTTATGAGTTTTCTCTATAGATAAAGAAAGGAAAGGTTGAAAGAAGTATTTAAAAGAAGGGTCTAATACCAATCTTTTTATGTCAATAGATGCTTCATCTAAATCCTTCTTTCAACTTTTCTTTTCTTTAGCTACAGAGAAAACTCGTGGCAGTAGGTAGGGGCCGAATGGCTATGAATTCACTATTCAAACTAATTTTTTTCTATTACACTCTTATACAAATATTTGTTTAAGTTTATGATTCTCAAGTTCCTTCAAGAGGGCAAGAGAAGAGCACATGCTTGAGCAAGGCTACTAAATTCCTAATGCTTGAGAAGAGCATATGCTTGAGTAAGTTGATTATGGAATTTCTAAGGGAGGAATACTAGTACATACCATTTTTTGTCTCCCTAGATCTTGAACAAGAGATTTCTTAGGGTAGATGACTTCTTCTTCTTCTTCTTCTTCTCTAAATTTACTGCATTCACCTGGGTAGTAATCCTGATCTGAGTAGAAAAAAATTTCTTCTTCTTCATCCTTATCTTCCTTTTCTATGGGTAAGAAGACATCCCAATGTGGCTCTATTATTGATGCTAGTATTTCCTTTAGAGGTTCTATACTGGTGAATTTATTATTCATCTAAGAGGCACTGGGCTTGAAAGAGCTCTAAAATTGCAAAGGAGGATGTTGGGGCCTTTACAAAGTTGGTGGTGTCTTTGGCATAGAGGGTTATCTCCCTCTAGTAGATCTTTGTCCTCTGGTCCGTGGTCTAGTGTCTCATTCTTGAACCTCATGATGATGGAGAGACCAATTTCCATATGCTTTGTATGGGATTTGTGAATAGTCATGATGCCAGGGTTGGTGCATATTAGTGAGTAGTTGCTCTAGATAATCAACTAATGATTTGAGAGCATCAACATTTGCATCATCGTCAAAGTCTTCAGTGGGGAGATCATCTAGAATTGGTTCATAGATGTTATCTTGTAGGAAAATATCTTCATCAGTGTCAACAATATCCCACCATGCTGCTATGTTGGAGGTGAAAATGGCTTTGATAGTAGGATTCTTGTAATGGCATTACAGAGCAATATGGCTAGATTTACAACAAATATAGTAAATCAGTTGCTTAGATGGAGGACATGGAGTAGGATGTTTTTTGAGGAAATGGTGAGGAGGATAAAAAATGGCAATGTGGAAAGGAGCAGTGCTTGAAGGATAAATGCTTACAGTGTTGCTTCTATTATTTGCAGGGTTGGACAAATGGCTAACAGCCAAATGGGGCTATTTCTAGAAAAATGGGAGCAATTTGGGATGCTTGATGCTTAGTAAGCTTTTGAATAGTTTTAGTCTTAGAGACTAACTACATGGCTTGTTGTTTTACAAAATCAATAACATCAGAAAGATAAATATCTTCAAGTGTTAGACCTTTGAGATTGATATATGCAATAAATTTATCAATATGATTATAAGGCAGAGCATACAAGAATTTTAATTTGATTTCTTTAGATCCAAAGCTTTTACTTTCATATGCCAATTCTTTGAATTATTTGGCAAAAGCATCAAATTTTTTAAGATCACATAACTCCATTTTGAGAAGCCACTTCTTTGATTCCAGTTCTCTGTTACCAACTAGAGGTGCAAACTCATTGATTAGTAAATGGTATAATGCAATGAGAGGATTATGCTGATGATGAACATGCTCATGTTGTTCATTTTCTATCATAGAATCCCACCTTTGGGTGACAATTTCCCAAAAAAATTTGAAGTAAAGACTATAGTCCCTACTGGATCTAAATGAGTGTTTACCATGATGACTCGCATGGAGTTACACCAGGTGGATATTTCATTTAAGGGATTTAGAAAATCATCTATATTTACTTACCATGTCAATAGTTAAACATGTGTTCTTTGCATCAAAAAAGTACTGAGATGTTTCTTATGGGATTTGAAATTAGAACCGAAATTTACCCCTTATGTTATAGCTAGAATTTGTGTTTCAGCTTCCTGATCTTGCTTGACTAACCAGTCAAGGCTTTCATCTAAAGCTACTAACTTAGTATCGATGGAAGACAACTAATTCTACATATTTATACCAACTTGGTTTGTAGTGTCTTCAAGAATAAATAATTAATCTAACTGATGCCTGATATATAATACATCTTTACAAAGGTCATCAAATTTTTTTGAGAGATGGGAATTGAATCTAGACATGTAATTCATGTGCTTGAATTCATTTGAGGGTTCTACATATTCTTGAAATGTAGCAAAAAAATATTGAACAATTCCTTTTGGCTACTTATATATTCCTTTATGGGGTGGCCATCTTCCACCTTTATACAGATTGACTTTGTTATCTGTATAAAATTCTATATTATCTTCCCTTGGAAGATTCATTAGTGTGCAAGGTAGCTGACCTTTTGGATCATGTCCTTGATTGATCTCCTCATCTTCTATTAAAATATGACCTATTTTTATAGTCCTTTGAGATGAAGAAGTAGAAGATCGAGTAGGAGAAAGGATAGAAGAATTATTCATAAAGAGAGATCTTAGAAGAATATTGATAGTTTTACCATCACTCTTATGCATAGAGGCATGAAATTTCATCTTTGGAGAAACATTCTTCAATCAATCAAGTTTCAATTAGAAGGGATTTTTAAAAACTCTATATGTCCTTTTTGTAACTGGATTATCCCACTAAGTCTGCGAGCATAAGGTAGATTTTCTAAGATCTTAGGATGGTTTATGTTGGTCATGTTATATACAACATATATGTTAATAAAAGCATACTTAAATTCCTCAAACATATCAAGACCAAATAAATAAGTAAATAAACCCCAAAAATCGATGGATCCAAACTCAACTTCTTTACAACTTTTATCACGAACTGTGACATAGAGGTTTGGACAAAACTCAAAATAGATAACTTTATCATTAAGTCAACCAAGACTAGATATTTAATAGGTATGTCTAAATCTGACTTGGCATCTATCACATAGAGCTAAATATATTACAAGTTTAATATTACTAGGAACCAATGGAGTAATATGTATATGGATAAGACTAAAATGGACAAATTTGACATCTTCATGAGATCTGATGTAATTGATCTCAGGTTCAGGTAATAGGGGCAAAATATTTGTTTGAAAATTTCTTTTGGGCTTATATCTCTGGGTCAGTTCAACTGATTTGATTCTTGGTTTTACAAAAGACAAATAAGTAGACTTTTAAACAAATTTAGACTTAAAGAGTTTAGATTTCTTATATACTTGTGAAGCCTTAATTGCTGATGGTTTTTATAGACTATTTTCTTTTTCAAGGTTATCCTCTATGACTTATATATCATCACATTCGAAAATTTGTTCAAGAATAAAAGGAGGGAGTTCATATATTCCTTCCATCTCAGATTTGTTGAGAATTTCTACTGTAGAAGACATTTGAGATTTATTGAATTCCATTAATAAGAGGTTAAGATTCTAGAAAGCGAGAAAATTCTAGATAGGGAAAAGAGGAGTGCAGAGTAAAAGGGCCTATGACTAATTAATAATTGCCAAAGACTCAATGCAATAATTTATATATTACTCCTCTATGTCATGCATGTGAAGCTGGACCCCAACATTGGCATCTTTCTAGTACCTTCCAGATAAGGTGTCTCTTTTAGCTGATAAGTTGGATCCACCAAGCCAGACATCTTCATCCAGCGTGTCCAATAGTATATTAGTATAGATTACTTTTGAGTTGTATAGCATGATGGGATAGACACTGCCTAGTCAAAGATTCCAAGCAGGACCTCCCAATTGCTATAAATAAGACCCTTTGCTAGTTATTGATCATCGAAAAATTTCTAAGCATTAGGAATTTAGTAACCTTACTAAAGTGTATGCTCTTCTCTTGCCCTCTTGAAGGAACCTGAGAATCAAAAACTTGAACAAATATTTGTATATGAGTGTAATAGAAAAAATTTAGTTTGAATAGTGAAGTCGTAGCCATTCAACCCCTGCCTACTGCCAGGGGTTTTCTCTATAGCTAAATAAAATAAAGGTTGAAATAAGGATTTGGAAAAAGCTTCTACTGACGTAAAAAGATAATAGATGATTCCAGTTCTCTGATAAGGAAGCATCTACTGACGTAAAAAGATTGGTATCAGAGCCAGTTTTTTGTATTGAAGAAAACTATAAGAATTCTATTTAGAATTTTAAGTTTCCTTGCTTTGAAAAATTCTTGGGGGAATTTATTGCATTGAGTCTCTAGCCATTATTAATTTGTCATAGGCCCTTTTACTCTGCACTCCTTTTTTCTCTCTCTAAAATTTTCTCGCTTTCCAAAATCTTCACATCTTATTAATGGAATTCAGTAAATCTCAACTGTCTTATACAATATAAATTCTCAATGAATATGAGATGGAAGGAATGTATGAACTCCCTCCTTTTATTCCTAAATATCTTTTTGAATATCCTGATATAGAAGTCATAGAGGATAACCTTGAAAAAAAATAGTCTGTATAAACCACCAGTAATGAAGGCTTCACAAGTATTTAAGAAATCTGAACTCCTTAAGTCTAAATTTGTTTATAAGTCTACTTATTTGTCTTTTGTAAAACCAAGAATCAAATTAGTTGAACTCACCCTGAGTTATAAGGTCAAAAGAAAATTTCAAACAAATTTTTTGTCCCTGTTACCTAAACCCAAGATCAATTACATCAGATCTCATGAAGATGTCAAATTTGTCCATTTTGGTCTTATTCGTATACATATTACTCCATATATTCCTAGTAATATTAAACCTATAATATATTTAGCTCTATTTGATAAACACCAAGTCAGTTTCAGACATGCATATCAAATATCCAGTCTTGGCTAACTTAATGATGAAGTTATCTATTTTAAGTTTTGTCCAAACTTCTCTGTCATAGTTCACGATAAAGGTTGTAAAGAAGTTAAGTGTGAATCCATCGATTTTTGGGGTTTATTTACTTCTTTATTTTGTCTTGATATGTTTGAATAATTTAAGTATGCTTCAATTAACATATCTGTTGTATATAACATGACCAAAAGAAACCATCCTAAGATCTTAGAAAATATGCCTTATGCTCATAGACTTAGTGGGACAGTCTAGTTACAAAAGGGACATATAGAGTCTATTGAAATCCTTTCTGATTAGAAACTTGACTGGTTAAAAAATGTTTCTCCAAAGATGAAAGGTCATGCTTCTGTGTATAAGAGTGATGGTAAAACCATCAATATTCTCCCAAGATCTATTTCTATGAATAATTATTCTATACTTTCTCCTACCAGACCTTCTACTTCTTCATCTTGAAGGACTGTAAAAATAGGTCATATTTTAATAAAAGATGAGGAGATCAATCAAGGACCTAATCCAAAAGGTCAGCTACCTTGCACACTAATGAATCTTCCAAGGGAAGACAATCTGGAATTTTATATAGATAACAAGGTCAATATGTATAAAGGTGGAAGATGGCCACCCCATAAAAGAATATATAAGTAGCCAAAAGGAATTGTTCAATATTTTTATGTTGCATTTCAAAGAGATGTAGAACCCTCAAATGAATTCAAGCATAGGAACTACATGTCTAGATTCAATTCCCATTTCTCAATTTTTTTTGATGACCTTTGTAAATATGTATTATATATCAGGCACCAGTTAGATTAATTAGTTATTCTTGAAGAAAATACAAACTAAGTTTGTATAAATATGCAAAATTAGTTGTCTTCCATCTATACTAAGTTAGCAGCTTTAGATGAAAGCCTTAACTGGTTAGTCAAGCAAAATCAGGAAGTTGAAACACAAATTTTGGGTACAACATATGGGGTAAAATTTGGTTCTAATTTCAAACCCCATAAGAAATATCCCAGTACTTCTTTGATGCAAAGAACATATGTTCAACTATGGCCATGACACTTGAATATAGATGATTTTCTATATCCCCTAAATGAAATATCTGCCTAGTGTAACTCCATGTGAGTCATCACAGTAAATGCTCATTTAGATGCAGTAGGTACTACAATTTTTTCTTCAAAATTCTTTTGGAGAATTATCACCCAATGGTTGGATTCTATGATAAGAAATGAACAACATGAGCATGTTCATCATCAAACTGGTCCTCTTGTTGCATTATACCATTTACTGATCAATGAGTTTGCACTTCCAATCGGTAACAGAGAACTGGAATCAAAGAAGTGGCTTCTCAAAATGGAGCTATGTGATATTAAACAATTTGATGCTTTTGCCAAATAATTTAGAGAATTGGCATATGAAAGTAAAAGCTTTGGATCTATAGAAATCAAGTTAAAATTTTTGCATGCTCTACCTTATAATCTTATTGATAAAGTTATTGTGTATATCGATCTCAAAGGCCTAACACTTGAAGATATTTCTCTTTCTGATATTATTGATTTTGCAAAACAACAAGCCATGTAGTTAGTCTCTGAGACTAAAACTATCCAAAATCTTACTAAGCATCAAGCATCCCAAATTGCCCCTATTTTTCTAGAAATAGCCCCATTTGGCTATCAGCCATTTGTCTAACCCCATAAATAGCATAAGTAGAACCGTAAGCATTTATCCTTCAAGCGCCGCTCCTTTCCATGCCAAAATTCTTTTGCTCCTCCTTATCATTTCCTCAAGAAACGTCATACTCTATGTCCTCCATCTAAGCAACCAATTTGCTATATCTGTCGTAAACTTGGCCATATTGCTTCACAATGTCATTGTAAGAATCCTATTGTCAAAGCCATTTTCACCTCCAATGCAGTAGTGTAGTGGAATATTATTGACACTGATGAAAATCTTTTCCTATAGAATGACATCTATGAACCAATTCTAGATGATCTCCCTACTGAAGACTTTAATGATGATGCAAATGTTGATGCTCTCAAATCATTAGCCAATGATTTAGAGCAATTGCTTACTAATATGAAATGGCCCTGACATCATGAATATTCACAACTTCCATATGAAGCATATGGAAATTGGTCTCACTATCATCATGAGGTTCAAGAATGAGACACTAGACCACATACTAGAGGACAATGATCTAAATAGAGGGAGACAACCCTCTATGCCAAAGATACCACCAACTTTGCAAAGACCCCAACATCCTCCTTTAAAATTTTAGATATCTTTTAATCCCAGTGCCTCTTAGATGAAGAATAAGTTCACTAGTATAGAAATTATAAGGGAAATACTAGAATCAACAATAGAACCACAGTGGGATGTCTTATTACCCACATTAAATGAAGATAAAGATGAAAAAGTAGAAATTTATTTCTACTCAGATCAGGATTACTACCCAGGTGAATGCAGTAACTTTAGAGAAGAAGTAGAAGAAGAAGAAGTCATCTACCCTGAGCAATGTCTTGTTCAGAATTCAAGGAGACAAAAACTGGTATGTACTATTATTCATCCCTTAGAAATTCCACAACTAGCTTACCTTACTCAGCTGATTAATAGAAAATTTGCTCAGTTCATAACTGTTAAAATAAATGCCAGATTAGTAAATACATAGGTAGATACATGAACTTCTCTCTCATTTGCAAAATCACAAATCATCCATGATTGAAAGACATTGGATGAAACCCTGGCTTATAAAAGCCTAGATGTCCAAGGGAATACCTTTGTATGTAATAAATATAAACATCAACAAACCCTTAGGATTCAAGATAAAATCTTCTAGTGTGACTTTTTTGACTTAGATATGATGCCTTTAGATATTAAACTAGGTGGTGATTTTATTGATAGATACTCACCTTATGAATCAACTACTAAGAGTATCATGTTTACTATAGATAATGAAAGGTTGAGGATTCCTCGACTTATCTATGCCACTGAGAAATTTCCAAGCTTTATGACCCAAACACTTAAAGTCGTAATTCCTACTAAAATACATGATATAGGAGAAAAGATTAGAACCACTATTTGCTTTGATAACCCTCAACAATTTTGGTCTAAATCTATACCTGAGATGGATATCAAGCTCATCGAAGGAAAACATATGAAGATTGGGAAAAAGATCCCAATACTAGTGCATGATTACAATGATATGGAACTACAGATCGAAGAATTAGAAAGTAATGGTTTCATATAAAAATCAACCTATTCTTACTACTCTATGCCTTTATGGTCAATAAGCACTCAAAATAGAAAAGAGGCAAGAAAAGAATGGTCATTAATTATAGACCATTAAATGCCATTACTCAGCCCTTTCCATATCCTATTCTAGATAAAAGCTATTTGTTGGAGAAAGTTAAAACATGTAAATATTTCTCCCAGTTTGAATACAAATTAGGTTTTTATCAAATCAGGGTCAAAGAAGCTGACTGAAAAAAAATAGCATTCAGCTACCCTTTCAGCCATTATTAGTGGACTGTTATGCCATTTGTCTTGATGAATGCTCTAGCATTTTACCAAGCCCATATGGATAATATTTTTAAAGGTACTTCTAACTTCTTGTGTGTATATATTTATGATATTCTAATTTTTAGTAATTCCCTTACTAACCATCTCTCCCATCTCAAAATATTTTTAGAGCTGGTAGAAGTTACAGGAATAGCTCTATCCGATACAAAGATTCAACTTTGTAAAACAAAATGCAATTTCCTTGGAATGATAGTCTAAGACTCTAAATTGAAGGTCTAGCCACATATTAAAGAAAAGGTTATCAATTTTCTAGAGAAGCTTGACAAACTCAAGCTTCAGGCATTTTTGGGATTATTAAGTTATCTAAATAGTTTCTATCCTAACTTTGGTGAAGACAAGTTCATTCTACAAAAACTTCTCTTGAAGAAAAAAGCTTTCTAGTGGAAGACCGAACATACAATTACTGTCCAAAAGATAAAATCCAAAGTTGTATCTCTTCTAGAGCTTCATATCTCAAAACAGACCAATTTGTGGTCTATACTGATGCCTCTAACTTTTCTTGGGGAGGTATGCTTGTTTGTATATATGACAATAAAGAATTCATATGCAAATTTTCTAGTTGTGTCTTCAGTGCAGATGTTCTTAAATGGATCTCCTCAAACAAAGAGATCTATGCTATAAAGAAATGTCTAGAGAAGTTTATATTAAAAATCCTCCACCTGCCTTATGTTTTTGTAAAAATTGACTGTACTAGATTTCTGACCTTTAGAGAAAAGGATCATGGTCGAAAAGATGGTCAAGATAAATATGTAAGGTGGTAGGCCTTTTTTAACCAACTTAACTTCTTTATAGAACATATAAAAGGCACTGATAACATATTAATAGACTGGCTAAGTACCATTTCTCTTGCAATTTTAATGCATCAACCCAATCCTAGTTTCAATTTAACTAAAATTTACAACCAAGGGTTTGCTTCTCTAAACATTCTTGTCTAGGAACAATTTTTTTGAGAAGGGTTGCATCCAAGATACACTCAAATATCTTACACAATATGATAAGATCTGCAAATGTCTTCTACAGCCACAAAACATGAGAACTGACATTGAAGCACTGGTGTAATCACTATTAAAAGACTCAACAATGAATTTCTATTTCACCAATTTACTGAGCTATTAAAATGCCCTCTATGGACATGGCTGATAAAAATAAGGTCATCTCATGATGAATATCTTTATCAATGGATAACAAGATATGGTCCTCACTGTATCCATGAAGAAGAGAATCATGACCAAGACACCGTGGTACATACAATTATCAAAAGATAGCTAGAATGGGAATCATATTTCTATATTACTCCTCACTGTCATGCATGTGAAGTTGGACCCTAGCATTGGCATTTTTCTAGTACTTTCTAGATAAGGTGTCTCTTTCAACTGATAAGTAAAGATGACCTTCTTACTAAAGTGGAAGCAATGTTGGATCCACCAAGCCAGACGTCTTCATCTAGTGCATCCAATAGTATATCACTATAGATTACTTTTGAGCTGTATAACATGATGGGACAAACACAACCTAGGAAAAGATTCTAGGTAGGACCTCCCAATTACTATAAATAAGACCCTTTGCTATTTATTGATCATCAAAAAATTTCTAAGCATTAAGAATTTAGTAGCCTTGCTCAAGCGTATGCTCTTCTCTTTCCCTCTTGAAGGAACTTGAGAATCATAAACTTGAACAAATATTTGTATAAGAGTGTAATATAAATTTTTTAGACTGAATAGTGAAGCCGTAGCCATTCTACCCCTGCCTACTACTGCAGGTTTTCTCTGTAGCTAAAGAGAAGAAAGGTTGAAAGAAGGATGTGGAGGAAGCGTCTATTGACGTAAAAATATTGGGCACTCATAAACTCAAATCTTCTCAACATTAAAAAATTATACGAGAGATTTATGTATAAGTTTTATCTTTGAACAAAGCTACCAAAGGTGAAAGAAAATAATGTTTCATCTAGTCACTTGCACAATAAAGTTAATTCGATGAACTAAAATTTAGACTCTATTTTATGTAAGTACTTTTGTTACTTAACTATAAATTTGGAAGATCATCCAATTCATTAAGTAAGAAAATTGTTTTTCATAAATGGGTATTGAGAACACACCAAGTCATACAAAATAGTTAATTTATATTGTAATGGATTAAATAACATATTATTTGAATCAAAGATACCTTTAGAGTATATACTTACGTCAGATGATGAGGAAGTGATTAGGGATGGTAAGTGATTGTGAAGGTCAATGATGGAGTGATAAGGGATGGTGATGGTCAATGATAGAGTCATTAGGGATGATGAAGGATGAGGAAAGAGTGGTTAGGGATTGTGACGGATGAGGAGGGAGATATTAGGGATGATTATGAATGGTGATAGTCAATAGATAAGTGATTATGGATGATAAGAGAGAGATTAGAGATGATGAGGGATAGTGAAGGTAAATAAGGGAGTAATTAGGGACAAGGAAAGATGATGAGGAAGTGATTAAGGATGATGATGATGAATGAGGATGAAGTGATTAGGGATGAGGCAAGAGTAATTGGGGATGATTATAGATGATGAGGGAGTGATTAGGGATAGTGAGGGATAGTAAAGGTAAATACATGAGTGATTAGGGAGGAAAGGGAGTGATTAGAGATGATTAAGAATAGCGAGGTTCAATTAGGGAGTGATTACACATAGTTTGTAATGATGAGAGAGTGATTGGGGGTGATAAGGGATGAGTAGTAAATGAGAAGGGATGAGGGAGGGATGATGAATAAGTGAAATTAAGACAAATTTTTAGTTTTATGTTTGTAGGTCATCAATGTGACCTATGTTTTTCCAATCACACTACTTTGGATCAAGTTCAAAGTGAGTGGTTTGCAAACTTCAATTCTTAGAAACCTAAGACTCCTAGAAATGCTATGAAATAACTCAAAAGGCACAAAAACCTTAAAAATGACTATGTGTTTACCAAAAAATGGAAATTAATTACAAATATTATGTGCTAAAATCCATAGGTTCAATATTGAGGGTCTAAAAATGCCTAAGTACTGACTTGATTGGATTTTAAAAATCTATTTTTCATGTCATAAGGCCTACAACTATGAAACCAACTCTATCAGATGCAAACTGGCCCTACTTTCTTATAATTACTAAAATAAATTTAAATTGTAATTTTACATTTATTATATTAAATATTAGCTTAAATTAAATATTTCATCAAAATAATAGGAACGTGTATGTATTCCTCATAACACATACACATTCCCCATAATGTATACTCATTATTGATAATTATTACATGTTATTTTTAATGGGTATATGTTATTAGTAATTTTTACATGTTATTAGGAATGTGTTTGCATTTTTGAGATTAAAATTTAAAAATTCAAGCCTTTTGGCTCAGAAATGGCTTGAATTTCCTAGCCAAAGGCTTAGACCTATCAATCTACAACTGAATCCAAGATTTTAGATAGAAAACAATAAATTTCAATTTCATCACATAATACACTATGTATTTCAATAAAAAAATTCAAAAAATTATTACCATGAAAATGAACACACTATCCTGTTTTAAAACATATAAATTTTATAATTTTGAACTATTTTAAGAGTTCAAACTATGTTGATTTTTAACAATACCTTTCTAGGCCACTACATGCTATAATTTACACTCCTATTCATGTTTATGTAATTTGTATTTCATTGATCCAAATGCAAAAAAAAATTATATGGTCACAAACTAGATCTAATTCTACACACATTCAAAAACAAAATAATTTTTTTTTGAGGTACTTAAGGGGGCCACACAATCGACTATCCATTTTTTCGTCAATGTTTAGAATCTATACACTTGAAAAATTAATAAAAATTATATTCATTCAAAAAAATAAAACAATATAGGTCACAAACAAGAAGATATTATCAAAATATTTACCAAAGGGTTTCAAAGAATATTAAATGATCTAAAAAAATGGTGGGCCATATGACCGTCTATCTAACCTATTTTTTTAAAAGTTTATTTTCAAATTTTAAATGTTTACCCTAGTTAAGCTTAACCATTTTCCAAAAAAAAAAGTTTTGAAATATATAATTTTTATAATTTTGAACTATTTTAAGAGTTTAAACTATGTTGATTTTTGACTATACCATTTTGAGGCCACTACATGATGTAAATTTACTTGCCTATTCATGTTTATGTAATTTTTATTTCATCGATCCAAGTGAAAAATAAATTATATGGTCCTAAACTAGGTCTAATTCTACACACATTAAAAAAAATCAAATTTTGTATTTTTGAGGTACTTAAGGAGACCACATGGCTAGCTATCTATTTTCTTATCAGTTTTTAGGATCTATATAATTGAAAAATTAATAAAAATTATATTCATTAAAAAAAAAAACATTATAGGTCACAAACTAGAAGATCTTATATAAATATTTTCCAATAGGTTTTAAATAATATTAAATGATGCTAAAAAGTGGTCAGCCACGTGATCATTTATCTACCCTATTTTAAAAAAAAAAATCATCTTCAAATTTTAAATGGTTGTCCTAGCTATACTTGACATTTTTTTCAAAAAAAATAGTGTTTTGTAAACTAGACTCAAAATACTACAATTCATGCTCTAATACCATTTTTAAATTTTGAGTGTAGCCATCTCAAATTGTCTATAAAAGCTGAGATTTATGAAATTTTAAGAAAATCATGTCCATGAGTAGGCCCCTTATTTCCTTCAACTTTGTGAACTTACCCCAAAAACATGATCATATGTATCTCCCCACTAGGAACCTAGTATAATAAACTAGTGGTACTGCCAAAGAGCATGTATATGTATAACGTATGGCATTTTAGGATTTGTAATTCTCTACATATGTATAATAGCATTAGGGGTGTGTGGAACCCATCAGTAAATGCTCTGTGGTTTATTTGAAGTAGTAGTAATAAGAATATGTTTAAGTGATTTGAATATATGAATATGGTACGTATTAGATAAGGATTATATTGAATCCATTATCTATCTTTGATGTAATGGTTTCTCAATTACTAGTCACATGGGAAAGGGGATTGCCTATTGATAGACATTTCATAGAGGATTAAACTTTGTAGGTTTGATATTTAACTACCTGAGTATAGATTTCTCTTGTTGAAGTGGATGTTCATATGAAACTCCATAAATTATAATTGCCCGATTGGCTTGAATGTATTTAACACACCCATGCATTGTATAAGGTATTGCCTGAAGTGCGTGTATCCAAAATCATCCCAATAACATATTGAATACTCTCATATATGGTATAATGGAAAAGGTAGTAATCACATGCTATGGACCTATATATAAAGGTATGTCAATCTTAACAAGAATTTTTTGTGAGGACCCAAAAAATGCTCTAATTGATTTAATCGAAGGATGTAAATAATCATGTATAAAATCCAAGTGTGTAAGTAATGTAATGGTGAAAACATTTTCACTATCATAATTATCAATCATAACATTATTTATAGGTTGTTGATCAACATATGATCTAATAAATAAGGGATGAATATTTGAGTAATCATCCACACTCACATTGTCACTGAATGTAATAGAAGGTTTATAAACCATGTGAGGTGTGTGTCGTATATAAGTACTAATAAGACCATTTAATGGGATCCCATAATGTGATGGAGGAGGATGTGCATTATATACCATTTTTACTTTTGGTTCCTTCTTAGAATGGTCTTACAAAGGATTATTAAACATCTTATAATTATAGTGATCACCATGTTGTGAACCTAATTATTTCAGACGATCATCAAATGTAATCTTTTAGTCATCGATGATGTCTTGGATCTTATGCTTCAAGATAAAACATTGGTTTGTAGAATGCCCAGGGCCTTGGTGATAGTCATAATAAGAATTTGAATCATATCCTTTGAGTATATGTTGACTCATATCAACCTCTATGGGTTGAGTGAGAGATTTGGGGTGACACTCCATAAGCTTCAGAAGTAACAAAGTTGGGGACTCAAATAAGCATGCAGCTGGGCATTGATTTAAAACAAGAGACTACAAAGATAGTAAATCTAAAAACTAGTAGCCATATGCATATCAATTATAGAAAAAGAGATACTAAATCATTTAGAATCAAACACTGAAAATAAAACATTACTATAGAAAAGAGGAAGATAACTGTTTGAGAGTAAGCCTTGTAGGGGAATTTCCAAGTAGTGGTCCCACAGTGTTAGTGGTCCCACAGTGTTGACAACACCATAATCCATAGGGTTGGAAGTTCTAATGGGAATGAAAATTAGAGGAATTGTCTTATCTACCTTTACCTTTGAGGCATTCAAACCTTCATTGCCTTGTATATTCAAAATGCTATATTTGAGGAGAGGAGTTCTAAAGCTTTTTACCTTGAGGGGGTCCTCAATATTATCAATGTTCTTTAAACATTCCGTAATACTATTTGGAAGTCAAAACAAAGCAGGGGTATCCTTGTCAATGTTCAAAATTTAAAGGAAGAGAGGTTTTATGGATAAAACTACTTCAACACTTAAAACCACACAAGGACTTCTATTTCAATACCTATAACTTTCCTTAAAATTTAAAGCGACAACAATAAATAATTTATCAATGTTAACAACTGAAAACTTAAAATCTTCATTAAACGACGAAAAAAAATATTGATATATATATAGATAAATAAAATATTAGAAGCTATATCCTCTTTTAAAAAGACTTAAATTTTTCAAAACCATATGAACTTAAAGGTAAAACCGTATAGCCGAACTACCCTATTTTACCTCATAAAGGGTTTCCATCCAAACTCGTATCGGAGAGGTACATAAAACAAAGTCCACACGAGTGACTATGTTAGGACGGCTTTCAAGTATTATATGGGTTACATGTTACTGTGTTGCAACTTCCTCAACTATGATTTGATTCTTGGGAGTGGGAGGATTGTAGAGTTTTCTCATACTTGATGAAATGAAATACAATGAGTTTTAATAACGTCCACGAGACTAAATAGTCTATGTGACCAAGTGTCAAGATCATTAGAGATTCTTCATATTCTTTTTGAAGTCATCTCACCTCCTATGAATCTTTACCAATAGCCAAGTTGTGTTGTGTAGCCTCTCCTCCTCAAATAATTCACTAAAACTGCCCACATTCACGTTGTTATCCTGTTGCATATGAATATCCTTGTACGCATCGCACTCCCTAATAAAGTGTCATTCAGTTTCAACCACTCTATCATTGCAAAAAATGCATGTCCTATCTTCCCATCTTTCCTTGGGAACCATCCATCTTCTCGTTTCACACCTAAGATGGTGTGAACCGGTCCTCAATTGTGCCATTAGGATCCTAGCATTACCTTTAAGTTCAGCACTTAGGTATGCTTTATCCCTGTGCTCCCAAGTGGGATTAAACTCTTTGATATAATGCCTTTTTTTACATCCAATCTGATTTGTCCACATGGTAGTCCTGAATTTTTCTAATACAAACTTTTTTATTTCCTCTTTGGAGTTAGGGCACTCATTTAACTTAATGTTCCATTTTCCTAGCCACTTGATGTTTTGCTTCATCCACGTCTTCTTCCTCTAATCTAGCACCTCATTCACCACCATTTTGGGCCACCGGTGATTCCCCATGTTTTCAACCTTTTTTTATGTAGCTTAGTACCTGTGAAATCGCGACAACTTCCATTGGCAAAGTACTGGCTTCTGCCAGGATGATCTCATATGGAACAATTGCTTTAACTTTAAGACTACTAGTGATAAGATGTTTTTGAATTCTTTCCAACTGTCTCCATCTGTGATTTGACATGCTGCTTCCCCAAACCTCACAATCGTAGAGGACAACCAGTGTGACCAGCAAACCAAAAAGGGTTTTCTTGGTTTTCCAGTCCCAAAGTTCTACTTTCTTGCATCTGTTCTGGAGAAGGTAAGAAGCTCTCCAACCTCCTTGAATTCTTTTTGCCCTACGAGTTTCCCAATTGAGTCTGTTATGAAAAACAATACCAAGATACTTGTATTCTTTGACGATTTCCAATGGGCTACCTTCGAGCTTAAAATTAGTTTGTTGTTGTTTCCTTTTTAGAGAGAAGATCATGACTTTAGTCTTGCTAATGTTCACTTGCATCCCAACATCTTGGCAAAATAGCTTTAAATCCTTCAAATGATCCCTCAAACCATGGGTAGTTTTTGATATAAGAATAAGATCATCTGCATATAGAAGTAGCTTTACTACAACACTGGTCAACTGAATGCCACCTCCTTCAGTTTTATTTATCCATTCCTCAAGTTTGTCTATGTAAAGGCCACACAAAGTGGGGGAGAGTGGGCACCCTTGATTGACCCCTATGTTACTACTAAAGCATTCAGACATGCCTTCTCTAGTTCTAATTTTTGCTCTAACATGCTCATAGAGTTTGTGGACAGCTGCTCTAAACTCATCGGGAACCCCTAGTTCTTCCATCCTTTTCTAGAGTTTGTCTCTGGGTACTGTGTCAAAAGCTTTTTTAAAATCCACAAAACAACAGTAAGTTTCCCCACCTTGGGTGTTCCAAGCTTTTTCAATCAAATGCCTAAGAGTAATACCATGATCAATGGTAGAGTGCTTTGGTCTAAAACTAGCCTGTCCCTCTACTCTTTTCCCTTCTTTTTCTACCCAACTATTGATTCTACATTCGATCAAGCTCCCAAATAACTTTCCAAGAAGAGGGTTGACCATGATAGTATGATAGTTAGAGGGATTATTGATATCCCCACTCTTGAAGAGAGGGATAATGACACTAGTCATCCACTCCATTGGAAATCCCCATTGCATGACTTCATTAAAAATTCTTTTGATGTACGAAGCAAGGTGTTCAATGTCCCACTTTAAGAATTCAGCTTGCAGCTTGTCAATGTCTTGTGCTTTACCATTTGCTAATTTCTTTATACCCTGTTTGATCTCCTCATCTGAGAAGAACTCGATTGACGTGCTAACACTGGGAGAGAGAGTTTCCTCATGTTCACACTCATAAAGCAGCTTTGCATACTCTAACCATTGAGATTCTATGATATTATTTTCTGTATGTTTCTTCTCTTATTGTAGCTCCCTCCAAAAACCTTTGGGATTGTGCTTACCTAACTCTATTAGCTCCTTCATTCTTAGTATAACAATTTTTTCTTTCTTGGCTTTTAACAATTTCACATATTTTTTCTTGTTTTCTTTGTTTGGTTTGCTCTCTTTGTATGATCTTTTTGTTGCTTTGCGCTCTTCATCATACCAGGGGTTAGCCGGGAACGTGTTAGAGACTCCTTTTCGAGGCTTGGATTTATTGCAAATATTTAGAGCCTTGTGGATCAAAGGGACCAACAAACTGTTGTCAATGTGATTCCTCATGATATTGTTTTCTTTAAGCCCAACTTTGTTTTTGGTCATCTCAATGTGCTGCCCAAGGGTAGTAGTAAAGAGTTCTTGGTTTTTTTAATTCAAAATGATTTTACCATGCAGATTCGTTGTCCTAACCTTGTGTTGAGCTTTCCTTTCACTTTGCTTGTTTGTGAGAAAGCCAAACTTAACCAAGAGGGGCATATGGTCAGATTTCATCTCCATATGGAATTCCCCTATAACAAACTCCAGTAACCTAGCAGTCAAATTTTTAGAACAGATGACATAATCAACCATACTTTGACCATTGTAGGTTTTGCATGTAATACCTCCAGATCTTGGCCAAGCTCTTGTCCCGTTACATATAACCATGTCATACAAACTAAAAAGTCCTAAAAGTTTGGCACCGAAGTGTGTCACACTGCCTTTTCCATCTTGTGACATTCTTTTCCAAAGTTGGTCCCCACTCTCTTTTAGCCATAAGGGATTGTTATCCTTTCTATCTTCTCCTTCCATCTGAAGAGATTGATTATTGGCCGTTCTAGCATTGAAGTCTCCTATTAAAATAATTTCCCCTGATGTGCTAAAAATAGAGATATCTTTATTTAACGTTGCATACGGGTCTTCCCTATCCAAGTTTCTCTTTTTGTATAACATTGACACTTTCGGGGCAAAGTAACAAGCAGCCAACCTGATTATGTCCTTATTGTCTATTATTTTCAGCCAAATGTATTGTTTGTTGGGATCCTCCTCTATTTTCACTGTTTCATCCCACCCTTCTTTTATTAGCACGGTGACCCCCCCATGACCCTTTCCTGTCTCCGTCCCTTCGTTCCATACTGAGATTTTCTTGTACCCTACAAAGTCTGGGACTTTGCATCCATCATGCTCATGTGTTTCGGTTAAAATAATAATGTCTTTCCCTTCTACTATGGGCCCCAACCCTGGTCCTCTTCTCCAAGGGTATCCTCTGCAATTCCAACTTATCATATGCAGAGATTCTCATGGGGCCCCGAATTCCTATTTTTTTTGGAAAGAGGTCTCACTGATTTGAGCTTTTCCATTTTTCAGCCATGCCCATTTTCCATCCTCTTGTTTTTTTCACTTTTTCCCACTCCTTTCTTCGTTCTTCTTGTTGTGTGAATGTTAAGTCCTCATCAAGGAAAATGTGGGTGCCTCTGAGTAGCCCCCTATTCTTTAAAATTGTGTTCTTATCCTCTATGTTTCTCAAGATAACTCTTACGTGTCTATTCCTTCTTTCTTCTGTTTTCTTTCCAATCCTGTTTGCCTACTTGATAACACCCGTCCATTTCAATTCTTCTTTTAGAAAATCTCTTGCTAAGATGTCAGTTCTTTCTTTCTCGCCAAAATCCCTCAAACCTTTGATGATAATATTAACCTCCTTGTCTTGTTTGTCTTTTTCTTCTTTTATGTGTCTCTTGATTTGTTTCTCGATGTTTTCTTTTTGCTCATGAATTAGTTCTCTGACAACTTGAGCCCAGGATTTTGCTTCTTCTAGTTGATCTCTCAACTTATTCTCCCTTAATTCCATGCTTGCCATAGCTGTTTGGATCTTTTCTAGATGTGAAATGTCACTTTTTATCCCTGTTTCTGATATACTTTTTGTTGATTTTGTTTTATCTAGCTCCAATTTTAGATAGACCAGCTCCTGTTGACCCCTTATCATGTTGCTTTGCAGAGTTAAAACTTGCTCTTTGAGCAACTTGTTTTCTCTTTCAAGGTTCGAGTTGGTTTCCAAAATTTCTTTAATTTTAGTGTTTTCATGTCGCCCTTTCTCTTCTATCTTCTCCAGCCTTTGTTTGAAGTTCATAAGCTCATTAACGTACAATTCTGATGACCACATCAGCGGTGTAGTCATAGGGATGTACGACCCTGTATGGTCTTGTGATCCATCTTCCCTTCTGTATTTGCTTATTAGAATAGTTTCTGTTTTATCTCAGTTTGTTCCCGTTCTTTGTGGCGCAAATGATTCTCAATCTCTTTCCCCTTGTCTTCACTTACCTTCTGAGTGATTCATTTTGATCACGGTGTTCACAGTGTTTCCATCTATCTTGGGTAAAATCTTAATGAGTTTTTTATTATGTTTTTGCCACTATTTACAGATTTGTCTGCGTCTTATTATCCCCTTGTATTGCTTTGCATTCGCAAATATTAATTTTCCCTCCATTTTGATAGCGTTATCATGAGGGTGTAATAATGAGAAAGGGTCCCATGTTTCCTTTATACTCTGGGCATGAGTGCTTGGATCATTAGGTCCATTTGTTAACTGGAGAGTTTGGTTCCAAGGAGTGCTTAATCTTCCCTGGTAAAGTACCCTAACCACAGATCCCATTAACTACTCTTGGGGGCCCCCTGAATCCCTTGTATGAAATGTGGAAAGCATCAAAGGCCCAAGAGTTTGCAAATTTTTGACACTTGATGAAGACCGTGTTTCCTCCGCCATATAACCCTGTGTGACCAGCTGAGGGTTATCTTTTAACTGTTTCCTTTTGTTTACCATAGCTTGCTTTGCTTTGTGAATGGTTCACCACGCCTAAAATCCCCTGATTGAATGAGTGGTTCACCACGCCTAAAATCTCTTCACATTAAAGACGTCGTGTAAACACTTCAAATCTGGGTATATCTTTAACGATGACAGCTTGCTTAAATCTGTGACTTTTGATTGACGCCATCGACAAGTGGCGTAATACGTATCTTAACTTTGTTATTGCCATCAAATCGTGTAAGGTGACAAATACTTTTCGGCCCACGCTCGGTCTCCGAATCATTCAACGTCATACAAGGATTAGCGTAATCTATGATAAGTATAAAAGAAAGATGCTTGAATGGTTCCTTTAACGTTTGAAAATGTCAGATTAGTAAAATAAAGTAAAAATAAGGAAAGAAAGGAAAATATTCATGATGACAGGCATGCACAAACTCGAGTAAGGTTTGCCTTTATCAACGGTCCACATTCGTTTTTGCAGGTTGTGTACGTTTCCCCTGCTTTTGTCATGTGTAGTGCTTTGGTACTTCTATGCTGTAGAGGTAAGTTTGATCGTTGTAGATATAGTTTCCATCGGAGATGCCGTTGCCCTGAGAAATATTTATGTCCTTATGTTAAATACTATTAATTTTTTTATTTATTTTTGGCTGGATTTTAATGAGTACTTAATGGTGTAAAGGTTTATTCAATATGTTGTTAAATGAGTGGTGGCAACAGCAAAAATAATGTATATATATTTGGTCTTTATATATGAGAGTGAGCTTGATTTTTAATTGAGAGAGTTTGGGATTCATTTCATTGTTTAAGTCTTTTTTCCATGGTGGATTTTTGTTATTACCTGATATGTAAAATATGCATGTTGGTTTTATTTTTTAGTATTTATTTTTATTAATTTGTTCTTGTGATAGAGAAATGTTGATTTGTATCTTTTCTTTCAATGACTTTAGTTGAAAAACGAATGTTAAGAGTGTAGATAAATCATTTTGTTGAGCTAGTCACCTTATTTTCCATACTTTTCTATTTAATGAAAAGCATTTTATTTGTTTTCTCTGTGTTTTTAATTTTTGAGAAGTTTAACACTTGTTTGATTGGTTTGGTTGCAAAAATGTTTTAAGTAGCATATTTAGTTTAATGAGAGATTGCATTTGCCTAAAATAGTGTCTTGAATTTCTCTATGTGGATGAAATCTAAATTGGGTTCAATTTTATAAAGCAAGTTTAGCATGGCATTGATGATGTAACAAAAGTATCTTGTGCTGTAAGTGTGAGTGTGATGCGGAGTCGAAACTTTTGGAGGCCATAACTTTTAATCTATAACTCTGTTTGAGTTCTCATTTCCATCAAAATGACCATATCAAAAAATATGATACAGTCATAACCTGGGCTATCTAGTTAGGGACATTTTCAAAACTTTTTGAAAGCCATATATGACCATCTAAGAGTCTGAAAGTGAATTTTAATATTTTTTCAAGATTTTTCAATTTTTTGAATCATCATGTTTTTTTAACAGACATGAAACTAAGTTCAACTTTATCTATTTGGTTAATTTTAGTGCTTAGGAGAAATCTTTATATTTTTACGAATGATTGAGCTTGCATACGAAACATACTCAAAACAGTGGCTACTAAAAACAAGAGGACAATTTTTTTATTTCTTAAAATTTAAAGTTTGCATGTTAATGCTAATTTTGGGTTGAGTTTTATTTTTGAACTTATATGTAAATATTTTATTCATTCAATATGAATCAATACATGTTATTATTTCATAAGTTTTGTGTATTATGTGTACTATTTTTTTTGGATAGTATTTAGATTCATTATTTGGTATCAAAGTAAGTTCCATTCTTAGAGGTGTAAAAGATGGTGAGAGGATGAAGAGCAATTGATCAAAATAAAAGGACTATGCAAGAGTTGCACAGATAAGTGGAATAATTGACTTCAATTTCAACAAATCAAGAACAAATGAAAATGGAAGATTAAGCGAAGGATGAAACATATCATAGAGTTGAAATTTCGTAGGAGGAGGAACAATAGGGACAACCTCCATCAATGGAAGAGAGGATGGCTAGGGATTTGGAGGGAGGGAACAAAGGAATCAAGGTTGACATTCCAGATTATAGATAAAGTTTAAAAATAGAGGAGTTGATAGATAGGATGAATAACATGAAGAATTTTTTCAAATGGAAAAATATGAGAGAAGATGAGAAAGTAAATTTGGCATGTAAAAAATTGAAGGGTCATGCAATGATTTGGTCAGATCACCTGTAGAAAGAAAGATAAATAAAAGTTAAAGAGAAGATCAACACGTGGAAAAAGATGGAGAAAAAGTTGAGGGAAATATTTATTCATGTTTATTATGCATAAACCATATACAGAATATTCCATAATGTAGGGCAAAAGGATCATAGTATACAAGACTCTACAGTTGAGTTTGACAAGCTTTTCATATGCGTGAAACATGATGAAACATTAGAATAATGACTATGAGCTATGTAAATGTTTTGAAGTTATTTATTCAAGATGAATTGGGCATGCCTAGAATACTTTTCATGGAGGAGGATTATTAATTAACTTTGAAGGTGAAAGAAAAAATATAAATAGAATTTCAAAAGATCAAAAGGACCAAGAAGAGTACCATCCCCTCTAGTAAGGGGATTAGGTGGGATTAATACCATTATAGGTAGGATTAATTCCATTGGAGGTGACTCATCATGTGGTACTGAAATTCAAGAAGATAATAGGAAAGGGTTTCAATACCAACAAGGAAGAAGAGGATTAGGCTATGGTGGTGTTAATGGATAGTTTTTAAATCAATGCAAAACTTATGTTTATTACAGATGTAGATAAAAAAGGCATAGAGTGTTTGATTATCCACATTATCAAGAATAATAAAGGAGGCAAAAGGATCATCTAAGATCAAATTTAATTGAGGCTAGGATAGAAGAGAAAAATACTAAAGTTGTAGCAATAGATATTGGAGAAAATCTCATGATGCTGAGAACAATGATTGCTCAAAGGAAAGAACAGGTGTAGAGTAAGGAAAGTGGTGATGCATGGCTATGAAGAAATATTTATAAAACAAGGTGTACTTTAAGAGGTAAGTTATGCAGAGTAATTATAGATGGTGTTAGTTGTTAAAATATGGCTTCTAAGGACATGATCGAGAAATTTATTTTACAATGTGAAAAGCATCCTAATTCATATTGGATTTCATAGTTTAATAAAGAGAACGACTTTAAAATAGATAAAAGGTGTTTATCAAGTTTTTTATATTAAAAACTTACAAGAATGAAATATGATGTTATGTTATACCAATGGATGCATGTCATGTGTTATTGAGAATGCCATGACAATTTGACTAGAAAACAATTCATGATAGAGAAAAGAACACATATACTTTTTAGAAAGGTGGTACAAATGTAGCTATATTGCCTATTAAAGAATAATGGTAGACATAAATTATGTTATCCACAAAAGAAATTATCAAAGATATAAAGATGATAGAATATTATTGTGCATTAACAACAAATAAAGAAGACACAAAAGTGGTACAAATACCAACAAAAATAAAAAAATGTTGAAATAATATGCAAATGTTATACCTTATGAGTCATCAAATGATTTTTCATCAAAGAGAGACACTTAACATCATATTGATTTGATTTCAAAATCAAATCTACCCAATCAAGTAACATATAAGATGAGTCCAACATAACATGCAAAATTGAATAAGTAGGTTACTGAATTGGTGAGAAAGGTAGTTGTGAGAAAGAACATGACTCCATGTGCAAAACCAACATTGTTAAGACTAAATAAATAGGAGGGTGGATGGTGTGTGTGGATAGTAGAGAAACCAAAAAGATTACAATCAAATATAGATTTCATATACTTTGTTTAGATGATATGATGGATGTTCTTACAAGAGCAAAATAATTTACCAACATTGATCTAAGGAGTAGATACTATCAAATTTAAATTCGTGAAATAGATGAGTGGAAGACATCATTCAATACTAGGGATGTATTATATGAGTGGATGGTGGTGCCATTTTGATTATCTAATGTACCCAACACATTTATGAGGGTGATGAACACAATTCTATGAGATTACATTGATACTTTTTTGGTGGTTTATTTTGATATTAAGTAAGTCTCAAGAAGAGCACTTAAGGCATTTGAAAATTGTATTAGAGTTGTTAAGGGAGGATAAGCTCTATGCTTGAATTTGAAGAAGTGTAGGTTTATGCAGGATAATTTGGTATTTTTAGGATTTGTAGTTTTAGCAAATGGTGTAAGAATGGATGAAGAAAAATTATAGATAATTGCTTAGTGGCCTACTCCAAAGATCATCATAGAGGTAATAAGTTTCCATGATTTATCAACTTTATATATATATATTTCATTAAAAATTTTAGTAGTCTAATTACACCAATAAAAAAATTTATGAGTGGAAAAGAATATAAATGGACAAGAGCAACAACATATAGCTTTGAGTTTCTGAAGAATAAGATTATAAAAAATCCTATTTTAAAATTTGCCATATTTTAGCAAAAATTTTGAGGTTTATTTTTATGCTTCACATGTGGGAATTATTTTCTTGTTGAATTAAGTTGGAAGGCCAATAATATATTTTAGTGAGAATTTGAATGAGATATGAAATAAATATTATTCATATGATGTTAAGTTTTATGTCATTATACAAGATTTAAGATATTGGAGTCACTATCCAGTGCCTAAAGAGTTTATCCTATTATAGATCATAAGTTCTTGAAGTGTGTGAATACTCAAAAGTAGTTAAATAGTAGCCATGAAAAGTGGGTATATTTCTTGCAGGGATATACTTTTGTGTTGAAGCAAAATCAAGAAAACAAAATCATGTAGCTGAGGTTTTGAGCATGAGAGTGACATTATTAACCACTATGGTCAGTGAAATAGTTGGGTTTGAAGTTATTGAGGAATTATATAATAGTAATACATATTTTAGTGAGATAGTTGAGCAATGCAAGAATCATTAACATGTGAACAAGTAATGTTTATAATGAATACTTAATCGGCATATTTATTTCTTCAATAGGAAATAATTATGTATTCTAATTGAACCTCTAAAAGAGAATATGATAAGAGAGTTACACAGTGGTGGTTTGGCTGGACACTTTGGTAGGACAAATAAAATAGATTTGGTGGAGAAGTATTCATAGTCAAATATGAAGAGAGATGTGAATAGATATGTTTCAAATTGCATGATATGTTAGGTGGCTAAAAGACATGCACAAAATATAAGGTTGTACATGCCATTACTATTTTCAAGAGGACAATGGATAGATTTGAGTATAGATTTCATGTTGGGATTACTAAACACACACAGAGCTAATGATTATTATTTTTTAAACAATTTTTCTAAGATGGTTAATTTTATTTCATCTAAGAAACCCAATAATGCCATTAGAGTTGTAGAACTATTTTTTGAGGATATAGTGAGATTGCATGGTGTTCCAAAAATCATTACATCAGATAGGGACACATAAAATTTAAGTCATTTATGGAGGAACTTATGGAAGTAGATGGGAAGTAAACTATAATTTAGTAGTGCATACTGTTGTCCCTGAAAAATGTCATTCATTTTTGGGATGACATATGGACTATTTTGGCCCTACACAGACCAAAATTGCCTCTTCCCTTTTCAAAATTTTTCCTGAGCCTTCAAATCCTTCATTTTTCAAGCTTTTCAGAAATCTATGGACTCTGCAGGCTTAAATCTATGGACTCTATAGATATGTTTCTACAAACTCAACATGCTCAAAATTGATAGATTCAAAGGGTCCAATGGCTTTGACAGGTAAATTCCTTTGAAATAGCAAGTTTCCAGCACTTATGCATTTTTAGGGTTATTTCAGTCAAATGGTTCAAAGGCACGCACAAAAGAAAAGGTCGAGCAGAAGCCGCCAAGTGTTGTTTGCTGAGACACATTATGTTTTACATCTCAAAATAGTGGAACATGTCACATGTCCCTTGTAGAGTTTCATGGGAAGTGACAAGTGGCAACTGCAGAAGGTTTCAATGTCTTTTTCTCAAAATAGTAGAATGTGCCATGTGTCATCTGTAAAGATCAGCGGAGGCCACCAAGTGTCAACATCCACAGTTCTTGAGTAAGGACTATGGTGGACCCCGAGTAAGACACATAAACAAGTGGAACATGCCAAGTGTCATCATCCACGCAAATATAAATGAATCCTGAATGTTTTTGTAGTGTTTTTAGAGCTAAGTGAAAGTTGCCACTTGTCATGTCTTGCAAGACTCTCAAAGGTTTCTAAAAGCTCCTATAAGTTAGGTGGAAGTTGCCAAGTGTCCTCACCTATTTTGGTGGAAGATGCCATGTGTCACTTATTAAAAGTAGTGGAATGCGCCACATGTCAAAGACACATAGTCCTCCAAAAAAATTAAAAGCCTGAAGGCCACCCAGAAGATCTAGAAGGGTAGGTGCCCTCACGGAGAACAGTCGACACTCAAAAAATGAACCATCTTTCAAGACCCTAAAGGGAAAATTCCCTTTGGGAAAGAGCAAGCCTTAAAGTGTAGCAAAAGCCACTACGTGTCCCTTAGAAAGACAAGCAGAAGCTACCAAGTGTCGTATGTTGAGACAGAGTCTCTAGTATGTTTCAAAGTAGTAGAACTTGCCACGTGTCCCATTCTAACTCAAAAAAACATGCCAAGTATTTGCATCTATGCTTCAAATTTCTACTGAGTTTCAAAGCTTATCCCGATAAGCTTATTTCAAAGTTGTGGATGTTATCACGTGTCCTCGCCTGTGTCATAGTGAAAAGTAGCCATAGCGAGCAAGAAGGACACAAAAATGATGATGGACCCAAAGACATTAAATTTATGGCAATAAAATCACTATTGATCTTTGCATACTTAAGTGTAAACCTAAATAAATTCAAAGGCATAAGGCCAAAAGAAAGAGCCAAATATAGAAACAGACAAAACAATCCAAGCGGTGAAGGAAGGTGTCGATTCAAGGAGTTACTCTAGTGGTTGACATAGTGTCTATGAATTGATCATCAACAAGCGTGAACAGTGAATGGTGTGACCCATTTTTTCTACACTTTGCATTGATTAGCAGACAAGCCACATGAATGCCTTGAAGGAGTGGTCTTCTCTGCAGACAAATAGCGTGGCCTATGTTCTAAATGCCTGAAGTCAGAATAGGAGCCGACACAACATTATCTATCAAGCGGCTTCCTCTTCCCAATGCTGGGAATGCACATGGGCCACTTGTAAAAGGGTGCCAAAAGTCTTTTCCAAGGGGGGCACCTTCTTGTTCTCTTTTTTCTATATATATTATAACTTCTCACTTTGAAAGGGAGATCTTCCCATTACCAGAAGCAAAACTCTGCCCAAATTGAAAGGAATCACTGAGACTTTGAGCTCAGATTGTCTATCATATTTCTTTGTTTGAATCAGAAAGTAAGTTACTTTCAGACTTTGCACTGTTATATCTTGTACCATTCTAGGAGATTGTTCTTATGTATATTTCCTAAATGTATTCTCTTTTATGTAATTTAACAAGCAGAGCTAGTGGAAGTGATAAGGAAGGTGACCTGAAGCCAATTACTTTCAGACTTTGTGCTATCATAGTTGTCTTCAGTGTTTGTTTATTTTTTGTTTCTATGTAAAAGACCTTGAGATGACTTTGTGCCCTCATTGTTTTTCATATTTCACTCTTTGGCAGCTGAGGTGGAGACTTTGTGCCTCATTTCATCTTGTTGTGTTACTATACCCTATTACAGTTATTTGTCATCACCAAAAAGATTCCTTTTGTCTATTGAACAATAATTATGAAAGAAGATGAGTGTCTTCTGTCATTTCATCTAGATTTCTCCTTTGATTTGTGCACATCTCTAATAAAAGAGAGATGGATGGTTTATCCCACCCTTGAGTGTTATTTTCTATATATATATATATATATAGTATATAACTCCTGCATATCTACAGGGAACCTCCCCTTGATGAGAGGAGAGATTAGTCCCCTTTTGATGTGGTAAAACTACACACTTGGCCGACCAATCTTCTTGCTGTGGTTGATCAGACCTATTTTTTTTATGAGTACGTTGATTGACAAAATATTCACCCAACAGTTTTTGGCAACTCCGCTGGGGACACAGTAATTTTGTGCAATTTGGAACCTCATGTTTCAGATTGAAACATCACCTGTGTCTTACCCATTATCATTATTCCCTTATCCATTATAGATTCTAGAGACTCCATTTCATTTCTTACCCATTATCATTATAGCCTTACCATCTTCCTCCATCTCCATTATATTATTTGATCTATAAAACTAGAGCCACTGGAAAATAATGCACAGTTTGAAGCCTCAAGCTTCAAGCTAAAGCAGGTCCTATTCTTTCTCATTTTTATCCTACAATCTGGTAGTTCCATGCTATACAAGAAGCCATAAGTCTCAAGGTGTTGTTGACCCTATTTCTGAGTTGGTGTAGCAGAGCAATTTTGATTCATTTCCTTCACAGCCTCACCTTCAACAAACTAGGAGTCTTCTTCTTATCTCTACCAGGTCAGCAACACAAGGCAAAGCTTCTTTTTTTGCTGCTAGCAGAGCTTTGCCTATCCATACTCCACCTAGATTTGTGATCCCACTTCTACATATCAAATCATGGCTCAAGGCCCCTAGGATAACTCATTTGGCCCAATAAATTTGACCCCACCTCTACATGAGCTTCCACACAATTTAAGGAAGAATTTCCCCAAATTCTTTGGTGATGGAAAAGTTCACCCTGATGAACATATTGTTGCCTTCAACATAGCATGTGGTGTAATAGGAGTAGAATTTGAAGACATAGTAGTTAGGATTTTCATGGAAAAACTACAAGGTGCTACTGCAAACTGGTTCTATCATCTACAAGCTAGGTCAGTGACTGACTGGGACACAATCAAAGCCAAATTCAAAGCAAGGTTCAAGCCTGCAAAAGATGCACATGCCTTACTGGACCAGCTCACACAAATGAAGAAAGAGCACCATGAACCTATGAGGGACTTCATTTCCAGGTTGGACAAGCTGAGGCATAAGATTCCCATGATCACCTAGCTAATACCTCAGAATCTTAAGTGTTTCTTTATTAACTCACAACTACCTGAAGTGAGTTTCTTATTGAGACGGGCTAGACACATAGACCTTGCTGCTACTCAGGACTTGGCTACTGAGGTAGAAGATGACCTTATCTTGGCTAGAAAGATAAGGAGAGACCCTAATAAAGGTAAATCCTCTTCATCCTCTAAATACTCACCTACAGTCACCACTGGCCTAATGGTGCAAAAGCTAGAAAATGAAGTGTTAGCTCTTAGAAAGCAAATGGCATAAGAGATGTCATCCACTCCTACATACAGATAAATGCTAAGGAGGACATTTCAAAATTAGGCGTACCCAGGCCATGCTACCAAGAATCAAGGATAACTAAATCACCTTCGTCCTCCATAGAGGAACCTCACGCTCAAAGCACCTCCAACCAACTCAGCAGTTGGATACCTTGAAGCTGAATCCTGAGTTTAATCCTGAAGATGACTAATCTTTTCATTGAGGAAGAAGAAGAATTAGTTAGCAACTCCAACATTGGTTTCTTAAACTACCAAGATGAACCCAGAAGTGAAGGCAATGCAGTTGAGGGATCATATGCTGTATTCATCAGGTCCATGAATCAATCAACTCAAATAGATGATAAGAAGAAAGCAAAGGAATGACCTCAACCAATAATTTTAATTACTAAGTAGGGTTCCACTCTTCCTTTCCAGCCAAAGGACCAGGTGATTGTAAGAAAGGTAAGTAACTCAAATACCTTTACGCCTTCTACTTCAAATTCACAATCCAATCCTCCCCCTTCCAAAAATCAAAAGGATGAATTTCTATCCTCTGATCCTAGCTCATTCCAAGCATTTGACATAATTGACCATATAAAGAAAACCAAAATTCAAATGTCTAAATTTGAATTTTTGTAGTCCCATCTTGAGTAATTAGATAAATTGGTTCAGTGTGAAGAACCAAAATGCCCTTGTAGGACAAGCCATTCCCAAGGTGACTCGTGATTCCCCCAAGAATGCACCCACCGGAACAACCTTGTCATTACTCCCCCTACTACTCCTAGTAGGAATGAACCTTTTTATGTCTCATTGCTGATAAATAGACACCAGCTGAACAACTGCATCACTAATTTTGGAGCTTCAGACAATGTCATGCCTGCCAAAGTGGCTAAATCCCTTGGCCTCACACTGACCAAGATGTTTGGTAGATGCTTCTCCATGGAGAACAAGCAAGTACCTCTACTGGGACAAATTAAGGATGCCCAATTTGTGTTTGCAGCGTTCCTAGACAAAAGAGTCAAGATGATTGTCTTGGTAGCTAACATCCCAGCATCATATGGCATCCTTCTTGGGTAGAATTTTTACAGAGATGTTAGTGGTGAATTGAGCATGGACTTATCTGAGGCAAGGATTCTAGTCAAAAGTGTTATGAAGAGGCTACTCCCTAAGAAGGAATCAAAATACATGGTTACCTAGACCTCAGCACCTGAAGCTCAAATTATGTTTGAGTCTTCAGGCATGTGTAACTACTTTCTATCCATGGATGAAGTTCATGAGGCATTTGATGAAGCTCCTATAGGTGACAAATTGAAAATGCATTCAGCTAGAATAGCAGAAGAACTGGTAGAGTGTAATGCAAGTGTGGAAGTTTCTCTCCCTCTAAATAAAGAAGAATCTTAAGTAAAATTAGTATCAAATGAGGTATGGATTCTTGAATTTGATGGCAGCTGCTTCTCCACTAGTTTAGGTGTAGAAGTTGTGTTGATATCTCTTCAAAGAGATATTTTTCCTTCATCCTACAAGTTGTAGTTTAGCAACGTGAATAACACAGCTAAATATGAATCTCTATTGCTTGGATTAAGGGTTGCTCGAGACAAAGGCATCAAGCTCTTTCATGCCAAAGGAGATGATAAACTAGTGGTTTGTTGGGTGAGAAACCTATACCAAACCAAGAATGAAAGATTATGTCACTACCGCAATCTAGTTTGGGACCAAATTGAAAGCTTTGATGCTTTTAGCATCTCTGCCATTCCTAGAGAATTTAATGACTGGGTTGATGCACTGGCTATTTCAAGTACTCTCTTAGTCCCTCACCCAAAATTCAAAGGAGACAAGTACACTATTGAGCTGGTCTTTAGACCAAGTGTACCTGATAATGCCAGTCATTGGCAGGTGTTTAACAATGACAACCAAATCATTGCCTTCCTAGAGTAAAAAGACATCTTTGAAAGGCTACATTTTGAAGGCAGTGAACTTCAAAAGTGTGAACCAACTCCTAAATCAAATTCAGACGTAGGGGAAGAGTTCCTGCAACTTAAAGGGAATAAGATTCCCAAATGCCTGGTTTCTCTTGAGAAGCTATTTGACAAACATGACCGATTCATCAAACAACATCAAACAGATTCAAGCTCCTCTCAGGGGTTTGATCAAGTAAATTTGAGAACCAAGGAAGATCCCAAGATGGTTAACATTGGTAAATGATGTACTCCTAAGGAGAGGTTTAAGTTCACCACTATGATCAATCAATACATGGACGTCTTAGCCTACTCTTATGATGACCTGAAGTCACTCTGGCCTTATGAAATTCAACATGACATTCCTCTCAAGGCTAATTCAACACCTTATAGGCAAAAGTCCAGGTAGTATAATATGAAAATATCAGGAACCATTTTGTCTGAGATCCAAAAAATGCTAAATGCAAGGATAATCTTCTCAACCCATCATTCTACATGGATTGCCAATATAGTGCCTGTAAGGAAGAAGAATGGCAAAATTTGCCTCTATGTGGATTTTAAAAATTTGAATCAGGCATCCTTGAAGGATAATTATCCCTTGCCAATCATGGATCAAGTGTTTTAGACAGTGATGGGTTTAGAGATGTTATTAATGCTAGATGGCTTCTCAAGATATAATCAGGTTAAGGTTGGTGAGGCAGACCAGCATAAGACTACTTTCACCACACCTTGGGGCACATTTGCATATAGAAAGATGCCTTTTGGCTTGATAAATGTTGGCACCACCTTCCAAAGAGAAATGAACCTTGCCTTCAAGTTTGAGATGGAAAAGTTCATCATAGTTTATCTTGATGACTTGACCATCTTTTCTAAGCATCACCCAGATCATGTGCACCATTTGCAACAAGTGCTGGAATGTTACCGCTAGAATGGCATTTCTTTAAACCTAAAGAAGTTAGTCTTTGGAGTAATAGAGGGGAAACTTCTCAGACACATTGTGTCAAAAGGGGGCATAAAGATTGACTTAGACAGAGTCAAGTCTATCTAAGAGCTTACCTTGCCCATAAGTAAGACTGTTGTTCACTCCTTCTTTGGAAAGGTGAATTTCTTATGGAGGTTCATCCCTGAGTTTGCTGAGAAGACTAGGCACATTGTAAACATGATTAAGAATAAGGCCACCTTTAGCTAGACTGAAGAAGACAAGTATGCATTTAAGGATATCAAGACTACCATTGCCCATGCCCCAATTTTGGTTTGTTCAAACTATAATAAAGAGTTCACCATATACAATTATGCTTCAGAACATACACTTTCAACAATTCTATTTCAATAGAATAAAGAAGGTGTGAAATCCCCTATTTCATTCATGAGTTGTCCTCTCAAATATCATGAGCTAAAGTACCCGAACATGGAGAAGCATGCTTATGTAGTGGTGAAGGCAGTGAAGCATTTTCGCTTCTACATCTTGAATTCACACACTACTGCAGTAGTTCCTGACACCACGGTCAAATCCATCCTAACATAGCAGGAGTTTGGGATGAAAAGAGGCAATTGGGTTGCAAAGATCTAGGAGTTTGACCTAGTCATCAAGCCAACAAAGCTGGTGCATGGAAAGGGGTTATGCCAACTAATTGTTGATAATAAGCTAGGAGGAACAGAGCTTGAAGAATTAGTAGAAAAAGATGCACCAATAGTCCTCTTTGTCTCCACCACAAATGAGTGGTATTCAGGTATTGCTCATTTTCTCACTTATGGTGAGTGTCTTGCTCACCTATCTTATAAAGAAAGGAGAACCATCAAGCTGAAAGCTACTAATTTTGTCATCTAAGACAATGGCCTATACAAGAGAAGCCTTGATGGAGTGTTCCTTCACTGTGTGGACAAGGAGCAACAAAGCCAACTTCTAAAATCCTTCCACAATTTGGCCTATGGAGGACATTTTTTTGCTCTTGTGACTGCCTATAAAATTATGTGGGCCAGGTATTACTGGCCAACTCTTTTTCAAGATGCATATAAGTGGGTTAGGGAATGTGAACAATGCCAGTAGTTTGTCTGAAGACCCAAGTTAGCTGCCCTACCTCTCAAGCTAGTGGTCATAGAGGAGCCATTATAGCAATGGAGAGTTGATTTTATTAGTGCTGTAAACCCATCTTCAATTGTTGGACATGATTATGTCCTTATAGCAACAGATTACTTCACCAAGTGGGTGGAAGATGTTCCAACCAAACATGCTACTTCAGAAGTAGTATGCAATTTCCTCAAAGAGAACATCATTTCCAAGTTTGGGGTCCCAACCAAGATTGTCACTAATAATGCAGCTTGTTTCACTTCTCAGGAAATTACTCAATTCTATTTCTACTATGGGATTACACTCTCCCACTCTTCTGATTACTTTCCACAAGGGAATGGGCATGCTGAATCAAGCAATAAGAACCTGGTGACTATCGTCAAGAAGCTGGTGGATGACAACCAAAGGACATGGCAGAAAGCATTGGTTGATGCTCTAAGGGAAAACAAAATTACACCAAAGAGAGCAATTGGTATGTCTCCTTTCTAACTTCTTTATGGTATCAATGTTGAGATACTAATCACCTTGGAATTACTAGCATTGAAATTGGCTAAGGCAATTGAAGATCAAATGTATGAAAGCACCCTTGATAAGAGGATCATGTGCCTGATTGAGTTGAATGAATAGAGAACTGCAATGGTGGACCAAATTTTTGTTCATCAGGGTCTGGTGAAGAAGCTCTTCAACCAAAAAGCAAAGAACTATGATTTTCATATTGGAGATCAAGTCCTGTTGTGGGACAAGAGAAGAGAACCAAAGGGTATGTATGGGAAGTTTGATTCTCTTTGGAGAGGCTTGTTTATTATCCATGAACTCAATGGTGAGAACAATTTCCTATTGAGGTATCAAGATGACACACCCTTTTCTCTACCTCATAATGGGTAGCATCTGAAGCACTTCAACTCTTGAAGCATTAGATGGGTTCACCTGTACATATGTATATTTGTATAGTCTTTTGTTTCTATTTTGTGCTTTTTGTTTTCATTTTTTTGGAGCCTTTCTTTTTGGGTAGCAAGACTCCATAACCCAATGGCATACTTCAAAGGCACTGGAGATTCTAGTTTTTAGTCCCCTTAGCTGTTTCAAGTTTTCGACTGAAGGAAGTTCCCCAACTGGAGCCAACTATTGTCTCCAAAAAATGTCATTCATTTTTGGGATGACCTATGGACTATTTTGGCCCTGCACAGACCAAAATTGCCTCTTCCCTTTTCAAAATTTTTCTTGAGCCTTCAAATCCTTCATTTTTAAAGCTTTTCAAAAATCTACGAACTCTACAGATATGTTTCTATGAACTCAACATGCTTGAAATTGAATGATTCAGAGGGTCTGATGGCTTTGACAGGTAAATTCCTTTGAAAGAGCAAGTTTTTGGCACTTATACATTTCCAGGGTTGTTTTAATCAAATGGTTCAAAGGCACGTGTAAAAGAAAAGTTTGAGCAGAAGCTTCCAAGTGTCGTCTGCTGAGACACATTATGTTTTACATCTCAAAATAGTGGAACATGTCACGTGTCCCTTATAGAGTTCCATAGGAAGCAACAAGTGGCACTTGTGGAAGGTTTTAATGTCTTTTTCTCAAAATAGTAGAATGTGCCATGTGTCATCTGTAGAGGTCAGTTGAGGCCGCCAAGCGTTGACATCCACAATTCTTGAGTAAGCATCATCTGCATGAATCCAAATGAATCCTAAATGTTTCTATAGTATTTCTAGAGCTTAGTGGAAGTTGCCACTTGTCATCTCTCGTAGGACTCTCAAAAGTTTCTAAAAGCTCCTATAAGCTAGGCGGAAGCTGCCATGTGTCCTCGCCTATTTTGGGAGAAGATGCCATGTGTCACTTGTTAAAAGTAGTGGAACATGCCACATGTCAAAGATGCGGAGCCAAGGAAAGATTTCCTTTAGACAAATTGTCCAAAGAAATTCCTTCAGACATTTTTTTTGAAGGAAATAAAGAAACAATAGTCCTCCAAGAGAATTAAAAGCCTGAAGGCCACCCAGAAGATCTAGAAGGGTAGGTACCCTCACGGAGAACAATCAAAACTCAAAAAATGAACCATCTTTCAGGACCCTGAAGGGCAAATTCACTCTGAGAAAGAATAAACCTCAAAGTGTAGCAGAAGTCATCGCGTGTCCCTTAGAAAGACAAGCAAAAACTGCCAAGTGTCATACGCTGAGACACAGTCTCTAGTATGTTTCAAAGCAGTAAAAATTTCCATGTGTCTTGTTCTAACTCAACAAAACATGCCAAGTATTTACATCTGTGATTCAAGTTTCTAGCGAGTTTCAAAGCTTATCTCGATAAGCTTATTTTAAAGCTATAGATGCTGCCACATGTCCTCGCCTATGTCACAGTGGAAAGCGACCATAGCGAGCGAGAAGGACACAAAAAAGATGACGAACCCAAAGAGGTCAAATTTACAGCAATAAAATAGCTATTGATCTTTGTAGACTTAAGCATGAACCCAAAGAAATTCAAAGGCATAAGGCCAAAAGAAAGAGGCAAATATAGAAATAGACAAAATAGTCCAAGTGGTGAAGGAAGGTGTCGACTAAAGGAGTTACTCTAGCAGTTGACATAGTGTCTATGAATTGATCAACAAGAAGTGCAAACAGTGATTGACGCGACCCATTTTTTCTACACTTTGCATTGATGAGTAGATAAGCTGCATGAATGCCTTGAAGGAGCAGTCTTGTCTATAGACAAATGGTGTGGCCTATGTTCTAAATGCTTGAAGTCAAAATAGGAGCTAACACAACATTATCTATTAAGTAGCTTCCTCTTCCCAATGCTGGGAATGCACATGGGCCACTTGTAAAAGGGCACTAAAAGTCTTTTCCAAGGGGGGCGCCTTCTTGTTCTCTCTTCTCTATATATATTGTAGCTTCTCATTTTGAAAGGGAGATCTTCCTGTTACTAGAAGAAAAACTCTACCCAAATTGAAAGGCATCACTGAGACTTTGAGCTCAGATTGTTTATCATATTTATTTGTTTGAATCAGAAAGCAAGTTACTTTTAGACTTTGTGTTGTTATAGCTTGTACCATTCTAGGAGATTATTCTTATGTCTGTATCCTAAATGTATTCTTGTTTATGCAATTTAACAAGTAGAGGTAGTGGAAGTAATAAGGAAGGTGTCCTGAAGCCAGTTACTTTCAGACTTTGTGTTATCATAGTTGTCTTTAGTGTGTGTTTATTTTCTATTTCTATGTAAAAGACCTTGAGATGACTTTGTGCCCTCATTGTTTTCCATATTTCACTCTTTGGCAGTTGAGGTGGAGACTTTGTGCCTCATTTCATCCTGTTGTGTTACTATACCATGTTATAGTTACTTGTCATCAGCAGAAAGATTCCTTTTGTCTGCTGAACAACACTTCTAAAAGAAGAGGAGTGTCTTCTGCCATTTCATCTAGATTTCTCCTTTTATTTGAGCACGTCATCTCTAAAAAAAGAGAGATGGATGGTTTATCCCACCCATGAGTGTTATTTTTTGTTTATATATATATATATATATATATATAAAACTCCTGTATATCTACAGGGAACCTCCCCTTGATGAGAGGAGAGATTATTCCCCTTTTGATGTGGTAAAACTACACACTTGGCCGACCAATCTTCCTACTATGGTTGATCAGACCTATTTTGTTTATCAGTATGTTGATTGACAAACTATTCACCCAACACATACCACCCACAGATAGGTGAATAGACAAAAGTTGTATACATGAGTTTAGAAAATTTGTTGAGATTCATAGTTGGATAGAAACTCAAGCAATAGGGTTTGGATTTACCACATGATGAGTTTGTATATAGTAGTTTAGTGAATAGATCAATATGAAAATCAACATTTCAAATTTTTTATCAAAGAAATCCTATGGGTGTTTTAGATTTTGTATAATGACCAATTACATAATGAGTTAGTGATGACGTAGATGCATATGTAGATGATATACAATAATTGAAAGAAGAAGTGAGGGAAAAAATATATGAAGTAAATGAAAATATAGAGCAACATCATATTTCATAACAAGATCAAAATTATTTGAATAAAGAGATTTAGTGATGGTTTACTTGTGGAAAGAAATATTTCCAATAGGCAGATACAACAAGTTAAAATACAAGAAGATTGGCCTCTACAAAATTGTAAAGAAAATCAAAGACAATGCTTATGAAATGAGTTTGCCTTATAATTTTGATATCTCTCTAGTATTTAATGTTTTAAATCTATATGATTTTTATGGAGAAGATGGTGAATGGGAAGAATATGAATAAATATATTAGCATCAATAAGTACCAAAGAAGAAGAATTAAAAGCTAGTGTAAGTTCTAGATAAGAAGATAGTGAACAAAAAGAAAGCAAGTTATAACAAGTATTTAATAAAGTGGGAAAGATTAATATAAGAAGACAATGCTTAAATTTTAGAATGAGATTTGAAGAATATTAACAAGAATAAAT
>JARHVA010006877.1:420000-442500 GCA_037957365.1 Torreya grandis
TCAATGATGTTACTAAAGTATTTATTTTAAAAATATGATGAATCCTCTTAATGAATGAATCAAAACTTTATTACTTGAATATGGTTATGTCACTAAGAATAAATATTGATGTATACTTGATCTAGGTGAAATGCTAAAACAAAACCAATGAGGGTTGGATTAATAATTATTTTGAATTTTTAAAACCCTAGAATGCTAAGATCATTTATATTTTTGATATAAAAATATTCAATTATTTTTAAAACCACTTAAGGATTGACACAAACATGATCTAGCATGAATAAATAGCAACCTCTAAATCTACTTCAAATAAACACAAGATACATAGCATACTCAAACAACTAATAAAGAACTACTAGTACACAAAATAAAATTATAATGTTGATTAGGGAGTGAATAGAAAGAAGCTATGAATATATCCTCAAAATTATCATTGTGGTTAATGTGAATAAAATCTTAATAAAATCATCAAGTGAGAGTGACTAAAACATTCCACGTCAAAGTAATCTCAAATTGAAATGTGAAAAGGAAGTGTAGAAAATCACACAAATGCATTAAGGTAGATAAAGATATAAAACCCCCCATGGAAATTTATAAATCAATTTGAATACAAAATACATTTGAAAACACACTCAGAAGTTATATACAAAAATCAAGAGTGATTCCATTTTAAAATAAGGTAGCATATATACTTAAGGCTAAATGATATTACTGATAATGTAATAAATAGGCCATTATGATTAAAAGTAAAATATGAGTCAACATCAAAATAATTATATGTTAGAGCTACAAATGGGACAAAAATGCATACACTTAAAAAATATCATGTAAATTCAAGGTATCTTTAAAACATTATGAACTCCAAAATGTTCAAAATAGATTATTTGTTTAACAAATCAGGTACAAGTATAAATTATATAAATTTGGTTCATCAAAATGAAAAAAATAACCTTGCCATTATGCAAATATTGAAAATATAGTCCAGGTGAAAAAAAATACACATGTTGAGGCTTTATCAATCAAACATTATGAGCTATGCAAGTAAAACACTTCAAAAACTAGGTCCAATAGTGTATCGTTAGCCTTTGAGTATTAAAATAACTTAATAGGAAATCACATGGTATACCTAGGTGGTTACTATAGTAAACTGGTAGATTTTGGCCACCTGTGATTGAGCATAGCAGTCACATGTTGTGGTTTGTTCAATTTTTAGTGTATGCAAAGGGAAATGAAATTGATATATAAATAAATCCTTGATCAGAGAAGATAGATCCTACTTACACTTTTGATTATGAATACATTAGATATTTGAGGTCATGACAAAGATGGATTTACTAGAGCTATCCAAGGGATATCTTACCACAATAATGTCACTAGGGAGGGTTCCAAAGACTAAAGTCAAGAAAAACTATTCAATAACCTTAACTAGGTCCTATGTTTTCAATTCACTAAACTAATAACAAGTATAATCTAGTGCTCACCAAAGCTTGTGGAATAAAGTGGGGGCAATAAACATGAAAATTAAACATGGATAGAAGACATATAATCACATCAATGTATACAAAAACCTAATGCATGAGAGAGAAGTATAAATTCATATATATCTACTCTTACAAAGGAAGAACAAAGTTAGTAATACTTACCTTTGAAGACAAACCTATTGAGCCTCAATCTATCCTTTGGCTAAGGTGATTTGCAAGAGGTTGTTGTGGTCTGTAAGGATGACAAGGATGACTTAGATATAGGCTACACAACCTATCAATGCATCTAAAATACTTATTTGCAAGATAAGATACATATCTCAATAGAAAGTATGAAACCCTAAGAAATGTTCCTCAAGTAGAATGGTGGATAAGCAGATGCATAATATATATTTTTTATTCTTGTATTCTCTTATAATGATGAAATGAATGTGTTTATATAATTGATTCTAACCCTAGTCCTTTCTAAAATTTTAGCTGAAAGGGTTGACCCAATCGACTCTATATCATTATTGGAAAAAACAAATTTGATCTTGGTATAGGTTAGCTAGGGGCAGACCTAGACCCTAGATGAGTTTTGTTAATTAGAGTATAGGGTTTTAGGGTAGGTAAGGGATAGTGAAGGTGGAAAATGACTAGAGGAGGGTAAAAATAGGAGGTAAATATTAGGGAAATGTTTTTATGGGATGCGTGTGTATATAGTAAGTGGTAGTATAGGGACAACAATCCTATAAAAATCTAATGGTCTACCCACTCCTTTCCCAGTGCACCCCTTAAGGCATGTACTTAGATAGATTGAGACTCAATGGGTTCCTTCAAGATATAAATCATTAGTAATTGATAAAGTTTTGAAAATAAATGTCCAAGGCATTTATGGTAAATAGTAAAAAAGTTGTCATTGTGGATGAATAAGGTCGACTTGGTTAAATTAGTTTATAAGGTGAAGGAGACTGATAAGGTCAAATACATAATAGTAGGATAATTTAGTATGATAATAAGGGGTGTACTATGTATAAATGGGCTGAATTAATTGGTAAAAAAGACAAGGTTGATTATGTATATCAAGGATGACATAGTTTGTTCGATAGGGTCGATGTAGCATTACTAGAAGAGGTCAACTTTGTGATGCAGGAACATTAATCAAAAGTTATCAAATTTCATGTTTTGGTCATTAGTAGGAAAAAGTGTGTCATGTTGGAGTATAATGTTTTTATAGAGACCTTTTAAGGTCTATTACATGTATTTGAGTCCATTTATGGTCCTCAAGATGAACTATCTAGCTTATTGGAGTTTTCCCTCTAAAACCAAGGATTTGAAAATTTAAATATTTAAAATGAGCCTATAAGGCCAAATACATGTATTGGGGTGTTTAGTTTGATTAAGTGGGATAAAATAGTATAATTAGGTCATTTAAAACATGGTATAAGGTACATAAGTCTAAAACATAAGTTAGTGGTCATATACAAGTCTTGGCATTATAAGTCCCATGTTGAAGTGGATATGTAAAAGAGTTTGTTTTGTGTAACTAAATAATAAAAAATGATTGAAGTTGGTAAAATAGATATTGTATGAAATTTTATAAGTAGGATTACATAGAGGAAAAATTAGATGGTCCCTAAGAAGAGGGAAGAACACAAAAGAGAAGATGATCAAGAACCCAAGTCCATTGATGGATTGTCTTTGTATCATTATTGATTGAATTAATAATGAGAAATAGTCATTGTTTTTATTAACTTTAAATATTATAAATATTGTTTCTTTTACCTTTCCATTTGTGTCAGATGCATCTTGAAACCATGCATATATAACTCTGTATGAGAGGTTTTGCACGCTGGATGAACTGTGAGTTACAATCAAGAATGTAAGTCTTAGATGAATTATTTTAAAAGAAATAAATGTCATTATTTTGGAAAGTGAAAAATGATATTCAACCTTTGAATTTTTACATATATGAACCTAAATATATGAAACTCAAATTAAGTAACCTCCTTTGGAACCTTATTCCTTTGTAAGGGTAAAGTAATGAGTGTGCACTGTCATATGCACTGTCATATCAACTTGCATGTAGTTGAGATAGAGAGTTTGTTGATATAATAATAACATTTTAATTTTGTTTATTAGTATTATGAGAATCATATAATCTTTCCTATTTTCATTGAGGGCATCTTATAATGGATACTAATGGAAAAACAACTCAGTTGTTGTGAACCTGAACATAACATGGTTGAGATGGGCAGAGTTGCCAAAATGAAGTTACTAGATGGTGTTGAGAAAATAAAGGTTTGGAATAATGCACTTAAATTATCTTAGAATAAAATGGTATATCTTTTTTTGAATTTAAATATTCAATAACACTCAATAACTCAAATATTGTATGACCTACCTATCACCTATTTGGCTAATACAAATAGTCCTTTGTAAGAATGTTTGTTTTGATAAGGGACTTGCATGTAAAGGTAATATGATCAAAATTAAATTGAAGGAGTCTTAAAATATTTAATTAAGGTTTTATATCCTTAAATCATTATAAAATTTCCTAAAATAAACACCAATAGACTTGTTTTTCTAACAGACCTGAAGGTCACCTTGTTATGCACAATCATGTAGAGCATACTGATATGCCTTATAAAAATGCATTTGTTTTTGGTATAATTAATTTTATGGAATTATTATATATGGTCTAAGGAAGGTGTGGATATTTAAATATCTTAAAAATGAGTCAATGAAACTCAGGAAAGTGGTACCCTACAGTCACAAGCCCCTAATCTTTATATAAGGTGTATGACCTTCACAATCAATGAATAAAGGGTTATGACAAGGAAATAGATATGTTATAAGTTAAATATCAGAATGGATGATGTTTTTTTAGTCATAATAGTAACTTATGTGTGATGGAAAGGGTTTTAAGGTAAATAAAACTAATGGAAACCCCTATCTTAGTCATATAGTTGTATAAAATTTAATTGGGATTCTTTGTTTTGATCATGAAATCAAGTGATAAAGGGGATATAACATATATGATAAGATATAAGACATCAAAAAATTCCCATAAAAGGTAAATTGGGATTTTCAAACTCCATGAAAATAAAGATATGTTATTTCTAAGACTTTCGACCTATATACAAGGGTAGAAACCCTATATTTAGGGTTCGGTAGATATAAAGAAATGTAACCCTAAATTTTTTTTGTTTTTTATAAATTTGAAATAATTATATGAGAAATAAATGATGATTGTTTTTAGGGTTTTACAATTTTTACAAGTATGGATTTGGGTAGTGAGGTGTTATAAAGCGCTAATTAGGCCTATTTGAGGGTAAATTAAAGAAGGAAGCCATAACTAGGAAAATGGTAAAGACTTAAAAATTTAAAAATAAATTATAGGGGTTAATATAAATATAAAAATGTTTTTATACCTTGGGAAAAGTTATTTGGTTGATCAAACTAAGAGGAAAGTGCATAAAAGGGTTACAAGCCTTGTTAAGGCATTGAGACCTTAAGGTACAAGACAAAATAGTAAAGAGTATACGATGATTTTACAGAGGTATGGAAATGTATAATGAGATAAAAAAAATCCCATATAAAAGATAATAATGGTCCTTGGAAGTTTATTTCTAACTTTTGTCTTTGAGACCTATGGTATAATAGCTTAGTACAAACTCAAAGGCAATAATCAAGAATGAAATGATAGAATGAGATCGATAGTGAATGTGAAAGCCATTAAATAGGTTTAATTATCATAATAAATGTTTTTAAAGATTAATATAAGCATGTAATTACCTAAAAAAATATTCAAAACCCTAATAACTAAGTGAAAGAGTGATTTAGACAAAAATTATTGAATGGCAAATCCCCTAAAGCAAGTGATCATTTATACAAAGATTTAGATGCTAATGATTGAGAGGACTTCTCCCTAATGTATCTACATCATTTATTCATGAATATTTGGATCTAAATACATTGAACATCAAAATTTTGAAATGGATATTGACAAGAGGTAAAAAATATGGTTACATTAGTTATTTGGTTTCAAGATTGAGAATAAACTAGATACACAATCTTGAATAATATTTGTGTTAATAATTAAGAATCATGATTATACCCTATTTTGGTCTAATGTAAGAAAGGGTTTATTTTGATAATGGATTAATGTATGTATTTGTGTTGGTAAAGATAATATATGGTTTGAAAATAACATGAAAATAACACAATAAGATTATAGTGCAAGTATATTCCAAACAATAATGAAGATTAAAGAAGATGACAAGCCTAAAAAGCACACAAGCAAGATGGTGAAAGAAAACCAACCAAGGAAGTGAAGGTAAAACCACATGAAAAATAAAATTAATTAATGATAGAGGATAAGTGTTTGAAAATTATGTTTTCAAATGTGTTATATAATGATATCTTTGAGTTTGATTCCAATAATGAAGATGTCTTGTATATGGAAACCATGGCATTGATGGATGAATGTGTAGCATGGAAAGATGAGGATCAATTACCTCAAAAAGTGCTTGATAAGGATGATATAAAGTAAGAGGAATATTACATGACTCTAAAAAATGAATGAGTCCAACGAGAATACAAATAAGGAACTACCCAAGATAATGAAGAACCATGTACACCAAAGCTTGATGAGGAATTGGAAGAGATGGATGCATTAAAGTTGCAAGAGGAATTAAGGATTATATATGATATTTTTATTCTATAAAAGTATCTGAAAATAGGTTAATAAAAATAGGTCAAGGTCAATCAATAACTATAAGGAACATCAAGTAAGGAAAAACAAGAAGAAGCACAAAGAGTTGTGCACGCAAAGAACCAAGAAAGCAAGGAATTGGCATGTGAAGAAGTAAAAAAGGTAAGATATTCATTTTATAAAGTTAAATATATGTTTACATTTGGTAAACTTGGATATGGGAGGCCAAGGATTGGTCAAGTCATGATGTACTAGGGTGAGGATGAACATAACAAGAAATTGCTCTAACTTAGTGAGCGAGGTGATGGAAAAAGTCCTCAAAAGGTGAATAGGTTTAAAAAATTGATATAAAAAGAGAGTGTACCTAAGAAAATGATAAAGGTTAAGATGTGTGAGATTTTAATATATCCTCATGACAAATATGGAAACATGAACAATAAGCAAGATACTCTAGATAAGCAATCCACAAATGAGATTGAGGAGAAAAGAAGCCATGAAGCAAGCGTGAGAAAGATAAATGTATAAAATTTTGTTTTATATGAATGTGAATAGGTTAAAAATTATTGGAAAAATGTTGAAGTTGTATTAAATACAAACCTACATCAATGGGAGTATCTCATGGAAGTGGAGGATTAATGGGAACAAAGAGTAGACAAGGTCAAGAGGAAGAAGAGCAAGCATTTGGCAAGATGAATGGAACCAGAACAATGGATTTGTATCATGATGAGAATGAAAGACCCTAAAAATATCAATTTGAAATCAAGGAAGAAATATGTAATTTCAATTTTTTCTCCCTCTTAGAGAGTATGATGCAGGAACATCAAGCAAAAGTTGTCAAATTTCATGTTTTGGTCATTAGTAGGCAAAAGTGTGCCAAGTTGGAGTATAATGTGTGTCTAAAGACATTTAAAGGTCCATTACATGTATTTGAGTCCATTTTGGGTCCTCAATATGAACTATCTAGCTTATTGGATTTTTCCCTCCAAAACTAGGGATTTAAAAATTCAAATATTTAAAATGAGCCTAGAAGGCCAAATACATGTACTGTGTTATTTAGTTGGATTAAGTGGGATAAAATAGTCTAATGAGGTCATGTAAAATATTATAGAAGGTACATAATTCTAAAACATAAGTTAGTGGTGATATACAAGTCTTGACATTATAAGTCCCACATTGAAGTTGATATGTAAGAGAGTTTGTTTGACTAAAAACCAACCCTTGAAGTTTGTAAAAGATAGATTGTATAGATTTTTAGAAGTAGTATGACATAGAATAAAAATCAGATGGTCCCTAAGAAGATGGAAGAATACAAAAGAGAAGATGGTCAAGAACCCTCATGGAATGTGATCAAGTCTATTGATGGACTGCCTTTGTAAGATTGTTAATTCAATTAATAATGAGAAGTAGTCATTGTTTTGATTCCATGTAAGGATTATAAATATTTTTTCTTGTAAATTTCCATTTGTGTCAGATGAATCTTGAAACCATGCATGTATAGCTATGTAAGAGAGGTTCTATAGGATGGATGAACTGTGAGTTACAGTCAAGAAGGTGAGTCTTAGATGAATTATTTTAAAAGAAAGAAACAAGTGTCATTAGTTTTGAAAGTGTAAAATGATATTCAGACCTTTGGATGTTTACATAGATTAACAAAAATATAATAAACTTAGAGTAAGTAACCTCCTTTTCAACCTTGTTATTTTATAAGGGTAAAGATATGAGTGTGCACTGTCATATCAACTTGCATGAAGTTGAGATAGATAGTTTGTTGATGGAATAATAATGTTTGAATGTTGTTTATCAATTTTATGAGAACCATATAATATTAATTATTTTCATTGAGGGAATCTAATAATGGATACTAATGGAAAAATAACTCAGTTGTTGTGAACTTGAACATAACATGGTTGAGAGGGGCATCATTGCCAAAATGAGGTTACTAGATGGTGTTGAGGATATCAAGGTTTGGAATTATGCACTTAAATTATCTTGGAAATGAATGGTAGAATTTTTTTTGAAGTGAAAGATTCAATAACACTTAATAACTTAGATATTGTGTAACCTGCTTATACCCTGTTTGGTTGATACAGACAGTCCTTTGTGAGAATATTTGTTTTGAGAAGGTACTTGGATGTAAAGTTAATATGATTGAAATTAAATTAAAGGAGTCTTATAATATGTATGAAAGGTTTTATATCCTTAAATAATTGTGAAATAAAATAAAAAAAACACTAATAGACTTGCTTTTGCTAACAGACCTGAAGGCCACCTTGTTGTGCACAATCAAGTAAGAGCATACTGATATGTCTTATAAGAATGCATTTTTTTTGGTCTAAGGAATTATCAGGGATTATGATAGATGGAATAAGGAAGGTTTGTATATTGAAATATCTTTAAAATGAGTCAATGAAACTTAGGAAAGTGGATACCCTACTATCATAGGCCCCTGTTCTCTATATAAGGTATATAACCTTCAAAATCAATGAATAAAGGGTTATGGTAGGGAAATAAATGTGGTATAAGTCTAATACCAACATTGAGGATGTTTTTTGAGTCATAATAGTAACCCAAGTGAGATGGAAAGAGTTGAAAGGTAAAGAAAACTAATGGAAACCTCTGTCTCAATCATATAGTTGTATACCGTTTGAATAGAGTTATTTGTTTTATGCATTAAATCAAGTGAGAAAGGGATTATATAATATAGAAGAAGATAAAAGACATAAAAATATTCTTAGAAAAGGTAAATTGTAATTTTAAAACTCCATTAAAAGAATGATATTCTATTTTTAAGGATCTTGGCCTGTATGTAGGGTTAAAAAACCTAGATTTAGGGTTTGGTTAATATAAAGAAATGTAACCCTCTAAAATTGCTTATTATTTTTAATATGGAATAATTATATGAGATATAACTAACAATTTGTTTTTTAGGGTTGTACAAGTTGTACAATTATGGATTTACATAGTGAGGTGTCATAAAGGGCTAATTAGGCCTATTTGAGGGTAAATTAAAGAAGTCATAACTAGGAGAATGTTAAAGACTTGAAAATTTACAAATAACTTATAGGGGATAAGGGAAATCTAAAAATATATTTATACCTAAGGAAAAGTGAATTGGTTGATCAAACTAAGAGGAAAGTGCAGAAAAGTGATATAAGCTTTGTTAAGGCATTGAGACCTTAAGGTACAAGACATAACAGTAACTAGTATGTGATGCTTTTAGAGAAGTATGTACATATATAATGAGATCCATAAGACCATATAAAAAATAATAATGGTCTTTGAAAGCTTAGTTCTAACTTTTTTCTTTGATACCTATGGTATGGTAGCCTAGTGCAAACTCAAAGGCAAGAATCAAGAATGAAAGGAAATAATAAGATATAAAGTGAATATGAAAGTCACTCAAGAGGTTTAATGCTCATAAAAAATGTGTTTGAAGATTTATAGAAGCAGGGACTTACCTCAAAAAGGATTGCAAAACCTAAGGACTAAGAGAAGAGTGATTTAGATATAAGTTATTGAATGGCAAATCACCTAAAGCAAGTGATCAATTGGATATAGATTTAGATGTTGATTATTAAGAGGACTTATCCCTAATGCCTCTACATCACTCTATATAATAAGGCCGATATAGTATCACAATGAAAGAAGGTGATTGATTTGGTATTGATATTGATGATATTGTAGGAAATTAATAGGGTTGATCTAGTATCACAAGTAAAATATAGGGCTGATTTAGTATTAAATAGGTTGATTCTATAGAAAAATGAGAAACTAAATCAAACCAACTATTTTTTTTGAAATTTTAAGAATGTATTTTCATTATTTATTACATGGCAGTCTGATACATCCTTTATTGTTTGATATTTTTTAGCGACACCAAAGGTATTGGTAATTGATATATGTGTCATGGCTACTATATCTACTAGAGAAATTATCTGATATAGACAAAGCATGGATAATTACACTAGGCTTTTAAGACATCATGTAGATGAGGTGCATCCCACTTAGTGTTGTTATCCTTGTCATGTATAATGAAAATGGGAATGGTTGAAGAACACTTTTAGATGGGTGGTGTTTAGGGATACCATAGAGGTGTGTATGACACTAGAGTATATCCATGTTCTACTAGGACTATTGATAGGAGGGATGCTAATGATCATAGTGACATTGGATGATTTAGATGAGAGGCAATCACTAGTCAGATGAGTGACATAATTGAATAGGATATACCTAAGATTGAGGTCATTTTTTTATGTATATATTTCATAGATTCTAAACATCTAGAAATCCAATATTAGACTTGTGACAACAAGAGTGTTGTGTTACAAGTTAGACAACAAGGTACCGCTACACATGATAGCCTTGTGTCAATTAATTTTTGATCGAGGAGAACTATATAACTTTGGGGCTATCATCTAGGTTCATATCATTCATGATATGTATGAGATGATGTTCAGAGGGAAAAATACTAAAGGGCCCATTATTTTATTGAGTGTTTGGATATATGAGAAGATTCCTATGTATCGACCAAATGGGTTACCCCATGTGGTTGATGATAGATTACCTCGAGTGATGAGATGGTAGTAAGACCATGTATTATGGGCCATGACCCATGTTTTGACATTATAGACTATTATATGAGGGGATATTAGGTGGCATCCTTACATGCACATTATTACTATTTGACCAAGTTGGTTGACTATGGTGACAGGGTTGGCATGAGTGTAGATTATATGCCACTATACCTCATAGGTAGAGTTACATCTGGTGGAATGCTTACAAGGTAAGGCCAGACTCTCAAACCCAATGACCCTTCTAGTAGTGCCTATTTATTGGGCACAACATGCTAGAGATTCAAGGGGGAGAGGAGGAGTACTAGTTGAGAGACTCATGATTAGGCCACAACATGTTAGACCATGTACCCATTGAGCAAGTCAATAGGTGGCCAAGAGAGGGGATGACATAGATTTATATTTAGAGATACAATAGGCACCAAATTAGTCACCATAATAGGCATTAAGGAAGGAGTATCAATAACCACCATGGACATACCATAGCTAGAGGCACCACTAGTGAGAGTGGTCATAGGTGAGGGTAACAATGTAGGATGACCCAACAACCATTCTATGATATAGATTATCTATAGAGACACCTCTTAGTAAAGGGTCCTAACATACACAAGTGGTGATTCCTATCTTTACACTGACACAAAGGCAATCCATGGAGTAGGTGCTTAAGGGGTGAGAAGATGGAGAGATGGTGGTTAGTAACATTGGTACTGGTGATAAATTTTGTAATTTTGACTATATATATATATATATATATATATATATATATATATATATATATATAATATAAATGATATAGAATACTAGTTATATATGGTTATAGTAGTATATATATATATATATATATATATATATATATATATATATATATATATATATATATATATATATATATATGCATAATATAATATCTACCCACTTTTGGTTTTGTAGATCTATTGATGGAGGAGGTTAGATGGGGATCCTTAGTTATGGATATGCACCATGACTTTTTGGATGGGGTTATATCTCCATATGACCCCGCCACATTGGATGATCCTATGGTACCATCTACCCTAGCCTAGGTAGGTTGGTTTAGACTAGTGGGGGATGTTACGAGGTAATTAAAGATATGTGTGGATATATTATAGCCACCAATAAGAGAAGGAAAGGGATAGTCATAGGCTTGGTAGGCCATGGCTCAAGATAGAGAAATGCATATAGATACTATAGTTTAGCTTGGGTAGGTGCAGGCCCATGTGGATAACTTACAAGGATTGGCAACAGGATTGAGATATTAGACTACCTCATTATAAAATACCATTCAGAGGGGATAGTCCCAGGCATCTATATGCAGTGTGGTTGGGCCACAAGATAGGTATGATGGGGCCGAGATATAGAGTTGGAGTTATGTATTTTATACTTTGTATTGTATAAAACACATGATATAGAGGTATTGATTTTGATAGTTGAATTTGATCTCATGAATTATATTTGGTTGTGGATGTTGATGCATGGATACATTTATTTCTATCACATGTATTTAATTTTTATTGTATATTCTATAGGAAATATATGTGGAGTGTTTTCTTTTATATCATTATGTGATACACATGCATGGTTAAAAAGAAAAAGGTAAAAATGACTTGGAAAATTATAAGTAATCAAAACAAATGTACTACACTCTATATACCAATGGGAAATGTGAAATAACATAAGGTAACAAAATATAGTAAACTAAAGATGGTAAAATGGATAAGAAAATATTTATAAACTATAAAAATATTTGCACCAAATTAAAATAACTAATATCCCACTATATCACATTGGGAAGTATGAAAATAATTTAATAAAATGAAAGGCATAAGAAAACCAAATGGTATAAAAACAAAAAAATTAAGATAATCAATCATACTAAATCATGGTGGGAAGTATAATAGAGAAACAAAATTAGAAAAAAAGAACTTAAATTGATCACACTAATTCAAGCTGAGAAGTATGAAAAGGGTGAGAAAAATTGTTGTATTCTTACATGCAATAAAAAAATAAGAAGATAAAAATTGAAAGATCAATGAATTAATCATAAAACATACTATATCAAGATTGGAAGCATGTCAGTGATGTGTAACTCATGATCAATCACTATTTATGTAAAATTTGACACATGTAATTTCATTATGACTTAGATATTGAATTTTTTTGTGAGGAAGGCATAGTCCTATCCATGGTCTTATATTGTAACTCACAAAGGGAATACCAATGAGGTGAAAAAAATAGAAAAAATGTTAAAAGGAATGTTTGAAATGGTAATTTGGTAGTTTGTGAGGAAGGCCAGATCCTATCTAAAGTCTTACACTACAAATCACAAAGGAAATCCCTAGGGGGGAGTGATTAGTGCACAAAATAATATTTCTCAAGGGGAAATATTAAGATTGTTGGAAATGAAAGAGGGAATGTAAAAATCATAATGTAGGCATCTATGGGAAGACCTTGGGAAACATGAGTCACACTAAAGACATAAAAAGCACACTATGTGACAAGTGATAATCAATATACAAAGGATACTCTATTCACATTAAAAATAAACATGTATAGGAAAATAAGTGAGATAGTAAGATCGACTCATTTTAGACGTTTGAACAAGAAAAGAAAAATGGGCCTACCTTCCCACAATGTGTTTCCCATTACTCATAACATATTATAGATCTACCAGTCTACTATGATGATTGGGTACTTGTGTGAGAAAGTAGGTATCACTAAAATATTTTTTTATTCTCTTTTTCCATTCTAGTTGCATTTTGTTATAGTAGATAGATAGATTCTAAGATATATGCATAATCTAATATCTATCAGGTTTTGGATTTATAGATCTAATGATGGAGGAGGTCAAATGGGGATCCCTAGCTATGGTTTCACACCATGACATTTTAGATGGGGTTCTATCTCTATATGACCCCACCACATTGGATGATCCTATGGTGCTTTCTGCCCTAGCCCAAATAGGCTAGTTTAGACTAGTGGAGGAGGCTATGAGGTAATTACAGATATGCATAGATATATTGTGGCCATTGGTAAGGGTGGAAGAGGGAGATTCATAGGCCTGATAGGCCTTGGATTAAGATAGATCAGTGCATATGGATATTACAATTTAGCTTGGATAGGTGTAGCCCTAGGTGGAGAACTTTTAGGGAGAGGTAGTATGATTGAGATCATGAACTTCCTCATTATAGCGTACCATTCAAAGGGGATAGTATTAGGCATCTATGGGTAGCATAGCTAGACCACATGATATGAATGATGGGGCCCAGTTGTAGAGTTGGAGTTATGTATTTTATATTTTATATTGTATTGTATAAAATACATGATATATAGATATTGATTTTGATAGTTAGATTTTATCTCATGAGTTATATTTGGTTGTGGATGATTACGCATGGATATATTTATTTATATCACATGTATTTACCTTTTATTGTATATGATATAGGAGATATATGTGGAGTGTTTTATTTTATAAGATAATGTGAAACATATGCATGTTTAAAAATAAAAAGGTAAAAATGACTTGGAAACGTATAAGTAATCAAAACAAATGTACTACACACTATATACCAATGGGAAATGTGAAATAGAAAAAGGTAACCAACTATAATAAAATAAAGATGGTAAAATGGATAACAAAATGTTTATAAACTATAAAAATATTTGCACCAAATTAAAATAACTAATATCACACTATATCACATTGGGAAGTATGAAAATAATTTAATAAAATGAAAGGCATAAGAAAACCAAATGGTATAAAAACAAAACAATTAAGATAATAAATCATACTAAATCATGTTGGGAATTATAATAGAGAAACAAAATTATAAAAATGAACTTAAATTGATCACACTAATTCAAGCTAGGAAGTATGAAAAGATTAAGAAAATGGTTATATTCTTATATGTAATCAAAAAATAAGAAGATAAAAAATTAAATATCAATGAAGTAAGAATAAAACATACTATATCAATATGGGAAGTATGTTAGTGAGGTGTAACTCATGATCAATCACTATTTATCTCAAATTTGAGACATTTAATTTCATTATGTCTTGGGTATTGAATTTTTTTGTGAGGAAGGCCTAGTCCTATCCATGGTCTTACACTGTAACTCACAAAGGGAACACCAATGAGGTGTAAATAAATATAAAAATAATTTTAAAAGAAATGTTTGGAATGGTAATTTATGAAGAAGGCTGTAACTCACAAATGGAATCCCAAAGGGGTAGTGGTTAGTGAAGAAACCAATATTTCTCAAGGGGAAATATTAGGATTGTAGGCAATCAAAGAAAGATTGTAGAAATCTCAATGTAGGCATCTATGAGAAGACCAGAAGAAACATGAGGCACACTAAGGACACAAAAAAGACACTAAGTGACAAGTGACCATCAATATATAAAGGATATCATATTCATAGTAAAGACAAATTTGTATAGGCAAATAAGTGAGATACTAAGATCGACTAATTTTAGTTGTTTGAAAAAATAATGTAAAAGGGACCTACCTTCCCAGAGCATCTTCCCTATTCCTCATGACCTATTATAGAGTTGGTCTATCGTGAAGATTGGGTACTTGTGTGAGAAATTAGGTATCACTAAAACATTTTCCTATTCTCCTTTTCCAATCTACTAGCCTGCCACACCCTAATGGACCTCGACTTTATTATGAAGCCAATTATGGATTTTGAGATTTGATTATAAAAATGATATATTCATTGAATCACATCTTTTAGTGTGATTTGACTTTTGAAATTTTGAGTGTTTCCTTTTGTATCATTGCCTTGTTAAAAATGATTTATCTTTTAAATTATTATGTATTTTAAGATTCCTCCTCCATATGAAATTTGGAATAACCAACATGAGAGATATATTAATACACATGAATGAGATTTAGACTTTGTCTAAAGGAAGCTAAGTATCCATGGACATTATTGACTAAAATACTTAGGCTTACCTATGAACCAATAAGTTATCTCCAGTTTCAACTATGTGTATGCTTAGTGTTTGAAAGGAAGTAAGGGGAATAAATGGATATCCAAGATGGACCGATAAAAATAGATAGTAATGACATGACTTGTTTGATAACTAATCACATGTTAAATAAGGATTACTAAGGGGAATGAGGTTTACATAACCAAGTCATAATAATGATTATCCATGTTATAGAGATAAGGTAACAAATAATCACGAGTAAAGAATAATACATCCATTAAGATAAATGAACACATATATAAAAAACATGTAATTGTGGAAATAATTCATAATAGATCATAAGGAAAAAAAATAACACCATAGATAATATATAATGTGAGATATAATAGTGATATAAGATAGATAAGTGAATGAAAATTTGACATATATTCAAAAGATATAAAGTAGATAAATATAAACTTTGAGCATGCATCCAATCCAAAATGAAGAAGAAAGTGATGGAACACCATGTTATGTTCATAAATATTATAAAATTTGTCCACAAATCTTGTCCATAACATCTTATATATATCTATGAAGCTGGACTGTAACTATAATGAGGGTCTCATTGATATTCAAAGAAAGCTAGGAAAATACCTCTCATTGAGTGTCATTGACAAAACATGTAGGCAAGCCTAAAGGATCATGTTCATGAGGGAAATCATGCAAAGGATACTTAGGATATAGAATAGGAGTGGAATACATCATATATGAAGGTGTTATCAACAAAGAAGGGACCATAGGTGAAGGAGGATCCATAGGTGGAGGAATCATGAGGGAAGAAGAGGGATACTTTTTTCATGGATGACCTATGGGAGGAAGGATAGTAGGTGTAGGAATGGTCATAAGGTGATCTTTGATATGTTGTTGGAGGATACAATAATGATAGGTGTGATGGGTACCACATTGGTGCCATAGAAAATGTACCTCTCCATATTTGGGAGTGTACTTAGGTAATAGTTTATGGGGAGGTATAAGCTTATATGTGGGTTGAGGAAGAGTAGGATGTAAGGCATCTATATATTTTTTAAGCTTGTGATAATGAGTAGAGGAATGATTATCTATTCTATGGAAGTAACAAATATGCTTTTTAGTAGACTTTGTGGGTGTACAAATAGAGTGAGTGGAAGCAAAAGATGAGAAATGATGGTATAGTTTATAATCTATATTTTAATGATTGAAAACACTATTAATTTCAAAATATAGTTCATCATCCCAATGGGTGGGAAGAGGAGCAAGATATGACAAAAGAATCATTCCATCACTAATGGGAAGTGGGGATGGTGGAGAGACTAGATGAGGCTTGAATAAAGGAAAAATATAATAAAAATGGGGAAGAGACTCAGCTGAAGGGAGAGTGGGAACATGATCTTGATTAGGCCTAGATGAGCTAGGAGTATGATTCACATAGCATTTAAGGACTACATAAAGAATATTAGGAGAAAGCTGGCTATAGTAATCCTTGTATCTAGTGAAGCAATCAGGACCAATCATATCATGATCCGAAAGCATGCTCTGAAGAGGTTCTTAAAAAATTGGAGGTGTGTCATATTAATTAATCATATTTACCCTTCAAATAAGAGGAATAATGCTAAAATTAGGAACTATATAAGAAGAAATGTGAAAAGATAAATGGAATGACTAAAACAAATAAGAAGGATAAAGAAGGATCTCAATGTCTCGATCCTTAATAAGACCTCCAAGAAATAGGTCATCTAAAGTATAACCATCATCATAGTCAAGTGTATGAAGATTAATTTTGCAATTAGGTATGACCTTCTCATCAGAGGTGGCATGATGAATATAGTGTTGAGTCTTAGTTTAGACTATGAATATATCTTCACTAGGTGGTTGATGGGAACATGACTTCAAATAGGGTGGAAACTAGGAAATGAGATGATGAGAGAGATTAGAATATTTTATCTTGAGGTTGATCTCAATGGGATCATTGTCATCACAATCTAAAAGGTTAGGTTGTATATTCTTGATGAGTTTTGGGTGACTATGGTATCCTTGTATAGAGTTCACAAAGAAATTAAAATGTTGAGATTATCAGAATGGAACACTTGGCAAAGGTTTAAGAGTCGGAATATTGAATATACCATGGTCTTGGAATTGTTCAAAATTCCAAATGTAAGTGTCATCTTTAATCCTATATATTTCACCATTGTGAAGGAATTTGACACAATGGTAGGAAGAAGATTCAAAAACTCTCATACGATGAGTTCATGGTCTACCAAGAAAGATATTATGGGAGACGGGAAAATTGAAGATTTTAACCTTAACTCAGATAGTGATAGGTATAATGGTGACATGGAGACACACACAACCTAAGGTAGGAATTTTTCTTCAGTCATAGCCTTCACAGACACACACAACCTAAGGTAGGGATTTTCCTTCAGTCATAGCCTTGACACTTGTTGTGTGTGGACTTAAGATTATATTCAAAGTATTTGAGTGTTGTCATGAAGTCAAGAAAGGAAACACAAGTACCTAAACCTTAGTCAAACAAAAAATGCTTGAATTAGATGTCATGAATTTGGATGCTTAGAAAGAGGGGAGGATCATCCACACAAAGCAAAATTTCATCAAGAATCATAGAAGAAATTAGAAATTTGAGAGAGAGAAAAGTGTCCATTGTTTTTTCAATGTGCATAGACATATCTTCACATAGTTTTAAGATGTTATCCTCTAACGTAGATAAGGTATATTCATGTCCTACTAAGGGAGGATAGGGGATTTTCATTTTGAATAAGAGTTGCATAAGGTGGTTATGATGATGCAAAGAAGTCTGCATGAGTTATAAAAAGAGAATTTGAGATGGGAGATTAGTAACTTTCATGATATGATCCCATTCAACATAACACATGAGTGGATTTCTTGATAGAGGTGCATAATGTTGGAGGAATTCCTTAGAAGGAGGTTTATAAGTGCATGTAAATTTGTTTTGATAGGATGTGGGAGGTTTAATTAGGAGACAAATTGGAAGATGATCATGAGAAGATGAGGTAGTTGATATAGGTTTATTTTGTGATAGATTTGAATAAGTAGTATTAGAAAGCTGAATATTATTGGTGATGAATAAAGATATTGGAGAAATTGCATGAAAGTTTTTATTCAATGGAGGTGTTGGTATTTATTCATTAAAATAGATGAGGTCCTCTCACCCCAATTTTGTTAGCTGAGTTGGGGAATAATATTGGATAACACATAAAGTGTAAGATGATTGGTGCATGTGGGTAGAATGAGAATCAATGAAGCTAACTACTCTTCGCATATTAGTCATGTTGACCATATTATCTTTAGGAGTTGCGTCTATAAGATTGTCAATGTTTAGTGGAAGGAGTAGGCTTATCATTATTGTCTTGATGGTTTGGAAGAGGGTGTTTGTAAATAGCCATATGAATATTAGCTTAGTTCAAATCTTGATTTTTTCCTTGTATTTCATGATATTTGAAGGAAATGTCATAGGCTTATTTACATTTATGAATGAGGAAATCATGGTCTAAATTTGGTCCAAGAAGGAAATCCATAACTAAGTTACACAAATGCCTACAAGTCTTAGGAGAGTGACCCCAACTAGCATGAAACCAACATAATTTATTTTGATCGTAATAGTATTTCATAGGAAGAGTGGGATTAGGCTCTCATGGAAAAGGCCTTGGTAGACGCTTTTGAAGTTCCACTAAGGATAAAGGATTTTGAACATTGATGTTGTTTATTGGAGAAAAGTGAGGATTAATGGTGTGGTTTAAAGGGAGGGATTATTCTAGAGCAAGGTCAAGAGTAATATCTTGAATATTATGAATGCTATCATAAGAATTAATGACACCATTGTTAGTAACATGAATATTTGTATTTTTGAAGAGAATACGATCCCACATGAGGTTGGGATGGATCAAACTGATGCATGAGGAAATATTTTCTCTTGGCTTGGTTGAGGGGCTCTTCCAAAGTTCATAGAGAGAGTGTCTAGACCTAATATTACAACTTAGGATAGAGAGCATTAGTGAATAGATGAAAGAGATTATCATCCACCATGTTGTGTTCACATTTATTAGACAAGGTCTTCCACTGCATGATAAAAGGTTGTGCATTTCCCATCTCAAATTGCTTGCAATGAATAAAATGAGCCATGGTATTTTTAGGGAGGTCACTAGTTTGAAACTCTTGTACTAGAGTATTAACTAGGTCCTCCAAAATATTTATGGAATGAGACTTAAGTTGGTTATACTAATCTAAAGCATCTTCAAGGAGGATTTTTTCTAATAGTTTGGTAGTGGCAAAAGTGTTTAACATGACCCAATATTTGTAGATATTTCTAAATGTTTTTAAGTGTAAGGCAGGATTAGTTGACCTATTGTAGCTAATGGTAGGGGTGATACCTCCAATATCAATGTTGGCAATTTGAGGTGTAAGAGTTTAATTTTGAATATGTTTAATAGTTTTGTTAACAAGAGGTAGCTAAGGAATAAGGGTTCCATGGGAATACCTAAGGGGTGGGGGAATTTTTGTTGTGCGCTCCCCATGGAACCTATTGAGGTTGATTTTTAGATGAATAAGGTGATTCTACATTTTCATCACTTTGTTGACATTATTAGCTTGGAAAGAATTCATTTAGTTAAGATTTTACAATAAAATTTGATGGTTTTGAGTGGTGTTGTGCACATCATGTAAAAAATTAGCATTGATATTAGTCGCTTGGGTACCACTATGATTAGTGGCATGTATGACACTAGTGGCTTGAGAGGCATTGTTAGAAAGGAGGTATCAGTGGTATGATAAAAATGTGTTGCAAAATACGAAATAGTAGAAGGATTAGAAGAAAAATAAGCATTAATGAAATGATTACCATTGGTATCAAATGATACACTAGTAGAGTTATTGAGAAGAGTGTGTCTTGGAAAATTCCCACTAGATGTTGAACCCACCATTTTAGTAGAGATGTTGGGCATGGAGGTAGAAGAAATCATGGAAGAAGAGGTCATAGTATGAGGAGTCAAAAGAGAAGGATGAGGTTGAGAGGAAAATAAGATATTTCCCCCAAATCTATGTGATAATGTGGAGGAAAGTGAATGGGGTTCTTCTCTTTGACCACTTATCTAAAGGTTGTAAATAGTGGAAGGATATTTTTCATGATGTTGAGGAGATTCATTAATGAATAAAAACATTTACATAGTAGACTCTTATTCCAGATTATCTTCTAAGGAGAAAGGAGGGTTATGAACTAATGATGCATGAAGAGGAGTCATGTAATTGGTAGTGTGAGTGGCTACATGCACATTAATTTCTTCTATAGTAGGATCCATAAGATTTTTATAGGGAAACCTATTGGGATTGGTTAATTTCATAATATCTATTCAATTTAAATGTATGTTGTCTTCAAATAGGAAGTTAATTATGAGAGAAAAATGCTAAGAAGGATGATGATGAAGTAAAGACAGGAAAAAAATAGGATGCATAGTCAAATCAGTTGACCATGTTCTGTAACAAAATAGATAGATAAGAATACATAGTCATTTAGGTTTATTGTGTATTATAGATAGGAACTCCAAACTAGATGATAAGGATACACAGTTGTGAAGATTGTATATATACTTATGAGTAGAGAATTGAATAGGAGGATAAGAAGACATAGTCATTTAGATCAATTATGTACTACTGGTAGAAAGTAAAGACACACTCTATAAGAGACTGTATGGATCAAGATGATAGTGTTATGAAATAGATAATTTTTTTCAAGATAGTTTGGACAAAGAAGGAAAGTAAACACATAAACAATTAAATCAATGTGCTTGATCTAACTGGGGTACACAGTACAAACCTTGTACCAACACTAGCTAATGAAAGTTTCAATACAACACACAATGATCAAAGAGCAAGAAAACAACTGAAAAATAAATTATAATTAGTTGTTCACCCTAAGTGTTATTAGATTATTATAAATTTGTGATTTTAATACGATAGAAAATTTGAATGAAATAGGGAACTAGAAAGTAGTCTAAAGTTGGTTTTAGGAAGTTTGGGATGAAAGGGTAATTGGAAATGGTACTAGCTTGGTACTAGTGTCTACTCCCTCACTTCATGATCTCATAGTGATAATGCTGTTGAGTGATTAGTTAATATATATAATTAACCAAGTATTTATAATTGGCTAGAAAAATAAGTCAACCTCCCCCTTGGTGATGAAATCTAAGTAGGTAGGTCTTAGGAAGACAAGTGTTTAAATGTGTTTTGAATGTTAAGTAGTTTGGTAGTGTGTGAAAATAGTAAAATAGTGTAACTAAAATGGTAATTTTGAAAACCACTTATTTATACTATGTGATTTACTCTAAGCATGCAAATAGTTGAAAAGGAATTGTGAATTAATTACTAGCAAATATATGTTAATTCATTGATTAAGAATACTATGGAGTCATTTTAGGACATGTTGTATGAAAATAGTATAGAACAGAGTCAACTAGGTTGTTGTTATTCTACAAAATTAGAGTCTTTAAGAACATATTTGAATAGATCAACTATGTCTCTCAGATATAAGAAAAATTATAGAACTAAGTCAACCAGGTCAACCTAGTTAGTTATAGGTTTATAGTTTTAAAGACTGCTAACTTATGAAAAATAGAAATGAATGAAGTACTTAAATGATATAGAGAAGAAAGAAAGGAACATTGGTGGTCTTCAAGATGATTTAGATTAAAAATTTTATGCTATAATTCTTTAGTTTTTGCTTTTGAATTCTACAAACTGGGTCAATTGGTT
>JARHVA010006877.1:447500-520000 GCA_037957365.1 Torreya grandis
CAATCACCAATAATATTCAAATTTCTAATACTACATATTCAAATCTATCAAAAAATAAACCTACATTAACTACCCCATCCTCTTATGATGAACAAACAATTTGTCCTCCAACTAAACCTCCTGCATCTTATGATCACAAATTTACATACACTTCTAAACTTCATTCTAAATAACTCTAACATTACACCCCTCTATCTAGCACTCCACTTATGAGTTGTGATGAATAGGATCCTATCACAAAGCTTACTAATCTCACATCTCAAATTACATTTCTCGAACTCATGAAGAATTTTCCATGTTATTTTAGCGACCTTATACAACTCTTATTCAAAAATAACATGACCCATCCTCACCTAGTAGCATGTGAAGATACCTAAGATGTTTATACATGTTGATGAAAAAATGGACCCTTCTCTATCTCTCTCAAAAAATTTTATGCTTTTATGATTCCAGATGAGAATATACCTTGAGCAAATGATCATACCCTCTTTGTAATCTTCCAAATCATTGACATCCAAGTCTAACATGCCTTGATTGATGAGGGTTCAGGTACTTATGTTGCCTCTCTTGACTTAATTAAAACCATTGGATACTCTAAATGTAATCTTAAATCCACATAAAACATGTGTCAAGTCTATGACCAAAGGCAAATGCCTCACTTAGGTTATGTGTTTCCCCCTATCAACATCCCACTTATCATTGTTAGAGACAAGGTTATGATCTTCAATTTTTTCCTTTCCTATAATATCTTTTTTGATAGGCCATGGACTCATCGAATGAGAGATATCATATCTTCTTCCTAAATTTATGTCAAATTCCATCATAATGGTGCAATCTATAGGATTTAAGGTAACACTAACCCTTGAAATTTTGAACATTTACAAGATCATGGTGTATTCCAAATTCTAAATCTTGAAATCTTGTCGAGTGTTCCATTCTAAGAATCTTAATGTTTTAATTTCCCTGCCAACTCTATGTGAGGTTACCATGGTCACCCCAAACTCATTGGGAATATACCAACTAACCTCTTATATTTTGCTGATGATGATACCATTGAGATCAACCTCAAGATAAAAACTTTTGATGTCTTTCCTCATCTCATTTCCCAGCTTCCACCCTCTTTGAAGTCGAGTTCCTATCAACCACCTAGTGAAGATATAATCATTTTCTTAACTAAGAATCGACACTCTATTTATCATGCCACCTTCGATGAGAAGGTCATACATATTTTCATAATTGATCTTTATACACCTAAATATGATGATGGTTATACTATAGATGATCCATTTTTAAGAGGTCTTTTTCAATCTTAAGATGTTGAGATCCTTCATTATCATTATTATTTATTTTAGTCTTTTCATTTATCCGAACATATTTTATCACATATAGTTTCTAATTTTAGCATTATTCCTCATGTTAGTAGGGTAGAGATGGTGCATTCACATGACACACCTCCATTTTTTAAGAACCTCTTAAGATTATGCATATGGATTGTGCTATGATTGGTCTTTATTAGTTTGATAGATATCATGATACCTATATCTAGGTTTCCCTTGAGGTTCTTGATATTATAATTAAACCTTATATGTATCTTGCTCTTTCTTTAGCTGAGCCTAGTTCAAATCTTATTCCCACTCTACCTTTACTTGAGTCTCTTACTTATTCTGATTCTATTTCTCCTTCAGTCGAGCCTCATCTTGTCTGTCCACCATCCCTACCTCCCCTAGTGGTAGACTACTTCCTTTATTGCAAATTAATCCTATGCCCACCTAATGGGCCAATTAGCCATACTGTGACATTCAAAGAGTTTATGATCATTAGACTAGATATTCTAAACTATACTAGCCTTCCCTATCTTTTTCTTTCACTCTATTTGTTAGTAAACCCACAAAGTCTATTAACAAGCATATTTAATACTTCCATAACATAGATAATCATTCCTCCATTCATTATTGAAATCTTTTATAATATATAGATAGCTTGCATTCTACTCTTCCTCAATCTAAAGACAAGGCTATACCTCCCCCAAAATTATTACCTGAGTATATTCCCAAATATAGACATATACTATATGTGGAACTAATGAGATAGCCATCACAGTAATCATTGCTTCATTCTCTAGTAACATCTATAGGATCACTTTATGACCATTCATGTGCCTACTGTCCCTCCTCCTACAAGTCACCCATGTAATAAAGATCCCCCTTCTTCCCTTCTGGTTCCTCCACCTATGGCCCCTTCTTTCCCCATGGTTCCTCCACCTATGTATTCTCCTTCACTTGTAGTCCCTTATATGTTGGTAACTCATTCATATCCCATGGATTCCACTCCTATTCCATCTCTTGAGTATCCTTTGCATGATGACCCACATGAGTACAATTCTTTAGGCTTGCCTACATTTTCTATCGAGGAGATTCAATGAGAGGTATTTTCCAAGATTTATTTGAATATTGATGAGACCCTTGATGTATTTAGAGTCTAAATTCATAGAGATATATTAGATGTTATGGATAATGTTTGTGGAAAAATTTTCCATTATTTATGAACATAACATGGTGTTAATTCACTTTCTTATTTGTTTTGTATTAGATGTGTGACCTAAGTTTATATTTATCTATGTTATATCTTTTGACTTTGTGTTAAATTTTCATTCACTTATTTATCTTATTTGGCTATTATATCTCACATTATATGTTGTCTATGGTGTCATTTTATTTTCTTATGATCCCTTATGGATTATTTTCATGATTACATGATTTTTATCTATGAGTTCATTTATTTCAATGGATGTTTTATTATTTACTCATGATTGTTTGATACCTTATCTCCATAACATAGATAATAATTATTTTGACGTGGTTATACAAAATTTTATTCCCCTTACTCCTTATTTACCATGTGATCAGTTAGAAAATAAGTCATCTCATTACAATATTATTTTACCAGTCCATCTTAGATCTCCCTTTATTCCCTTTATTTCCATTCAAAAAACAAGCATACACATGGTTGAAACTTGAGATAACATATTGGTTCATAGGTAATCCTAAGTGTTTTAGTCAGACATGTCTTTGGATACTTAGCTTCTTTTATCTAAAGTCTAAGGCTAGTTCATGTGTTTTAATTTGTCTCTCATGTTGGTAATTCCAAGTCCATATGGAGGAGGAATCTTAAAATCCATAAAAATTTAAAGTCTAAATAATTTTTAACAAGGTAATAATACAAAATGAAACATTCAAAATTTCAAAAGTCAGATCACACTAAAAGACATGATTCATAGACATCTCCTTTTTCCAATCAAATCTCAAACTCCATAATTGGCATCATAATATAATCAAGGTCCAATTCTCACTCAATATTTCACCCTGAAGAGTTATTTTATGACTTCTCTATATTTAGTGAATCGTTATATTATCTCTAGGCCTATGGGTTGCCTATAGTAGAGGTAAGCCTCTAAGTTTAAGGGATAACTCCCTACATTATTATTTGATAGATTATCACTTGCACTACTTGCTTTCTTGGATGAAAATTCATATAAGAAAAATTAAAAGTAACCTATGATAATGAGGTGATACACCATATATACCTCCACTAGACTACCATATAATTACACTATGAAACATGACTCACAACACTAGTCTCAACATCCTAGATTTCTTTAACATAAGTGTTTCAAACATTGAGGTGATATGTATTTCACTTATCAAGGTGAGTGGATAATAGGTCATATTGTAAACACTAATTCTACTCCTTACACTTATATATACAAAAAATACACTATCTACACTTCATGTGATCAGTTAGAGGGAGAATTACTTGCACCAAACATGAAAGAGTAAAGAAAACATAAGGATAGATAATTATCACTTGTCATTCAAATATGCAATACTTTAAAAACTTATAAAAGAAGATATGAAATCAAAACCATATTTGAAATATTTATCTCAAAGGAAAATACAATATTCAAAATAGTAGAGCTTCACCATACCAGGTGTAGATTGGATTACAAAGGCCAAAATGGATTGCATATATAAAACATAGGAGAAAAGAGAAGAAGAGAATTTGAAGGGTCATAAGGACAAGTGTAAAAATTTATAAAATAAGTTAAAAATAAATATAATTAAGTGAAAAATAGTTCATTAGGGTCTTCTTGGATAAATTTCCATCACACCATGATATATCCTTCAGGTTGTCATACAGACTCTTCACTATCCTTCTTGAAATTATCTTGATGATAAAGAGTTAACTTGATTGTTAATAAACACCATAATATGTTTTTAGAATATTTTATCCATCATGGGATGTTGGAAAAAATATTTTTAACCTTCATCTATTTCTTTGAAGTGATGACTTTCATCTTGACACTTGTGTTCATTGTCTGCAATCACTTACTAGCCCTATTTGCTTCAATCTTCACATTTATTATCAAGGTGACTAGTAGTTTCTCAATAAGATGTATTTTAGAGGTCTTAGAACATATTTTAAAATCCCATTTGTCTTCTACTCAATTAGTTATACCTCATAAAGATCTAATATCAGACATCTCAACTTCTCACTAGGCAGTTACTTGTCTTTTCACTGTCTGTACAAGATTGCTTGTAATGAAAATATTAGCAAAGGATTTTATATGATTCATTTGGGTAAGATATGAGTATAGGGAGTAATAATAAGTACATTTATACCTCCATTAATCAATTTAATCTACCAATTCTCTCCTATATCTAAAAAATAGATCAAAACCTATAAGAAACTCATATTTTGGTTTGTCTTTACAAGTGACAATATAGATAAAATGGATGTCATGGAACCTAGGTGAGTGATAGATAAGTTCAATTAAATTTAATAAAAATTAACAAATTTTAGGTTAATCTCTATCCTTTTAATCTCCATCAGGTTTACAAAAGGGTTTTAGGTCTCTTAGCTTCTTAAAGTTGATTCATAAAGATTAGATGCCCAACCCCTAAACTAGTTACACAAATATTAAGTTCATGACCCTATTCAACTACCCATGGATGATTGAAGTCTCATGAATATAATATATACATGTTTGATCAAAATAAAATGACCTCTTGAGCTCTTAATTGTGTTCTATGTAACCCTGATAGAGGTTTAGTTCAAAATGGCCAATTTGAGTTATTTTATTTTGAGCCATGATTTTTTAATTATTATATCTAAGGATTTAATTATAATTATATCTTTATGTTAGTGCACACAATTGTATTTAATAAATTGAGAATTTGTTAAGTATGAATGTCTAGTTTTTTTATCCCACTTCCTATTTTAAAGTGTTCATCATAGTTCAAACATCCTGTTAATTTGATCTTTACTAGCCTTTAGTCTGTCAAAAGCTGAGTTGAATTCTTGTTTGAGTAGTTTAAGGTATTTTTTACTAATTTCCATAGATTACACCCTCTAACTTAAAATCAAATTTAGTGGGAATAAATTTAAGCAAGAACATTTTAAATATGCCATGGAATTAGTCTAATTTTTATACTAATGCTTGGCCATATTTATTGACATGACCGAACCTTAATTTAAAAATCCATATTGGGTCCCTTTTATATCCACTAATGCTTGGTCATTTTTTTTATTAACGTAGTCTAAATGATACTATGTCCTTTTGCTATAAACTAAGTTCAAAGTCCTAAAAACTATGTCCTTTTGCTATAAACTAAGTTCAAAGTCCTAAAAACTATGTCATATTTATTTATGCACCCAAAAACCTAAGGCTAAGACTTTAAAATAATTTATTTATACCTCAAGATCTAACTTAATTATTTTTCATGTTAATTTTGAGCCAATCATGTTTGACCTAGTGGATCATAATCAAATGGTGCATGGTAACATGGATCAAGATGATCTGATGGTTCATGACTAATGTTGAATAGTCAAAGGGACTCAGGATGAGTCTGGATGTGAAAAATCCCAAGCTTTTAGGGCACGATGTAAAGCTAAAGCACATTTTTATTGATCAATGTTATGTGGCAAAGTGTAATGATCTAGAAGGTGCACTTCTTGGCAGAGGCTGAATAAATTTTTTCATGATGTGTAACTACCTGGAGATGTCCTTGACCACTTGCTTGCATAGTTGGAACCTCCTAGATAGTTGTCTTTCCTCTTATGCATGCCATAAAATATCCTATTATTGCAATGGTGGTTGCATTGGAATCATTTTTTTATACCACAACTCAAGGATTCCAATACAACCATCATTGTAAGAGTAGGATATTCCATGGAATACATAAGAGGAAAGACAACTATCCAAGAGGTTCAAACTATGTAGGTAAGTGGTTAGGGACATCTCCAAGCAATTGCACATGATGACAAAGTTTGTTTAGCCTCTACCATAAAGTGCACCTTATAGATAATGAAAAAGGAATCTTTGATCCAAAGTTTATTGTAAATATTCATCATGCCTTGTTAATGTAGTTAGATTAATTATTTATTACAAATGGATGAAGATTTTCAAATGAGGACAAAGGAATATTTTCTAGCTAGGAGCATCTTGGTAGAATTGGGAGGGTTGTTATGTAGTTTTTAAAATTACAAAATACATTTCAAGATTTGAAAGAATAGTGAAAAATGTATAAATATGAGGTTTTATCCTTTATTTATGAGTTGGTCATTGTGTTGGTTATTGTTTGTCTTTAATTCTCTCCAAGTCTAGGTTCTACAAATTTTAGGATTAATTGTTGAGTGAATGTATTTTCTCTCTTGCTAATGTGGTTGCAAGTGTACAACCATTAGTAAGATCTGAGAGCATGTTTATGTCTCCCATGTCTAACAAAGATAAATCTCACCATCTTGTACCCATGGTAGCATTTTAAAAAACTGATGTATGTAATATCTATTTTAAAGTTAATGAAAATGTTTGTGATTCTATGTTATTTCTTGTTGATGAAGTTCAATGATTTATTTTGAAAATGTTGTTGGTTATATATCTTGTTCTATGCTCATTACTAGTTGTAATCTTGGGCTTAGATCTAGATTTTAAATCCCTTTCTATATTAGTTTAGAATATGTTGTTGAATAACATGTTAGGGAACCTAAGGTTTATGGATTTGATAGGGAAAAGTGTTTGAAGGTTTAGTTTCAGTTTATGATCTATATCTTTCAAGTACAATTTGATATGTGTCATTAGATTGATTATGGGTATTTTCTATGTCTTTGTAATAAGTGATGTCATGAGTGTTGTAAGACCCCATACTAATTGAAAACTACCAGTGTACCACCATGCCCTTCATCTTTATGATTAATAAACTATCCTACCCTATACTACCTTGAAAATGATATAATTCTTGTTGTATATCATTAGTGTTATTTTCCTACAAATGCATAAGATATTTCTTATCAAACATGTATTTACATCTTGTGTTTTAAAGCTTAGCACTACAATCTTTAATTCAGCCCTGATATTGATAATTCTTCAGGATGAAGGTTGTAAGCACTTTTATATCTATCTTCAGTATCTTGTATATGACTTAAAGCATTTGTGCATTCCTTGTGACAACCCTTCCTATGTGGAGTGTGCAAGTTTGGTTGTGCCCTAGTCATATTTGTGTCTATATGTGATACTAATACTCATAGAGGTTGAATTATATAATCTTTCTATGTGAGAAAGTTATCCCATAGGTCTTCTCACCTTGGTTTAGGTAGAACCAAAAGTAGTAGGAAGCTAACCATACCCTCTGTAGGTGCCTCTTAGTCATTTTCTCCATTCAGTTCATTCTAGATGCCAAACCCTCCACTGGTTACAATGACATATCATTAGGTTTTTCATATTTATTTTCCATTTTATTTCAATTGTGAAAGGTTGAGCATGAGAGGTGTATAATTGGGAACTAACATGCTTCTAGTGCCATTACCATGGACTAAATTGATGTCCAGGTCAGTTTTATTATTGGGGAATCTTGAAAAAACCCAAAACTATTGTTTATATTTAAGAACTATTGATATTGCATGTTAGAAGGTGTCTTTCCCATTTTGAACATAATTCTAGAAATTTTAGTGTCTTTACTTTATATCTTATTAATCTTCAACAAGTTTAATTTCATCATGTATCAGAATAGTTTGTCAACAATTATATTCTAGAAGTTTGATTCTAGTAGAGACTCCAATCTTATCATTTGGTTTCAAGGAATATGTGTGCCTAGTTTAAATATCTTTATTAACCTTTAGCTTTGATTACTTTCTTATTTGTAAAGCTGGAAGGATTGAGGTCATCCTTCAAAGGTGACTTATCCAAACAACTCGTCCCACCCTTAAGTTTGTATCAAAGATGAAGGAGACAAGTTTGGAGGCCCATTGAAGAGCATAATGTAGTTGCAAAAGGTGTTTTGAACTATCAAGATTATAATAATCATGAATGTTTAGTTGAGATCCCCATTGTTGAGGATTATCATAACTCTCCTAGTAACTCTAAAAATTATAGTCCAATTTATTATCTAGATCCTTCTCAACTAGTTGAATCCCCTCCCAATTGTGAACCATAAAGTCTACCTCATTCACCCCCTCACTTCCATTTTACGTTAGTTCTTGAACCTCTAATTGAACCAATCATGAGGCATAAGGACCTAGATGAGAATGAATGTCCTACTTTCCACATTCTCAGATTCAAGCCTATCAATTTTGATAACATGGAAGGTTATCCTCATAAAGTTCAAAACGAAGTAAGGAAATGCCTTCCAAAATTTAAAGGGAATAATGTAGTCAATGGTGATTAGTACATGAGGTATTTTCATAATATTATTGAATAGTATGAGGTTGAGCATGAGGATGTGTTTATTAGGTTATTTGTGCACACCCTAGAAGAAGACACTCATGAAGGGTTCAATTCACTTCCCCATGGATGCATTGATTCATGGGAAGAGATGAGGAATGTTTTTAGAATTTAGTATGGGGAAAGAGTTGATCCAAGTTTATGTTGGCTAAGTTTGAAAACAACAAGAAGAAACCTAATGAGTTCATGTAATATTTAAACACATGGTTCAATAGAGCTATGATGTAGCTTCCCAAGAGTATAATACCTAGTGATACAATGTGATTGATAAAATATTGTGATTCCTTTGATAAGAAGGCAAAATATTATTTGTGGGACAAGGATTTCATGAACCTATGATTGCCATTCAATATGGCCGTCCAAATTAAGAATAACATAAAGGCTATGGGAAACCCCATGAACAAGTGGGATGATATGAAGTTGGTCAATATTGGAAAAACATAGTCCAATAAGAATGCCAGAATTAAGGAAATAGTTAAAACTTTAGCCTATGTTGCCAAGGAGATGTCCTATAAGCTTGTCAGGGCTGAGAAGGGGATCCCTCATCTGTCTACTAGTTAAGAGAGGGATACAAATTCATGTCAATAAAAAAGGAGGCCTACTTTATATAATCGATACAATGATAAAAGGAAGAGGCCTACATGTGATGAAAGAGTAGATAGACATTAGAATAAAGGGGATGTGAAATAAGTGCTTGATATGTTAAACATGAAAGTGAATGCGATAGGTTGTGACATTGATGTTGACTGGTGTGACAAGTGCTTCATTCAACATCCTCCATGTGATACAATTGAACTAATTGATGAATATGTAGATGAACCTAATCTATATCATTTGGTGATGACATTATGATGTTAAATTGTCAAAGTACCTAAAGCAAGGTATCCACCTCTACACAATTGATGAGTGTTATTACTATTGTCAGTTTTGGAGTGTGGTACAAGTTGTATGTATCCTAACTTGTGAATTTTCTTGTGAAGTAAATATGACATAGGCTTATGAATTACCCATTCATGATTTTGATTTATTAAGATCAATGATGATTAAAAAGTATGATGATGGAATTTCATCATTTAAGGATAGGTGGTTGCTAATTCATGTAGCAATTGCCAAAGAAAAGGAATATAACTTAATAAGTAGGCAGTAGGCTACTGCTCCTAAAGATACTACCCTTGCAAACCCAAAGGTGGGGGATGTAAGTAAAGAATATAAAAAAACTACATTAGTCCTTAATGTTTCCAAACCATCAACCATTTCCTAAGTTGATAAGCTTAGAGGTACTCTTGCTAAAAATAAAGTACCCTTTCTATTTAGTATTCCCAAGGGTGTGAATGATGGTAAACAAAATCCACCTTTGAAAACTATTGCTAAGTATGCAAATCCACCCTAGCCTATTCCACTTCAAATCGTAAGTGATTGATTCAAGATGAATATGTTGTTACCCTTGCACCAAATACTCCACTCCCTCAATATAGCATATGGATATGGCCTAGGTGTTGATCGAACTAAAAATCATGATTCCACTTTTTGAATTATTATGAATACCTAAGCATTGGAAGAAGGAATTTGAATAATTATAAATTGGTGAGAGGTCAACTATAAATGAAATTGATTTATCCCAAACATCCTCAAAAAGTGATGAAGAATCTAAAGATGTTGTTGAACCAACTTTGAAAGTCTATTTGGGACTACATTAGTAGAGAGTTAGCTGAATGTGGATCCATTTTATACAACCCTATTGATAAATGGTCTTAGTGTCCATAATTTCATGTTTGATCTCAGTTCTTCTTATAATGTATTTCCCCTGGGTGTCTTAAATAAGCTTAGAGTTAAGATTACATCAGCCTTTGGTAAGTGTTATGCCATGGGCTCGTGAGAAGTTTAATTTGGACAAGTGAAGGGATTGGTAGTCTAGTTAGTAGTGCATCTAGGTAAGTATTTAAATATGGACATGGTAGTTGTGGAACACCTACCTAAGTGGAGGATGTTGTTATCATGAAAATGGGATGTTAGCATGGGTGAAAATGTATAAATGGACCTTTCCTATGCCATCATTCTATTAGAGGGTAATATTGTCAAACTTTACAAAGATCTGAACATGCTACATGTAATTGAAAATTCAAAACATGCTCAAAATGAAGTATTGTACACAAATGTTGGCCTTCAAAACTTAATTAGGAATGTTGACACTAATAAAGAGTCTTCTTATCTTGATGTTAAACCTAGAAACAAAGGTGTATTTTTGAAAGTGTGTTTTGATGGGGATTGCTCCAATATTGGAAATGGAGTAGGGGTTATATTATATGCTCCCAATGGTCAGCATTTCAAGTTTTATTTTCATCTATCCATTGAGCACACTAATAATATTGATGAGTATGAGACATTTTTTCGTAGTTTATGAATTTCTCATGAACATGGGATTAAAATATTGATTGTGAAGGGTGACTCTGAGCTAGTGGTAAAGAAAGTTTGTAATGCTTATGACACCAAAAATAAAAGGTTGAAACAATATCAGAATGCTATTTGGGATTTGCTTGAATTATTTGATGCATTTAATCTATATTATCATGATATAAGTTTTAACCAAGAATTTGACATACTTTCAAGGTTAAGTGCTCAATTTTACATTAAAAATGTGAGCCCTCATTGTCAGTATCAAGTGGAGGTGCTTGTCAGTCCTTCAATCCCAAATAATTTTCATCACTGGTTGGTGTTTGATGATGATGAAAAAATTAAAAGGTTTCTAAATTATGAAGTTGAGCTCCATGATTAGCTCATAGACATGGAATCTATGGTTCATATTTATGACATAAAAGAAACCTTGTTTGGAAAGGACATTATCTAGCGAAAGACAAACATGCTCCCTAGAGGTTGGTAAGTTTAGAAGAATATTTTGATGGAGAGAATAGAATAAACACTTGAGAATCATTTATTTTAAAGGATAATATTTAGTGAAATTTGGGTTCTCATGAGAATCCATCGAAGGTTTGGCTGGGTACTCACTTAAGTGTAGATTAGAAGAAAGTTTACATGTAGCTACTAAAAAAATAATAGGATTTTTTATCTTGGTATTATTATGAGTTGAAATCCTATAAGGAAGACTTGTTCTAACATGTTATCCTATTACATCCTAATAGCAAGCCTTTCAGGAAGAAACATATAGCTATTAACCCCATGTTGGCTACTAAGATGAGAGACAAGTTAAATAAGCTAAGGGATGGTGGTATCATTCAACCCATCATGTATTCATCATTCATCCCATCATTCATTCATCATTTATGTATCATTTATTCCCTGTGAGAAATAAAAATGGTGACATCTGCTTGTATGTGGATTTATAAAATTTGAAACAAGTTTATTTAAAATATAACTATCCCTTGACCAATATAGACAACCTATTGCAAGGTGTTATAGGATCAAAGATGTTGTCCACTTTAGATGGCTTCTCAAGATATAACTAGGTTATGGTGAAGGAATCTGAGAGACCCAAGACTGTATTTACAATGCCTTGGGGATGTATGTGTATATGATGATTCTTTTTAGGTTAACGAATGTTGTGTAATGTTTCAACAAGATATGTACATATCATTTGTAGGGATGATTAACAAGTTTGTAGTTGTGTATCAAGATGATATTAATATGTACTCCAAGACTAGAGAAGAACATTTGGAGCATTTGTAAAAAGTGTTGATTAGATGAAAGGGGTTTGAAATTTCACTTAATCAAAAGAATTATCACTGTAAAGTATAAAAGGCCAAGTTGTCGGGACATATCATGTCCAAGGTTGGTGTCATGATCAACCCTGAGAGGGTGGAAGCCATTGACAAAATTCCTATCCCACAGTCTAAGAAAGGAATCCAGTCCATCTTTGGAGAAATTAATTTTGTAAGGAGGTCTATGTATAACTTCATAGAGATCACTCTATCTCTTACTTCCATGATGAAGAAGGACCAAAACATCAAGTGAGAGGAGAAGGCCGTGCGAGCATTCAATGACATCAAAGGACATCTAAAGTCTGTCCATGTTTTGGCTAGCGCTGATTACACTAAGCCATTTTAGATTTTCTCTTTTGTATCATATAACACTATTATTTTGTTCTTTCTCAAAAAAATGAATATGATAATGAGTAGCCAATAACTTTCTTTAACAAAGTTATGCAAGGTGTTAAACTAAATTACACCATTATCGAAAATTAACCTTTTACTCTCTTAAAGGTTGTTAAATCATTCAGACCCTATGTTCTGAGTTCAAAGATTGTTGCTTATATTATGCATACCATGGTGAAGTGCATCTTGACTTAGACTAAAGTATCTAGTAAGAGATGTCGGTGGGTTAACAAGTTTCAAGAGTATGACATGGATATTCAGACCACCAAGTTAGTACGAGGGATGGGTCGAGCCAAGCTCATGGCTAAGACAAATTTATAATCGATAGAGGTAAACACTACTATTTTATGTTAATTATTCCTTAAGTTAATTTCACATGTCTCCATGGTATAAGGATATTGTCTATTACTTGAAAAAATTGAATTATTCCTCTAACTTGGACAAGAATCAAAGGAGAACTCTTGAGCTTGTTTCCCATAAATACCTCTTGACTAAAAATGGAATTAAATGGAAGAATCAAGATGGGTTTATCCTAAGATGCATACTAGAAGAACAAACTAATAACCTAATTGAGGAATTACATAGTGGAGTATTTGTTGGAAATTTTACACCTAAAGTTACAACTCATAAAATTATGAGAGCTAGTTATTCATGGCCGTTATTTCTTAAAGATGTTTCACAAAAAGTCAAGAAGTGTGAGAAGTTCCAACACTTTGCTAGGAGGATGAAACCTTCTGGTAATATTCTCCTATAGCATATGATGATTGAAGGCCCATTCAAATAATAGTGAATATATTTGATTAGAGAAATTGTTGATTCGTTGAGCATTTGGCATAGGTGGATACTAGTTATAACTGATTACTTCACTAAATGGGTTCAAATGGTCCCTAAAAAGAAGGTTACACACTAGGTGGTTACATATTTTTTTTATAAATTAGATCATTTGTAGATTTGGTGTGCATGTCAAAGTTATTACTGATAATGCCATGAATTTTAAAGTTAAACCTTTAGTGGCATTGTGCAAAGAGTATGTGAATGAATTGAAATATGCTTCTAATTACAACCCTCAATGGAATGGGTAAGCATAATCTAGTAACAAGAACTTGTTCAAAATCATTAAATTAACATTGGAAGCAAACAAGAAGAAGTAAGGTTTATAACTAAAGTTTGCTTTGTGGGTTGATAGGATCACTCACAATAGAGATATAGGGAAAATCCATTTTGAGCTTGTTTATGGATCTCAAGTAGTTTTGCCTATGAATTTGTAATTTCTAATATTTTAGCTCATACAACAACTAGAGGATGATGAGAAAATTAACCACTATGAAAACAAGATGAACCAGATTATTGAGTTTGACAAAATTAGAAGACAAGATCATGAGAAACAACTCATGTTCAAAGAAAAGATAAAAAGGATATTTGATAGGAAGGTCACTCTATGAACCTTCCAAGTAGCTGATGTAGCTCTACTTTGGTATAATAGGCATGAAAAGAAAGGCAAGCATGGAAATTTTGATGCCTTATGAATGGGTCCCTATTCTATTGATTATCAGATTGGGGAACACATTTTTTTTGAGAAACTTGGATGGTGAAATATTGGAGCTGTTAGTCAATGAAAGACATCTAAAATACTTATTTGATTGAGTCTACAACTATGTACATCATTGTATAGTTTATATCTTTGTTGTCCCCTACTTTAGGCCCTTTTTGTATAGTTTTATTTCATGTTTTTCTCATGCATTCATTTTCAGATCCTCCTAATATGCTTTTCTCAATCTACCATTATTTTGTTACGCCTTTATGAGTCTCTATTGATATAAATTGATTAAGTGTTGACTTCATGACCCAATGGATTAAAACTTAGTCTTAATTTTTTATGTTCTTTGCACACCCATAAGGGGTGGACATCCCTAAGAAAGAGCCAGAGTTAGTGCCCAAAATTGCACTAAAGCAATTGAGCCCTTGTTAAGTGTGAATGCCTGAATTGTTAGCCCATTTCCTATTTTCAAGTTTTTATTAGAGGTCAAATGTCCTATTAATTTGATTTTTACTAGCCTTTGGTCTATCAAAAGCCAAGTTGAATTCATGTTTGAGCACTTTAAAGTCTTTTGTCCTAATTTCCATTTCTTAGACCCTTTGATTTAAAATCAATTTTGATGGGAGAAAATTTAAATGGGAAAATTTTAAATATGCCATGGAATTAGTCTAATTTTTATATTAAGGTTTGGCCATGTTTATTGACACGACTGAACCTTAGTCTAAAAATCCATATTGGGTCCCTTTTATATTCATAAACACTTGGTCACTTTTCTTTATTAACATGGTGTAAAGGATGCCAAGTCCCTTTGTTATAAACTGAGCTCAAATTCCTAATGTCTATGTCATATTTATTTATGCACCTTAAAACATAAGGCTATGAATTTATAATAAGTTTTTAACTCCCTAAGCTTTGAATTAGTTATTTTTCATATTAATTTTGTGTGAATCACGTCTGATGTAATGGATCACAATTGAATAGTGCACATTAACATAAAGTGAAATGATTTGATGATGTACGATCAATCTTGAGTATTCAAAGGGACTCAGGATGAGTGTGGATGTGCCAAATGTCAAACTTGTGTGGCATGATTTAAAGCTCAAGCATGTTCCTATCGATCAGTGGTATGTGACAAAGTGTATATATCTTGATCAAATGTGTGTATAAGGTCAATGTTTAAAGAAAGTCCCAAGACAAACACAAAGGTGACAAGTGTCACCATCATAATAACACTATTAGAGATCTAATGGAATGTGAAGCAAAGGACTGAGCTTGTGGATTAAGATCACTAGTCTATGCTTGACCCATACAAACAAGATTAATGGTACATGATCAAAGGTGGACATCTTAATGAATTAAATCTTGAGCATATTTTGAGGATCTAATGATGTAAGTGAACCATTGATAGTTCAATGGGGCCAAACATATAGTGAGATAATACCAAGTGGAATGACCTCAAGGCCAAGAATAGTTAGTAGCCAATGGTGATCCACCCTCTGGATTGATATCCAATGATGCATGTTCATCTAGATGGAGTAAGATCCAATAGTGTAAGAATCCATTTTAAAAGACCTAACTTCAAAGGGAACCAATCACACTCAAGTCCTCAAATCATGATCTGATGGAGTGTGTGCACTTGCCCAAATGAGGATTGATGCTGTGAATTAGATTTGGAATTTTTAAAAAACCTAAGCCAAATAAGATGCTTCCACATGGAAAAAGGAGGTTAGCCTGATAGAGATTGACTGTATAGAGCATATAAAGCCTTTGTATTCTCCAAGTGGCATAATATTAGGTGTATTAATGGAGATATAATAGATCACAACAAAAACTAATGTTAAAGGGATGTCAAGATCTCATAGAGATGGAAAATGCCAGGCTCATGTTCATCATAAAGACAAATATCTAGCAGTGCTAGTCTTAGGTGGGCTTTTCAAAGATCTAGACCCAATGATGTGTTGACACATGTCCTGGAGGCAATGGTTACATTTAAAGTTAATAAATAGAGTGACATGGCATTGACATAGAGGAAGGTGGACATTTCAATGAATCTCAAATAAAATGTGAAAGTGACACGTGTCCTTAATAGATCTAGTTAATTAGCTTAGTCACTTTTAAGCACCATAAATGCCTAGTTAGATTTGATGTGGCATGCCATGTGTCAATATGTGGAAAAATTTGGCCTAGGAGCTAAAATTAATGGTTCCTTTATAGACTAACAAGAAATCATATTGTAGAAGAGGGTCTCTGGGGCATTCTAGAGCATATTTTTCATGAATGATTTTTTGTTTCTACCATAGATCGAGCATTCCAATGTAACCATCATTCTAGGAGTAGGATGTTCCATGGCATGCATAATAGGAAAGATAACTATGTAGGATATTTCAACTGTGTAGGCAAGTGGTCAAGGGCATCTCTAAGAATTTGCATATGATGATAAAGTTTTCTTATCCTCCACCACAAAGTGCACCTTCTAGATCATGAAAAAAGGCATCTCCAATTGAAAGGTTTATTTCAAATCTTCATCATGCCTTATCGAGGTAGTTAGAGAAATGATTTATTACAAATGTATGGAGATTTTCAAATGTGGACAAAGGAATATTTTCCATCTAGAAAAATCTTGGTAAAATTGAAAGGGTTGTTATGCAATTTTGCAAATTGTAACCTACAGTCCCAGATTTGAAAGAATAGTGCAAAATGTATAAATATGAGGTTTTATCCTCTATTCAGGGGTTGGTCATCATGTTAATTATTATTGGTATTTATTTATCTCTATGTCTAGGTTCTAAAAATTTTGGGGTCAATTGCTTAGTGAATGTATTTTATCTCTTACTAAGGTGGTTGCAAGTGTACAACCATTAGTAAATTCTAAGAGCATGATTATGTCTCCCTTGTCTAACATGGATAAATCTCACCATGCTTGTCCCCATGATAGCATTTTGAAAAATTTATGTATGTAGTATCTCTTTTCAAGTTAATAAAAATGCTTGTGATTCTCTATTGTTTCCTATTGATGAAGTGCAGTGATGTATTTTATAAATGTTGTTGACTAGATATCTTGTTCTATGCTCATTACTAGTTGTGATCTTGGGCTTAGATCTAGATTGTAAATCTCTTTCTAAATTAATTTAGAATATGTTGATGAAAAACTTGTTAGGGCACCCTAGGTTTATGGATTTGATAGGGAAAAGTGTTTGAGGTTTAGTTTCAGTGTATGTTCTATATTTTTCAAGAATCATTTAGTATGCCTCATTAGCTTGCTTGTGAGTATTTTCTATGTTTTTGTAATAAGTGGTGTCATGAATGTTGTAAGATCTCTTGCTAATTAAAAATAACCAACATACCATAATGCCATTCCTCTTTATAATTAATAAATTTTCCTAACCTACAAATGATAAAATCCTTGTTGCATATCATAATTATTATTTGCCTACAAATATATAACATCTTTCTTATTTAACATGTATTTACATCTTGTGTTTTAAAGCTTAGCATTGCAATATTTCATTCAACCTTGATATTGATAATTCTTTAGGATAAAGGTTGTAAGAACTTTTATATCTATCTTCAGTAGCTTATATGTGACTTATAGTATTTTTGCATTCCTTGTAACAACGCTTCCTGGGTGGAGTGTGCATGTTTTGCTGTGCCCTTATCATATTTGTGTCTTTGTGTGCCAATAATCCCCATGGAGGCTGAATTGCATAATATCTCCATGTGAAAAAGATACCCCATAGGTCCTCACTTTGGTTCAGGTAGAGCCAAAAGTAGCAGGGAGATAACCATACCCTTTTTAGGTGCCTCTCAATAATTTTATGTATTTGATTCATACTGCATGTCAAACCTTCTCATAACTACAATGACATATCATTGGGTTTTTCATATTTTTTTCCTTTTTATTTCAAGTGTGAAAGGTCAAGTGTGAGAGGCATATTACTGGGAACCAACAATTTCCACCACTCTTCTATTTAAGTTAATTCTTGTTGCTGTAAATCTAACAAAAGCCTTCCCTCAGACATTAATTAACTAAAATTCATGCACTACCACCAAATGTTGACATAAAATATAAATTAGCTGGCTACATATGGTTTGTGTTAGTTAAATTATCTTAAATTAGGACTAATGTGGTTTGGTGGCTGGTATTTCATATAGAAATTATATTATGGATGAAATGATAGAAATGGGTGTGTTCATTCATAGTAGTGCACAATGCATAATAATTCCTACTAATTTATATTTATTTATCTTTAAATAATAACCATAGAATATAATGTTCTTAGATATATTTACAGTATACTACCTTATGATATTACAAGGGTTACTCTACTTTGTAACATCTTAATACACTTCACTATTTTAATTCAATTCTTCTCTATGTTGTCTCTACGATATTAGAAAGTTGAGGTATAAATGTCAAATCTATTCCATAAAATTCAATAGTCATGTATATGTGAGATAATTTTCATTTCATCACATATTCCTCTCTTACCACAAGGTTATATTATTTATCTTACGTCCCAACCGATATAAATATTTGTTTCATTAGCATGAAGAAGTAATTTGGTATTAATGTAAAGATAATGTCTCTATGGTAACTACGATTTGGTCATTAACTAATTGAATATATTTATAACAATAAATAAATCATGTGATAAATAATCATTTGAAGGATTTAAATTTATCTTGCATATTTAATCATCTATCATATAAATTGTGTTATCCTCATCATTATAACTTTCACAATAATATGAAACATTATCATCTTGAAACTTTGAGTTACCTAGCAAAGGTAAAGTAAGAATAAACTTTTGCTAGTCCATATTATATTAATTACCTATTCATATATTTTATTGTTCCACGTCTAAACCTTGTTGTTCCTTTTGTAATTTTTATTTATGACATTTTTTCATTAGTAGATTTTGAATTTTAAAATGTAACTTTTCTTTACTCAATTTGGATTGTTCCCTTTGTAGGTTTTTCAGTTCTAATTATGCTTTTGTTTGTGTTATTTTCAATTCTTCATGTTTTTTTGTGGTCAATATAATTATGATGGATCCTTTATAGTTTTTATTATTCTGGTTAATTTTAATTAGTGCTTGATTTCCCAATTTCATATGTGAAATTATATTCCCATAGATTGAGTTGAGAAAGATGGATAATAGTTTGATTATCTAATTGTAATTGAGATGTTTGGATGTTAAAATATTTGAAAGGGTTGTCATCCACATAAAATTCATATAATTATCCTTCATGCATGAATATGAGATACCTATGAAAATAATATGGTACTATTTACATAATATGTATCCATGGTCTCCTTAACAATAAATTATAATGCAATTGATTAGGCATAACATGAAATAAAGTGGATACTAATTACACCCTAATTTTACATCTAAGCATATCATTCCCAGTAGTTGTTATGAAAAATTATTAAATCATTTAATAGTTTGTTTTTAACCCTAATCTAAGATGGATCAATATATTATAGGGTTAAGAATATATAAATGAATAAGAACAAGGGAAATAAACATATCTATAACATGTCAATTAATTGTAAACTCATATAAATAGTATTATGAATTTAAATGTTGAGATATTAAAAAAATATAAAGTATAACTATTGATTGATATTTTAATAAATTGGAAATAAGATTACTTAATTGGTTTGCTATGAAAATGTAGATATGGGATGAAATAGGTTGTAAGTGGACTAGATATAGATTTTAGATCAATCATTAGATTATATAAATTAATACTTCATGGCCTTAGATGACTACATTGGATCTAGATGGATACGTTAATGTTAGTATCTTATTTGGATGAAAGTGTCAAGTACACAATATTAACTAGATCTAGATGTGCCCACATAGAACATTACTATTTTTTTATCTCCTTTGCACTGGTGTGTTCATATCTCCCATGTAGGATGTCACTCTTTGTCAAATGATCAGACTCTAGATTCCTCATCCTTGGAGTGACTATGGAAAAAATAGGTTAGTGGGCTCATAGTGTAGAGATTCCCAAAGGAACTCTCTATTAGTGGGTGTTGCTTACATATCTAATACTTTGAATAGGGCATCATCCTTATTTAGTTTTTACGTATGTGTTATATCATGTGTGGATATGAATGTAATGTCTGATAAGTAATTAAATAGAGTGACCTAACTTGTAACTTGGAAAATATGGCTCACTGGATGATCCTTTAGTACTTTATACTTGTGGGAATATTGCTCCTATGCCTAATACAAAAATAGGGATGAATAAGGTATATTTTCTCATGTGAATGTTTGATTTATTGGAAATGGTAAGTTGACTTATGAGTTTATATAGAATTTATATGCGAGTAATGAATGCAGATTGATCATGCATATATACCATTTTTTTCAAGAAATATCTCATATTAAAGCACTTAGGATGACCATAAGAATAAGTTACAACTATAAATTTGATGACTTTAGGAATAACTGAAACATAGTTTGGCATATGACATTTCTGTCAATGTAGGATTCTTATAGGGAAGTAATTATCTGGGAGGATTGAAGATAGTTATAAGTCTAAAAATTTTAGAGGATGATAATAAGTAGGTTTAAATAATTATGAGTAACATAGAAGGCCTAGTCATTAGAATAACATATGATTAGACTAGGAGATAATTAATAGGAATAAGAGATATATGATGTGAACCTTTCTATATTGGGATGATATAATAACTTAAAGATAGAACCATGAAAAGTACATTCCAAGTATACAATACTGATGTGTTATGTAACTCAAATTTATTATCTACATTTCCCCCCTTCAATCTAATAATGAAATTGTTATTTTAAAGGAAATAAATGCATACCTAGGTATGTATATAAAAACTTGATCTTTGTGTGAGTCTCACTTGAGTGATTTTTTACTGATCAATCTACCAATAAAATATTACAATATATAATCAAAAATTGAAAGTATTTAAAATATTTGAAAGTAAATATAGCAATGTTAGGATTACACCTGTGTATTGATGCCATTGTATTACCTTATTGGAAATTTGATTTGAAAAGGTGTTTCATTATGAATATTTGAAACTAACATTAGGATAAATTTAAAAAATATAATTGCATATATATATTAGAGGACTAATTGCCCCTAACCTTGGAGAAAAGGAGAGTTTCCACTTGGTACTTGAAGTTAACTCGACCATGTAACCCAATCATACTTATAGCGTAGTGACATTGAGTGATTCCGATAAACTCACACTATAAAAATAGTGGATATGGATGATTTTTTCACTCCATCCTATAAAATTGGTAAGATTGAGTGATTTAGTCACCTCAACCTTGCTAAAAGTGAACCAATTGCTACATTAGATTGACTCAATATTAGTCTATAAAATTCCATCCTAGTGTATTCTAAAGGCCATATAAGTATTTTAAATCCAAAAATGATTTTTATTTTTTAATTTAGGGTGCCCATTACATCCAGGACATGCACCTCATATATGTCTCAATCTCAAACTTGGGTATAACAATGGTTCTAATGTATAGAATTATACCACAAATGTGTATCTGAATCATATAACTATGAAATTTTTCCAATTTAAAATTTGTACAAGTGTGTAAAACATGTTCCCATGACATGAATCCACTAAATCTGAATTAATAAATTGTACAAGTGTGGAGAACATGTTTCCATAACATGTCCCCACTATAGTCTGAAAATGTTGAGTATTGAATAAGTGCAGAAAACATGTTTCCTAAAACATGCCCCTATTGAATATAAAATTATGAATAATATGGAGTTCATGCCTCTATGACATGCCCCCATTTTGAGGTGATGTGATGTAGAAATTGGTATTTAACTTAACTCAAAATTATAATATAACTATATAATCTGTGTATGAATCATGTAGGATATACAAGTAGTATGTCTAGATAGATATAAAAATGAGTTAAATAATATGTTATCACATACAATCCAAATATGTATGATGTGAATCATGGAAACATCTAGATAATAATAGTACAATCTCAACAAATAAATAATTACACATAGAAAACTCAAAAACAAATCAAAATACAATGGTCTAAGAAGACAACAAAAAAGGAACATTTAAAAATGACACACAATCAAAGGGAGATGACTTATTCAAATGTCCATAAGGAAAGTAATGCCATATTTCAATGTACATAAAATAAACAATGACATACTGGAATGTCAATGTAAGTGAACAAATGTAAGGGGCCATAAAAAATGAAGCACATTCAAATGCTTAGGTAAGAAATAAGATCGGAAGCAAGGATAGACACTCAATGAAGTGCATAAATTAAAAACATGGAAAAAAAGTAACCAACATAAACATATCATACTAATTCCTAGATATATGTGTTAAAAAAATTGAAATACATAGCATATCAAGTACACTTTGAAAGATATGAGCATGGATAAGGGCATGTTAAATATATAAGCTCAAACATGATCATAGAAAATAATCATAGATTTATATAACTTGATTATATGATGATCAAGGAAGTGGATGTTCCCAATGTCCATATGACATGAGTAGAGGGAAGGGCCAACATTTGAAAGTGCATATATAATGTGCATGGGTATGCTTGTATCACACCCAAAGGATGTATGAAACACATGTGTATATATAAATGGTTTTAGATTATATATTTTTATTTTAGAATTTTTAGAATATTTGAAAATAAAAGTGATATCATCTTTGAAGGATGTTCATAGGTATCTCCCCACTAGGAACCTAGTGCAATAAACATGTTTTACTCTTAAGGAGCATGTATAGGTGTAATATATGGAAGTGTAGGATTTATAATGCTTTACATAAGTATAATAGGACTATGTGTTCATGAATGCATAATAGAAGGACTAGGGTTTTTTGGAACCCATCCTTGAATGATTTATGGTTTCTTTGAAGTAGTATTAATAAGAACATGTCTATGTGCTCTCGATATATAAATAAGGCACATGGTAGAAAATGATTATGTGGAATCAATTATGTATATATGATGTAATGGTTTGTCAAGTACTAGCCACCTAGGAAAGGGAATTTCATGTTGCTTACCATTTCATAGAGGATTAGAGTTTGTAGAACCCATCACTCAATACTCTATGGTTTATTTGAAGTCAAAGTAATAAGAACATGTTTAGGTACTCTGTATGTATTTATATCATGAATATATATAAATATTTTATGGAATCCACTAGGTATCTTTGATGCACTATTTTATCAATTACTACCCACCTAGGAAAGGGGATTGCATGTTGCTTACACTTTCATAGGCGATTAACCTTAGTATATTTGAGAATTAACTCCCTAGGTATAAACTTTTTTGTTCAAGTGGATGTTCATATAAAAATCCATAAACTATAAATCTAATTGGTGTGAATATATTTAACACACCCATACACTATAGAAGGTATTTATCGAAGAGTACGTATCAAAGGTCATCCCAATAAAAATTCAAATAATCTTGTGTATGGTATAATTAAAAAGGTAATAAATACATTTTATGGACCCATCTATAAAGGTATATCAATCTCACCGAGAATTTGTTATGAGGTCCCATCCAATGCTTTGTTGCAAGGTAAATTATAATGTGTAAAACCCAAGTCTTTAAGTAATGTAATGGTGCAAACATTCACCATTATTAACCATAACATTGTTTATATGTTGTTGATCAAGGTATGATCTACTGAATAAGGAATGAATATTTGAGTCATCATCCACAGTCTCATTATCATTGAAAGTAATAAAAGGTTTATAAACCATGTGAGGTGTATGTCATGTATAAGTAGTAATAATATTATCTAATGGGTGCTCATGATGTGATGGAGGAGGATGTGAATTATATATATATCATTTATACTTTTAGTTCCTTCTTATAATGGTCTTGCAAAGGATTGTTAAATGTCTTTTGATTTTAGTGATCTGTTTGGAGGATCACCAAATGTAATCTTTTGGTCATCGCTGATGTCTTGGATCTTATGATTCAAGGTAAAAAATTGGTTCATAGATTGCCCATGGCCTTGGTGATAGTCATAATAAGCATTTGAATCATATCCGTTGAGTACAAGCTAACTCATATCAACCTCTATAGAATGAGGGAGAGATATGAGGTGACACTCCATAAAATTCATAACTAAGAAAGATAGGGACTCAGGTATGCATGTAGATGGGGTTTGATTCAAAACAAAAGAGTATTGAAATGGTAAATCTAAAATCTAGAATCCAGATGCATATCAATTATAAATAAAGTGACACTAAATCACTTAGAATCAAAATCTAAAAAATAAAATATTACTATGGAAGAGAGGAAGACATGTTATTGAGAGTAACCATTGTAGGGAAACTTCCGAGCAATGGTCCCAATGTGTTCCCAACGTAACAATCCATAGGTCTAGAAGTCTTAAAGGGAATGTAGATTACAGGAATTGTCTTAACTACATTTACCTTTGATGCATTCAAACCTTCATTGCCTTATATATTCAAAATGCTATATTTGAGGAAAGGAGTTCCGAAGCTTTCTGCCATCAAGTGGTCCTTAATATTATCAATGTTCTTTAAACATTCCATAATATTATTTGAAAGTCAAAAGAAAGTAGGGGTATCCTTGTTAGTGTTCAAAATTGAAAGGGAGAGAGGTCTTAAAACTTAAACTATCTCAATAGTTCAAACTGCATGAACAGAGTTTGTATTTAAATGCCCATAATTTATTTTAAAATTTAAAACCACAACAATATATAGTTTATCAATGTTAACAACCAAAAACTTGAAACCTTCAACAAACCGCTATATATACATATCCTCCTTTAAAAAGCTTAAATTCTTCAAAATTATTAAAACTTAAAGGTACTTTTTAAGGTTTTACCTTTAAAGTTTTAATAATTTTAAAAAATTTAAGCTTTTTAAAAGTATGTATATATATATATATATATATATATATATATATGGGGTTATGTTGAAGGTACGTTAAGCAAGGACCTCGTTCTTTGTAGTTGAAGTATTCCATGCGTTACATGTTACCTCATCGTATCTTCCTCAACCATGATTTGGTTCTTGCGAGTCGGAGAATCGCGAATTTTCGCATGCGTGATTGATTGAGTAGTTCACCACGCGTAAAATCAGGATATAAATCCCGCGTAAAATCTGTTTTCATTAAAGATTCACCCTCTCTATTTTTCCATGTGTCTCTAGATAATATGTTGTAATAAAGATCAACTGTGTACCGAAAACTAAATTGATAGTCAATTAGAATCTAGTATTCACGACTAGAATTGAGGTGACCTACCTTAGGAAGTTTATCAACAACTACCAAATTCATGTCATGTGTAAACACTCCTAAAAAGTTGCCATGCTCAGCCTTATCATTCCGTGACATTCTAAATATCAATGAAATATCTTTAACGATGACAGCTTGCTTGAATGTATGTCTTTTAATTAACGCCATTGACAAGTGGCGTCTACCAAGAGTTTATCTTTAACGATGACATCTGGATATATCTTTAACGATGACAGCTTGCTTTAATGTATGTCTTTTAATTAACGCCATTGACAAGTGGCGTTATACTTAGCTTTGTTGTTGCCATCAAATCGTGTAAGGTGACACATCCAACGCCATACAAGGATCAGCGTAATCTACACCACGTGGGGATTTAAATTGACGATAAGTATAAAAGAAGATGCTTGAATGGGTGCCTTTCACCTTTGAAAATCTGAGATTTATAAAAGAAATAAAAATAACGAAAGAGGGGAAAATATTTAGGATGATGGGTATGCACCAACTCAAGTGAAGCTTGGCTTTATCAACGGTCCACGTTCATTTTTGCAGGTTGAAAACGTTTGCCCTGAGTCTGACATGTGTAGTGCGTCGGTGTCTCCATGTTGCAGAGTCGGAGTTTTATCGTTGCAGATATGTTTTCTATTGAAGATGCCATTTATGTCACTACGTTAGAAGCTATTTTTTTCCCTACATTTTAATAAGCACTTATGGGTACCTACGTTCATTTAATATGTTATTAACTTAAATGAGTTGTAGCATTCACAACATATCGAGTGCGAAGAAAATAGCCTATATGAAGAAGTTCTCTACAAGAGTAAGCTTTTTTTTTAATTGAGTTTGGGAATCATCTTATTGTTTATGTAAGTCTTCTTTTTATTTATTTTTATATATAAAATATGGGTATTGATTTTACTTTTTAGTATTTTTGATTATTAGTTTGTTTTTTTAATTTAAAAAAGTTGATTTGTTCTTTTTTTTTCAATGATTTTGGTTGAAAAACGAATGTTAGATTGTAGAAAAATCATTTTGTTGAGGTAGTTATCTTGTTTTCTATATTTTTTTATTTAATAGGAAAAAAAAATTGTTAGTTTTTTTTGTCCTTTTAATTTTTGAGAAGTTTAACGCTCATTTGATTGGCTTGGGTGCGAAAATGTTGTAAGTAGCATATTTAGTTTGATGGGAGATTGCATTTGCCTAAAATAGTGTCTCGATTTTTTTTATGTGGTAGAAATCCAACTTGGTTTCAAATTTTGAAATCAAGTTTAGCATGCCATTGACGAAGCGACAAAAGCATCTTGTATTGTAGTTGTAATTGTAATATTGAGTCCAAAATTTTGGAGGTTATAACTTTTGATTTGTAATTTTGTATGATCTCTCATTTGCATTAAAATGACCATATCAAAAAGTTTGATGATCTATAACATGTGCTATCTAGTTAAGAATATTTTCAAAACTTTTTGTAGGCCATACTTGATCATTTGAGGGTTCAAACTGAGTATTAAATTTTTTCTATGTTTTTCTATTTTTTTAATTAGTGTATTTTTTTAACAAACATGAACCTTAGTTCAAATTGTTCTGTTAGGTTAATTTTAGTGATTAGGAAATATGTGGAGATTTTTAGAGCTACTTTAGCTTCTATATGAAACTTATTAGAAATAAAAGGTGCTAAAAAAATAGGTCAAATTTAATCATTTTTTTTATTTTCAAATTTTACATGTCAACTCCAATTATGGGATAAAGATCATGTATAAACTTATATGTAATTATTTTATTAATACCTTGATAGTGTTTAGGTTTATTATCTGGGATAGAATCATGTTTGATTTTTGGAGGTGTAAGAGATGGTGAGAGGATGAGGAGGAATTGATCAAATTAACAAGATTATGTAAGAGTTATAAAGGAAAGTGGAACAATGAACTCCAATTGTCATAAATCAAAGATAAAAGAAATTGGAAGATGAAGCAAATGAAGAAAGAGATCATGAATATAAAATTACATAAGAGGAATAACAATAGGAAAAACTTCCAACAATGGAAGAGAGGATGGTTAGGGATTTGGAGGTAAGGAACAAAAGAATCAAGGTAGATATTCCATATTATGGAAGATGTTTAAAACCAAAGGAGTTGATAGACAAGATGAATAATGCAGAGAAGTTTTTTAAATGAAAAACTCAAAGATAAGAAAAGAAATTAACATGTTCATGTATGATATTAAAGGGTCATGAAATGATTTTGTGGGATCACCTATAAAAAGAGAGACAAAGAAAAGGTAAAGAGAAGATCAACACATGAGAAAAGATGGAAAAGAATTGGAAAAATAAATTTCTCCCTTTGGATTATGTAAAAATCCTATATAGAAGATTTCAAAATTTAAGGCAAAAGGATTACAATAAACAAGAGTATATAGATGAGTTTTACAAACTTTCAATATGTGTGGAACATGATGAAATAAAAGAACATATGGTTTCAAGGTATGCAAATGGTTTGAAGTTTTCTATTCGAGATGAATTGATCATTCATATAATAGTTTGCATAGAGGATTCTTATCAATTAACTTTGAAAGTTGAAAAAAAAACAAAATAGATAGGATTTTAGAAGATCAATTGAACACATAAGAGGCTAATCACCTATAGTTATAGGATGCAGTGGGTTAAATACCATTAGAGGTGAGTTTAATCCCACTATAGGTGAATCATCACATGGTACAAAAATGTAAAAAGATAATAGACAAGTGTTTTAATACCAAGACATAAGAAGAAGATTTCAGAGAGGACAAGGCTATGGTGGTTCTAGAAGATGGTTTCCAAATCATCATATAGGTATTATATTTTTTTCAGATGCAGAGAAAAAGGCCATAGAGATTTTTAGTGTCAACAGTATCAAGAACAAAAAATGAAGTAAAAGGATCGACCAAGAGTGAATTTAGTTGAGGTTAAGATACAAGAGAAAAATATGAAAATTATAATAACAAATAGTAGAAAATATTTCATGGTGATGAAAAAAATGATTACTCAAAAGAAGATCAATTTTAGAAAAAGGAAAGTGGTGATGATTGGCTATGAAAAAATATTTTTAGAAAAAGGTGTCTTTTAGGAGGTAAGATATAAAAAGTAATTATAGATGGTTGTAGTTGTGAAAATATGGTTTCTAATGACATGATTGAGAACTTAAGTTTATAGTGTAAGAAACATCCCAATCCTTATTAGATTTTATGGTTTAAGAAAGGGAATGATGTTGCAATAGATAAAATTTTCTTAATCAAGTTTCTATAGGAAAAAAATTATAAAGATGAAATATGATGTGATGGTATACCAATGGATGCATGCCATATGTTATTAATAAGGCCATACAAATTTGACAAAGAGGTAATTCATGATGGAGAAAAGAACACAAAATTTTTAGAAAGGTGGTACAAAGGTAGTTTTATTACCACGTAAATAAGAAAGATAGGTAAGTAGCATGATATCCACAAAAGAATTTATCAAATACATGAAGATGATAGGTTATTATTATGCATTAGTAACAAATTAAAAAGACACAAAAGTGGTACAACTATGAACACAAATATTAAAAGCATGTAAATAATATGCATATGTTATACATGATGAGATATAAAATGATTTACCACCAAAGAGAGAAATTTAGCATCATATTGATTTTATTCCAGGATTGAATCTACCTAATCAAACAACATATGAGTCCAAATAAACATGTAAAATTGAATACACATGTTATTGAACTGGTGAGAAAGTGAGTAGTGAGGGAATGCATGAATCCATGTACAACACAAACATTTCTAACTCCAAATAAATATGGAGGGTGGATGATGCATGTGGGTAGTAGAGAAATCAACAAGATTACCATCAAATATAGATTTCTTATACCTCATTCAGATGATATGATGGATTTTCTCACAAGAGAAAAGTACTTTATCGATTCGAATCCTAGTGGATACTATCAAATTCAAATTTGTTTAAGATATGAATGGAAGACAACATTCAAGACTATGGATGGAGTATATAAGTGGATGGTGATGCCATTCAGATTATCTAATGTATAAAACACATTTATGAAGGTAATGAAAACAATGCTATGAGATTACATTGGTAAGTTTGTGGTGATTTATTTTGATATTAAGTAAGACCAAATAAGAGCACTTAAAAAATTTGAGAATTGTATTAGAGTTGTTAGGCAAGGATAAACACTGTGAAAATTTGAAAAAGTGCAAGTTTATGCAAAATAGTTTGGTATTTTTAGAATTTATAGTTTTAATAAATGGTGTAAGAAGGGATGAAAAAAATAAAAGAAAATTATTGAGTGGCCTATTCTAAAGAGAATAAAAGAGGTAAAAAGTTTCTATTGTTTATAAATGTTTTACAAAAACTTCATTAGGAATTTTATTAGTCTTGTTTACAACCAATAATAGATTGCATGAGAGGAAAAAAATTATGGAAATGAGTGATAAGAAACATCTTTGATTTGTTGAAGAGAATATTATAAAAAAACTTATTTTAGCATTACCATATTTTAACGAAGTGTTTGAGGTTGATTTTTATTCTTCACATGTGGGAATTGTTGATATGTTGAGTCAAAGAGGGAAGCCAATTTCATATTCCAATAAGAATTTAAATGAGATAAGTATTATACATATGATGTTGAAGTTTGTGTCATTGTACAAGAATTAAGACATTGGAGGCACTACATGGTTCCTTAAAAGTTTATATTATTTACAGATCATGAGTCTTTGAAGTGTATGAACACTCAAAAGAAGTAAAATAGTAGACATGAAAAGTGGGTGTATTTATTGAAAGGATATACTTTTATGTTGAAGCACAAATCAGGAAAGCAAAATTAGGTAGTTGATGCTTTGAGCATGAGATTGGCATTATTAAACACTATGGTGAGTGAAATAGTTGAGTTGGATGTTAAAGAATTTTGTAACACTAACACATATTTTTTCAAGATAGTTGAGCAATGCATGAATCCATTGATATATGATACAAATAATGATTATGATGATTATATTATATGGGATGGTTATCTTTTCAACATGAAACAATTATGTATTCTAGTTGGATCTCCAAGAGACAATATTATAAGAGAGTTGCATAGTGACCTGATTTGGTTAGATAATTGGTAAGACAAAGATAATAAATTTGGTGGAGAAGAAGTATTTTCGACCAAATGTGAAGAGAGATCTAACTATACATATTTAAAAGTGCATGATATGTCAGGGGTATAAAGGACATGCATAAAATACAAGATTTTACATGCCATTAATGGTTCCAATATGACTATGGATAGATTTTAGTATATCTTTTATGTTGGGATTATGAAACACACATAGAGGTAAGGATACATTTTTTGTTGTTGTATACAAGTTTTCTATGATGGCTCATTTTATAGTTAATAAAACCAATGATGCCAATGCTAGAGTTGCAGAACTATTTTTTAAAAATGTTGTGAGATTGGATGGTGATCCAAACACCATTACATCAGACAAGGATAAGAAAACCAAGTCATTTTTTGAGGACATTATGGAAGAATATGGGAATTAAATTACAATTTAGTACTGCATACCACCTAGAAACAGATGGATAAATAGAAGTAGGAAACATGAGTATATAAAATTTGTTGAGATGCATAGTTGGAGAGAAACCCAAGTAATGAGAATTGGCTTTACCATAGAATGAGTTTGCATATAACACTTTAGTGAATAGATTGATATAAAAATCAACATTTCATATTTTTTACGAGATAAATCATATGGGTATTTTTTATTTTATACAATTACAAATTATAGAATGCATTAGTGATGATGTAGAAGCATTTGTAGAGCATATATCAGTTTCAAGAAGAAGTGACAAAAAAAGTTGTAAGAAATTAATGAAAAATATAAAGAAAAAATGATATGTCATAACAAGGCTAATATTATTTGAAGAATGAGATTTAGTGATGATTTACTTAGGAAAGAAAGATTTTAAATAGGCAAATAAAATAAGTTGAAATACAAGAAAATTGGGCCCTATTGAATTATGAGGGAAATCTCTGACAATGCTTATGAAGTGAGTTTACTATAGAATTTTGATATCTCTCCATTATTTAATGTTTTAAATATATATGATTTACATGGATAAGATGATGAAGGGGAATAATATGAAGAAGTAGATTGGCAGAAACAAGTAACAAAGAAGAAAAATAAAAGATAGTAAAAATTCCAGATAAGAAGATAGTGAACACAAGGCAAATAAGTTATAACAAGTATTTAGTATGGTGGGAAGTATTAAAACAAAAAAACAACACTTGGATTTAAGAATGCGAGTTGAATTTTTTTTGAAAAGAATAAATGGTAGAATTAAAGTAAGAGCAGTTCATAGTAGCTAAGTTGTTTTCAACTAGATGAGAATGATGCATAGTCTAAACTTATGAAGGCCATAATTTTTGATTTGTAACTCCATTTGAGTTATCATTTGTGCCAAAATGACCATCTCAATTTTTTTGATGTATCCATAACCTAACCTAACTAATTAGGGACATTTATAAAACTTTTTGGAGGCTTTCTGTGACCATTTGAAGGTTCAAAACTAAATTTTAATATTTTTTTGGAATTTTTTTTATTTTTAAAATTAACATATTTTTATAACCAGAAATAAAATTTTATTCAAATTCATTTGTTAGGTTAATTTTAGTCTTTAAGAGATGTTGATATTTTAGGGATACTCGATCTTACATGTAAAACTTACTAAAATAATAATTGTTAAAATAATAAAGCAATTTCTTTTCAAATTTTCAAAATTTACATATCAACTCTAATTTTTAAGTTGAGGTTTATCTATACACTTGTATATAATTATATTAATCATTCAATTTAAATTAATACATATTATTATTTCATAATTTCTATGTATTATGTCTACTTATTTTTTAAACTTGAGAATATTTGGGTTTATTAGATTATTTTCCATCCATGTTTAGTTCTCTTCTGAAATTCATATTTTGGTTCTTGTGTTATATGTTTTTTTGTTTTCTTTTATTTATTTTTAATGTCTCTACTTTGAAAAATAATTGCAATTCAGCAGAAAGGATAAAATTTTTTTTGCATTGAGGAAAATCAACTTGTTGATATGGCTACATTTTGTTTTGCATGTCTCTTTTCATTTGGGTGGGGTAAGGCAAGAAGTGGCGCGATGCGGGGGGAACATTGAAGCTATGAATACTTATTTTTTAGCTTGAGATACGAGATTGAAAGCATTTTGTTTACTTGGTTTATTATTTTAATTTTTAATAAAAAAAATAATGTCACTTTAAATGCCTTTTCGAAAGAAAAACTTATATTCGTAGAAAGATGCTTGTATGCAATATCACATGCCATTTGTTTTACTTTATATAGAAATGAATATTTATCTTTTATCTTGAACTAAGAGATTGAAATGTTTATTATTTGGTTGGTTTTTCTTTTTAATTTCTGGAAAGAAAAAAAATTTAATGTTATTTTAAATGTTTTAAATATTATACATTGGATTGTGTGCATGAAAGCATCTTAGTTCAAATATTTGACAACAATTTTAACATTGGAAGCATATTTTTTAATCTTTTTCTTTTTAATTTATTTTGATGAAAAAAAGTTTTTTATTTCATTTTGTTGATTATTTTTATTGAAAAATCACAATTTAACAAGGAAGATTTATTTTGTTTTGTTAAAGAAATCAATTTAGTTAGATGGTTTCAGTTTTTTCATGTTATCTAAATTGAAGTTATGAATATTGATTTCTAAAAAAATGTACAATGTTACATTAAATGTTTATAATATCATTATCCATTGTTTTATGTATGCAATAAAACTAACTCCATTTAAATTTATAAATGCCAACTTAAAATGTATTCTCCATCCATCTTGTTGTTATATTTATTTTGAATAAAAAATGTTGGTTCTTTTTCTTATGATTTTTTTTCCTACCTAAAAAATAAAAATAAAAATATTAGGAACGTAGATTTATTTTTTCTGCCTAGAAAAATCAACTGAGTCAGTTAGCTGATTTTTCTCTATTTTCCTTTTTTGGTTAAAAATATAAATATTGACTTTTTAGTTTAAACTATGAAATAAAAAAATATTTTATTAATTTTATAACTATTTTAATTTTTATGAAGGAGCTTAATGTTGATTCAAATACTTTTGGTGATAAAATATTACAATAAGCAAATTTATTTAGACATAAAAAGTGTTTGTCTATAGAATTTTATGTTTTCATGTTTATTCCATGATTATTGTATTTCATATTTTTAGAATACATATACATGAGTTATATATATATATATATATATATATATATATATATATATATATATATATATATATATATATAAAAACATTTTTTATTTAAAGATACTTTTTCATGTACATTATGCTAATTTTTATTACTATTTACAAGTGAAAATCATAAAAGTTGTGATCAAAAACATATCTTTTTATTTATTAGAAAACTTAGTATGATATAATTAAAGAATGTATGAAAATATGTTTCTAACTAGGTATTTTGATTTATGCACCTTCATTCAAGCCAATAATTAATTTATATTTTTGAAAATATTTTATAGATAAAACCTTACCAATACATCTCAAGTTGGATGATAAATTATATAATAAATTGTGTCAAAACAAGGTTTTTGAAAGTTTATTAATAAGGAGATCATTCTTATAAGATTAAATTTTCACATTTGATAATGTGAAAATCATTTATATTTGATTTGTTTCAAACAAAAGTGTGACAGTTTAAATTATAAATTATTATTTTTTTATCTCAATTTTGTTTTTACATATATATAATATTTTTAAAATATTTAATTTAATATCATTTTAGATCTTTATTTCATCCATATAATTTAATACATTTATTAAAATATAATATTCATAGTAATAGCCATTTGATTTAATTAAGTAATAGTTAATAATTTACTTTTCGAATAAATTAAAATGGAAAATTATTTTAGATTTGTCATTTATATTTTATTTATAAATAAATATTACTAATTTATTTTAATTTTTAAATAGTAAATTTTTCCTTTAATTACAATTAGTTTAATTGATCTCCTATTAATAAAAATGGGATTCGCTTTGCATGCATCATATAAATGTTATATATGATAAACCTTTTGTATGTGAGGCATACATCATTTGATGGAAAAGCAAATGGGGAGATGATCAGAAAGAACTGTCTCTATCACCACACAGACTATGCAATTACGGATGTTGGATAACATGAAAATATTTTGCTCCACTAAAAATGCTCAATATAATACTTTTTAAAACGTTATTATTGATTTAACTTTGTTTAGGAAGAAAAAAACTAAGATGTAATGTTTGTAAAATATTGATGTTGGTTACGGTCGAAAATTACGTTCTTATGGCATCTGTAAAACCAGACCTATCCTTCAATAACATACCATTGCTTAGACAACAACCATTATTAATCATTTGTGTAATCAACCCTTTTAAAGTAACAAGATATGATCTAGCATTAAATGTAAAAATGTTTGAAATATCATGAGTCTTGTCACTGTTTAGAAAAGAAATAAAAATCCATACCAACCGATGTGTGGATGGAAAAAAAAAAAAAAAAACCTATATTAGAACATTTGTAAAAACAATTGTTACTGCACCACCATGATTGCGTTCATGTTTGAACACTTGGCATAATCATCCCAAACAAGGTTTTGAGGTGGTTTGACTTTAAAATGTAACAGTGTTAACTTATTGTGCACACAATACATTCATAATATCAAAACATTTAAAACTATCCTCGAAGAAAGTAGTTGATAAACACACTGATGAGGGATTAAAGGGGTATCATTTATGTACAAAGAAATATTTTTGTGATGGATTCCCCTGTTTTATTGGTTGTAGTACATATTTTTAGGATGGTTTCATAGAAACGACTATCAATCTCTTCCAATTAAAACCTAATAGGTGGAAAATGACACATATGAAATGGAAATATAGTGTAGAAAAGATACCCTCGTGACACATATGATATGGAAATATAGCCTAGATTTACCTCAAATTTATGGAAGAGAGAGAACAATATGGTAACCTTTCCTTCCTTTATTTCCTCCTCTCTTAGAAATTACTTTCCTACCAAGTTTTTAGAATAACTCCTTACAATATTTTTTATTTATATTTTAATTCATATAATTAAATATTTGAACAAAAAATATGAATGAAGATAATAAATTATTTTAAAAAAATCATATATTTTAATATAAAAACTTAAAAATCTTATATATATAAAATATAATTTATTTTTAAATTATTTTATATATATATATACAATTACATATTTATTGTAATTATATATATTGTTATGTAGGGAATAGTATATGAAGAATGTCATAAATAAAATTTATTTTATTTATAGAAAAATATTTAATTTGTATTGACGATACCAAACTCTATTTAAAAATATATCTTAAAGAAGTGAAGATTTAAAATTTTGAGTGAATTTTAATTTATTTTAAAATTATTTATTTGTTTTTTGGTATAGAAATTTGTAGCACGAAAATATGTTTATTTTAGAGCAGGTGATCATCTAAATGGGTGGAAATTGAATAAAATGTTTTTCTTAAAAATCAACTTAGATTAGAAGGAAGCGTTAACTAGTATAGTAAATGGATCAGTGATATGATTTTAAATCAGCACCTACAAATAGGGTTTGAATGGAATTTTAATGTTTTGGTGGGCTACTGTTTAAGACGAGTATATTTATTGATAAATGTAGTTGTTATTATAGAAACACAAGCCAAAAAATACTGTGTATATGGAAAAATATATAGAATTATTTATTTATAAACATTGATTTATAAGGTATATTTTTATTTTTTATTTAAGTAATTATGGTGAGTGGCATTTTAAAATGGATGTTGGTGGGAAAGTTGGGCATGGGTGGCAAGTTAATGGGTTATAATGTTTGTTAATGTGTTCAAGTTTAATTTTGAATTTAAATTTTATATTTATTAAAATATTATCTAAATTTTCTATTTTTAAAAACGGTAATATTTTGCAAATACTATTCATCAAATAATTGATTATAACGAAAATAAAAAAAATTATTGATATTTATTATCTTTAATAATTTATGATAAAAGATTTTGAAATTAATATTTATTTACATTTTAAAATAAATATATTTAATATATTTTTATTAATTAATTTATAAATAAATATAAATAAATTCGCTGTTATGCTTTAAGAATATAATAGTTTAATGATCAAGTCAATAAAAAAATAAAAATAAATCATAATTGCCTCTAAGGCTAACGTTGGTCTAGATTGTCTATCTGAGTAGGTATGATGAAGAATATATGAACTTTATTATTTAGTAGTTTAGATCATCCAAATAATTACGTATTAATATTGTGAGGTTTTATATGTATTTTTAGTCATTAGTCAAATGATTTTTATGAGTATTTATTATATAAAGGATAATCTTTTCAATTATTTTTTTTAATAATTAAAAATTAAGTTTATCTATTTTATTATTGTAAATATTTTATATTATGTAAGAAGAATGACTAATTTATTTTAGCACTTTGAGTTTATTTTTTTCTAATTTTTTTTTCATTGACCAAAAATGAAGATAAAAGGTGAGAAGTAAAAAATAATGATTTATATTCACCCTTTCTCTTTTATTAATAAATAATATTTATATTTCTTATGTATTATAATTTCTATTCTTATTTTATAATTATCAAAATTTATAAATAAAAATATAATTCACATAAATAATATCAAATTAAAATTTATTGTGGAAGCCTTCAACATAAATATTTAGAGTAGTTTGTCATTATTCATATTCCAAAAAAAAAATTTACATTATTTTTGACTATTTTAATTAAGGTTGGCAGTTAATTAAATCAATTTTGATTTAGATGCTAACTTTTAATTATATATTTATCATGTTGGAGCATATAAAAAATAAATTATATTTTTTATTGTAAAATATATAATAAATAAATTATATATTTTTATTATAAAATATATAATAAGTAAATTATATTTTTTATTATAAAAAAATTATTTACTTTAAAATAAAAGAATTTATTTATTTATTTTATAATTGTTATTTTGGTAATTTTATTTATTTTAAAATAAAACAATTATTTATTTATTTAAATTTGTAATTATTTAATTAATGTAAAGATGATTTTATGCAATGACAATCTTAATGAACTTCATTCTATCTATCATTTATTTTACATTAATGTTTTTGTCATGCTAACTTTGGCCTTCCCTATTTTGCATCTATTTTATACGTAGTTATTATTATGTTGTGTTGTTTAGGGACTATGATGGATCGATTATCTAATATATTCTATGACATACATGTTGATTTGGATATAATCATGTTATATTATTATGTTACAAGTCATTTTATGTCATGTTGCTTAAGAATTATGATGGATCAGTTATCTATTATATTTTATGATGAACATGTTGATTTGGATATGACCATGTTATGTCATTATGTTACAATTCCTTCCATGCCACTTATACGATATATGATAGGAAATGACTTACAAATGTAAATGTCTATAGTTGTTGATTATCATTGACTGATTGGCTTAAGGGTACTAACGATCATATAATTTTGTTATTATTACAATGCATACTAATAATTTGATACAATTTTATACCACTTCTTATTGCATGATAAAATAGCATAAAAGTGGGAAAAATAAATAAATTATAATTGTGCATGGAGCACAAGTTTTATGCGGAGTAAGCTCTAGCTCCCATGATGAGACCATGAAATTTTTTTATGCTAATTCTTTAAAATATTTTTATTAGTGATATATTATCATGATTATTGTCATTACCAAGATGCATTGACTTGTGCAATGAGTGTGCAGGGAATTGATAGAAATGGGCAAGCAAGGGAAGGACAAGAGGTGGCTGATTCATAAACCATACACCATGCTAATCCATGTTAATTTGTGTTACGTGATGTTTGGCCATGTGTGTGCACCCACCTAGTAATTATATGTGTATATTCTTCTCCCTAAGGTTAGTGTTGCTTATTTTGAAGCCTTAGGTTGGATGCCACATAGGCTTTTGGTATTACTTAGTAATGTGTCCATAGATTATGTTATGCTAATTAATCTCTTAATCAAAAATTGATTTACCTCTTCAATTATAATTTTTGGATTTTTGAGAAAGCTAAAATTTAAAAATCTCAAAACTTATTTTTAAAACATTCTATTGGTCTAAAAAGGTGTCTCATATATTAGTGGTCCAAGGGAACATTTTTGGAAGTAAAAGTGTTATGATTTCACCCTTCTAGGCACCTTGGGAAGGGGAGGAGCTACAACCCCAAAAATAGACACTTGTCCTCATTTGAATGGGAGAATAAGGTAGCAACCTCCTTCCCTATATAAGCAAAAAAATTCTTATTTTATCAAAAAAATTTAATTGTAGAAGAATTAGAGAGAAGGAGAGAAAGATTAGAAGTTGCAAGAGGAGACAAAGGACAAATCAAGTGTAGAAAATTCATAAGGCTAGTACCTTTTTTTCTATTTTTGAATAATTATTTTATGTGTGTTTTTGTGTCTTGTGAATTCATACAAAAAAAAAATGGATTTGAAGTCATGCAAAACAAAATAATCTATTGATCATGTGTAAGCCTAGGATGTACTTGGGGAAGGGATATTTCTTGGTTGAAAGAGAAACTTGGGGCCTATAAAGGCTGCTTGCTGGCTTCCTTTCTAAGACTTGGTTGAAAGAGAAGCTTGGGGCTTGGTAGGTTGCTTGTTGACTTCCTTTCAAGAGCTAGTTGAAGGAGGAACTTAGGGCGTGTGTGGGCTAATTGCTAGTTCATCTTCTTATTGATATTTTATGAGAAGTTGTAAAATTATTGAGGTTGATGATTGTTATCTAATCTCACCAAGTACAATCTTAAGGGAAGTGCATGCATCTATAACTAGAAAGCCTTAATGCCTTTTGTTTCATTGGATTGACCATATGTTGGTATGTGTTTGTGGAGGTTAGCTCTTGGGATTGAGGGTTGACTAGGGTGGAGACACCTGATGATATCATAAGGCTAGGAAGTGAGCAATATTTTCTAACTTGTAAGCTGTTAGAAACTTATGGAACTAGGAAGGAGCACTACATATTTTAATAGATAAATCTAGTTGATTATTTACACATTGTTCCTATGCAAAAATTTATGATAGTTGTAACATTTTTGCTTGTCTTATACATTGAAAAAAAAAATAGATGTTGAATTAGAGCAATTTATGTACAATAGAATAAATAGATTATTGAAAAATATTTCTAAAATTTTAATTTGATTATAAAAAAATAATGAAATATTATGCTTGAAAATAATTTAGAAATTGAGAATAGTTGTGCTTTTGAATTATTTATGTTTTTATAAATGTTTTCTAAAATTTTAATTTGATTATTAAAATAAATGATATACTTTAATTCAGAATTTGAGAATAGTTGTGCTGTTTAATTATTTATATTTATACAATTTTTTTTTCTTAATTATGAAAGAGATGTGTTTTAAAATAAAAGAATATATATGAATAATAATAAAAAGAAAAAAAATTATTTTTAAATTTCACTATAAATTATTATAGCTCTTAGATTGCTATTTACATAATTATTGTCTACCTTTTTATATATATATATATATATATCCACTTCCTCCCTCTACTTGCAAAGAAGGAAATTTAAAAACAAAAAGATATTAAACTCTCTTAAACTAAAAATAAAAATAAAAATGATAATAATAAAACAATACAATTAAATTATATTTTCCAACCAGTGTATTCCTAAAAAAAATATATTTTCCATATAAATAAAATAGAAACCAAGGGCGCAACTACCCCTATGTGGAGGAGGGTGGTGTTCAATGCCACAACCCTATTTCATGAGAAAAAAATATGAAAAGGAAATATAAAAATTATTAAATAAATGAAAATAGATTTGTAGTTAATATATATTTGTGATGTTTTTCTAGATTTATAGAATGTGATGAAAAAATATATATAAATAAAAAGAAGAAAAAAATATAAAAAATTAGAAATAATAAAGGTAACATAATTTATACACACGTGCATTTCATAATTTAATTGTATATTTAATGAGGATGTACCAATTAATCTTCATTTTTATTTTCATCTTCAAACCTGCAACATGGAATGTTCAGAAAAAAAAATAGAGAAAAGAGAGGAAGAAAAAAATAAAACAAATAAAGGAGAAAATGAAGTCCTAAATTCTTTTAATCTTTACCAAAGAAAAATTTAAGTTTTTTCTTATAAACCTAGATCTTGTGTTGGAGATGAATTTAATCTTAAGGTGGAGGATTTTAATTGCCCATTATAATTATTTTAAATAGATTAATTTTATTATATGTGCTTTAGGGTTATACATTAAGGGTGGAGAGCCCTTTAATATAAGGGTTGGGATTTAATATTTTATTGAGCCTATAAATGGTTTTTTTTATTAGAGGGAATTAGATTAAAATATTTTATTAATGAGTGTTTAATTAAATTGAATTGATTATTTAATGTTTATGTGGGTTATTATAATTAAAAGTTGAATTAACAAGTTTAATTATTGTTACTATTAATTTATAAGGGTAAATTAATTATTAGTTAAATTTTATTTAATTGAATGAAATGATATGGAGATTATTTTTGTGGGTGTATAAATAATTCAAATCGTTTATTTAATTTTTTTTTACAAGTAATTTTATTTAAAATGTTACTAGCAATTTAATATTTCTTTTTACCATAGATTATTATTGTTTTAGGAAGTTAAATTTAATTATCGTTTAAATTTAATTCACTAAGAGAATTTAAATTAATTTACTACTGAAAGGATTAAATGTGTGTTATATTATATAATACAAATCCCTTAAAAAAATTGTGATTTTATGGTGGAGTGGTTTGGGTATCACAGTTTTTGTCTTTTTCTTTTATAGAGAATGGAAAAATATTTCTCACACTTTTTATATATTAGTTTATGTCAATCTTTTCATTCAAGAGATGATATTATCCTTTTAATTTTTAAAAGTACAAATATTTGACATTAAAAATGATACAATAGAATATGACTAGCATAATTAAAATTATAGTAACTTAAATTTTAAGATAAAAAATATTAGACATTAAAAATGATACAATAGAATATAACTAGGATACATATCTTAGATAAATCTATGTAAAATATATCACACTGAATTGTGAGTCTCTTGAGAATAATATATATAGGTATATTTAATATAGATTTATCTACCATTTCTATGGAATATATGTTACATTAAATATAATTTTTTTCAAACCCGATAAATAATATTATAAACATACACTCCTAAAAAATGGATGTTCACATTGGTTTTTTTAGATAGCATAATATTTATTAATATGGTCATTACATTCTTCAAGATTGATAATAATTTCAATATAATTGTATTATTATAATATAATAGAAAAAATATTTAAAAAAAAAAATACATTTTAATTTTTATTATATAATTAAAATATCATAATTTTTAACTTTAAATTTTATTAAAAAAAATTATAAAATATTATAAAAAAATATATTATAAATAATAATAAATTCAACATGGAAATTAACTTTGATGTTCCTCTATAACAAACTCACGAAAATATTCCCTTTGTTGGACTTCTTAAAACGTAATTACTAATATTCTTTATTTGTAGGATTATTTAAGTTATTTATAAATATATTTATTATAAATGTATTATTTAAAATTATTTTTGAGTTAAAATAATATTTTCATAATTAAATATTGAAGTGGCCAGGGATTTGGTTTCTATGTTATCTTGTTTGAGATATGGAAAACATAAAATATGATTGTGATTTTTTTTTTAATTATTTTTAAATATATGTTATCAACAATTAAATTTTAATTATTGAATTAATATGATTTAATATTTTTTTAATAGGTATAATTTATTTGTTTTTATATTTTTATTATTATTATTTTTAATTGTTGATGTGTTTTTCTATTTATATTTTTCATTTTAATATGAAAATATTGAGACATCTATTACTATTTTCTGGAACAATGTGTATTATTTACAAATAATTCTTACATATTTATTGTACAAATTATCTACAATCATTTCTTTTTGGATATATATCATCATGAAATATAATAACTAATTGATGGGTATCAATTCTTTACATATGATTTTCCACATTGTTAGCTATCCAAAAATAACCTTTCAAATGATTAATGTTTATTCATAATATATTTGAGATTGGTGTAAGTTATTCAAATTTTAAATCCCATCAATTCTTTACATATGATTTTCTACATTGTTGGCTATCCAAAAATAACCTTTCAAATGATTAAAGTTTATTCATAATATATTTGAGATTGGTGTAAGTTATTCAAATTTTAAATTTTAAATATTATAACTTATAATATAAATAGGTGCGTAATTATTAATTTTTGTAAATATATTTATAAAGTATAGATACTCTACAATTTAATATTTATGTTTAATATAATTTTTAAATATTAATATGTGTATTAAGATTAAAAAAATTTGGTTGAAGAACAGTTGCAATTAGGAGAGGCGTATTCCTGAACTAGAAGAAAATGAAGGGAAGAAGGGTAATAATTTGCCTTTAGTAGAAGGTTTGGTGGAGAAGGAGCACAATTTATATCTGGCAGAAGGTTTGGTCGAGAAGGGTTATTTTAAACCAGATTTGCGGGTTTTGGGGAAGGGAGGAAAATATTTGTCTCTAACTGAAGCTTTGGTGGATGAGGACCACATTCTACCAAACTTATAGATTATGGGGAAGAAAGGAAAAACTAAAGAACCCAATGTTGACGGGCCTTTGGGTCTTTTAATCTTGAACCTGAACTTAGGCCCTTGTACTCAGGGGGCAGTGAATGGTTGGTTTGGCTGGAATCTTGACTGGCCAACCCAGGAGTTCTTCACCTTTTGGCTTAGGAGTCCTTGTTTGCTGAGAGGTAACCATTACTCTGATTGTTGGAAGGGAATTTTTATTTGGGAGCCTGGTACTATTAAGCCTATATTTTTTCGTTCCCTAATAACTTTGGGTGGTTAGATCTGGAATATTTTTACAATTGGAAGCTCCTGCATGTCCTTTTGAGCCAGACACAGAATGCTGGGTGCTTGGTCGCCCATTTTACAACCTTAAGATTAAAGGAATTTTTGATTCCATGATTGTATTGACCTTTTCTGGCAATGTCATCGATGGAGAGTGCCTTTGGGAGGTGGAAGGTCATTTTACTTCCAATGGAGGGTATTTTTTTTGGAATCCAGGCTCTTCAAGGAATGGTTTTGGCTGGGACGTAAAAGTACGGGCATCCCCTACTCTTAACAGTCTGGGGGAAAAGATTTTCGTTCAAAAGGATCGATCTAGTGACCTCTGGTTGAGGCATGAAATCGAAGGAGTACCTTTTTTGTAGACAATTTTTTTAAATTTCGAACAGAGGGAGTCTGTGTCAGATGTTTACTCCAAGGCTTCCCTTGTGCGTAGCTGAGAGAATTGTTCCTTAATTTATAATGACATCATCAGATGAAAAAAGTAGTTGGTTTTGTAATTATATTGAACAAGATGGCACTCCTCTCTTGTTCAAAAGAGAAATTTGGAACTCCATTGGAATGCTTCAGTCTGACCAATGGTCATGTAGAGATGTTTCGATCGAAGTTTTATTGGTCTGTCTTGATGTGATATTTGCTACGTGGAATGGTCATGGGTGGTTGGATCTGAATTTGGCTTCTCCAAGGTGGGTATCAAGTTATGAGGTTGATGGTGGAGGTTATTTTATTATGATCTCTTCCAGAGTGATAAGTGGTATTTGACTTATAGAAGCCCTACCTTGTGGGTATACTAAGAGGTTGCCAATGCTCGGATTTGCTATGTTTCTCCCCTCTGTTGGCTACAGGTTTTGATCCTAGACACCTCTGCTGGGGGGAAGTAGTCAATTGCTGAGGTGGAAGCATGCTGATTCAAAATTCTTTGACAAATGTTGTACTTTTTTCTGAGGCCTTCAAACATGGAAGGATAGATCGTGCTGGGTTCTTATCACCGATTTAAATATCCTAGCTAAGATTTTGATGAATGACTATCTTTTTGTGGTCGTTGGGATCATTTTAATTTGGTCTTAACCGATTGGTCTTATCCATTGGTTTTGACTTGGTCTTGATCGATTTGGTGTGGCAGTTGGTTTCGATTAAGAAGTATATGAATGAGGATTGATCATGCATATATATTTGATCGATTTGGTGTGGTGTTTGGTTTCGACTAGGAAGTATATGAATAAGGATTGATCATGCACATATATTAATATTTTGAGGAAATATATAATATTAAAGTATTTAGGTCTATTTTAAGTAGAAGTTACAACTATAGATTTGATGACTTTAAAATATTGGAAACTTAGTTGGCCACCTGACATTTGTATCGGTGTTGGCATTTGGATGGGAAGTACTAGTTTGGAAGGCTTGAAAATAAATACATGTCCTAAAATTATAGAGGATGTTAATAAGTATGCTTAAATAATTTTGAGAAACATAGAAGGCTTGGTCATTATAATAATATATGATTAGACTAAGAGATAAGAAAGAGGCACAAGAGATAGTAGATCTAGTCCTTTCGATAGTGGGATGTTTTAGGAACTAAAATGTACAACCATGCAAAGAACTTTTCGAGTATACAATATTGATGTGTTTTATAATTCATATTTATTATCTAAATTTTCTCCCCTTTAATTTTGTAATGAAATTTATATTTGAAAGTAAAGAATAATGTACCTGGGTATGTATAACAAACCTTGTCTTTCTATTAGTTCAACTTGAATGATTTTTTAATGATTGACCTATAGGTAGTATCATATTATAATATATAACCATTACATATAATCTAAAGTTTAAAACATTTAAAATGTTTTAAACCAAAGAGAGCAAGGTTAAGAGTACCTCTGTGTATCGATGCAACTGCCTTACTTTATTGGCAATTTGATTTGAAAAGATGTTTCATTGTGAATATTTAAAACTAAGATTACAACAAATGTAAAACATTCAAGTGTGTGTGTGTGTGTGTGTGTGTGTGTACATATATGTATACTATAATATACGTATACATATATATTGGAGGGTTACTTGCCCCTAACCTTGGAAAAAAGTGAGTTTCCACTTGACATTTGAGGTTGACTCAACTGTACAACTCAACAATACTTATAACTAGTGACTATGAGTGATCCAAGTCAACTCACACTCTAAAACTAGTGAAGGTGGATGATTTGATCACTCCATCCTATAAAATTGGTAAGATTGTGTCATTTAATCACCTCAACCTTACTAAAAGTGAACCAATTGATGCATTAGATTGACTCAATATTAGTCCGTAAAATTCCATTCTAGTGTATGATAATGTTCATAGAAGTATTTGAAATCTGAAACTAATTTTGATTTTATAATTTAAGGTGCCCTTTAAATCGCATATGCACCTCATAAATCTCTCAAATTGAAATTTGGTTATAACAATGGTACCAATGTATGAAATGTTGTCACAAGTGTGTATCTAAGTAATATAACTATGAAATTTGACCAGTTTGAAATTTGTACAAGTGTGGAGGACATGTTCCCATGAGACACCTCCACTAAAATTTGAACTAAGAACCGAAAAAAGTGTGGTAAACATGTTTCCATAACATGCCCCCATTGTAATCTGAAAATGTTGGGTATTGAAAAAGTGTCAAAAACATGTTTCCTAAAACATGCCTTGACTGAGTCTTAAATTGTAAACAATGTGGAGGTCATGCCTCTATGACGAACCCCCACCGATATGCCCCCATTTTGAGGTGAGGTGAATTAAAAATTGGAAGTTATTTTAGCTCAAAACCATAATATAATTGTATAATCTATGCATGGATCATGTATGATATACGAGTATTATGTCAAGGTAGATATAAAAGTGAGGTGCATAATATGTGATCACATCAAATCCTAATATGCATGATGTGAATCATTGAAACATATAGATATTAACATTAAAATCTCAATAAGTAATCAAGTACACACATAAGAGCACTCAAAAGTATATGAAAATACAATGGTTTAAGAAGACCACAAAAAGGATCATGTTAAAATGCCACACAATTGAAGGGAAATGAGTTAGACAAATGTCCACAAGAAAAGCAATGACATATTTAAATCTACATAACATAAGAAATGACATATTTGAATTTCAACGTAAATAAATAAAGGCAAGGGGGCCATGGAAATTGGAGCATATTCAAATTCTTAGACAAGAAATAATATAGCAAGACAAGACAAGACACTCAAGAAGGTGCGTGAATGAAAAACATGAAACATAAGAAACTACCATAAACATATCATACTAATTCCTGTGTGTGTGTGTGTGTGTGTGTGTGTGTGTGTGTGTGTGTGTGTGTGTGTGTGTGTGTGTGTGTGTGTGTGCGCAGTGTGTGTGTGTGTGTGTGTGTGTGTGTGTGTGTGTGTGTGTGTGTGTGTGTGTGTGTGTGTGTGTGTGTGTGTGTGTGTGTGTGTGTGTGCGCGCGCGCGTGCGCGTGCTAGAATTTTTTTTATGTACATAACATATCAATCACATTGTGAAAGATATGAGTGTGGATAAAGGCATTTATCAGTATATAAGATCAAACATGATAATAAAAAATGATCATAGAATTATATAATTTGAGTGTATCATGATGAAGGAAGTGGATGCACCCAATGTCCATATGACATGAGTAAAGGTAAGGTCCAACATTTAAAATTGCATAGATCATGTGCATGGGTATGCCTGTATCACATGAAAAATATGTGTGAAACACACATGTTTATATATTTATGGTTTTATATTTTTAATTTTTAATTTTATTTTTTGAATATTTGAGAGCAAAAGTCTATCGTATGATCTCTATGTAAATATAATAGGACTATGTGTTCAAAAATACAAAATAACAAGAGTAGGTGTTTGTGGAACCCATCAGTTGATGCTCTGTGGTTTCATTGAAGTAGTAGTAATAAGAACACGTTTAGGTTCTCTAGATATACTAATATGGTGCATAGTAGATAAGGATTATGTGGAATCCTATATGTATCTCTGAAGTAATGGTTTCTCAAGTACTAGCCATCAAGAAAAGGGGATTGCATGTTGTTTAATCTTTCAAAGAGGATTAGGGTTTTTGGAACCCATCGTTGAATGATTCATGATTTGTTTTAAGTATCAGTAATAAGAACATGTTTAGGTGTTTTAGATATATGAAAATGGTGCATAGTAGATAATTATTTTTTGGAATCCACTATGTATTTTTGATGAAATGGTTTCTCAAGTACTATCTAGCTAGGAAATGGGATTGCATGTATTTATTAAAGGTAAAATTTGGTTTTGGAGGGTTCCCTATCCAATATAATAACATAGATACATGGTTTTCAAAACTATAAAGAACATGAATGCCTGCAAAAACCATATAGAAATAAACCAACTCTACAACAACAATAGAAAATAAACCAACACTACAAAAAAAAAAAGATTATAAAATCACAAAATCTATGCAAACCAATGATGAAATTAAGACCCTTAAAAACTATTTTTATTTGAATATCTAAGGTTCATGTTAGGAGAAGCAAAATCATTCTTGATATGATGTTTTTTGTTACCAACAATCTTCCATTCTCCTTTATCATTAGGAAGAATGGGAATGGATATTTCTAGTGAAGCTTCTAATTTACCCAATGGTAATTGTACTAATGAATCACTATTTGAATCCTTATAGGTTCCAATTCGGTGATCACTATTTTCCTTCCCCAAAGTGGGCAAAACTATTGATACATTTTCAAATTCATTTTTGACCAAAATCATATCTTTATTAGGTTTATTTAAATCACACTCTAAAACAGTACTCTCACTATATTTTAGAATAGTAAAATGCTTAGGGAGAACATCCTTCCACTAGGAGATCCTACTATTGTGATTATAAAAATTACATGAAGAAATAATATGACCTATTTGAAAGTAATTTCTACAATGGAAAGACAATGTCTCAAAATTGAGAGATTGCTTCCAAGTTTGATCTTCAACCTTCAAATCTATGGACTTAGGAAGATATATGGAAATATATAGATTAACTAAAATCTGAGTGACTGTAGTATGGTTAATGGACTTGGGATATGCATATAAGAATTTACCCAATGAATCACCAATACATTTGAAACATAAAGGAGTCCAAAATTATCCTTAGCATGCTATTTACCCTTTCACAATATATTAACCTTAGTATATTTGATAATTAATTGCATGGGTATAAAATTATCTTTTTCAAGTGGATGTTCATATAGAATTCTATAAATTATAATTCCAGTTGGCATGAATGTATTTAACACAACGATGTACTATAAAAGGTATTGCATGAAGTGTGTCTATCCAAGGTCATCTTAATAACATATCAAATACTCTTCTATATGGTATAATGAAAAAGGTAGTAACCACATGTGTTGTACTCATCTATAAAGGTATATCAATCTCACCTAGAATATGTTTTGAGGTCGCATCCAATGCTCCAACTGATTTAGTCTAAGGATGTAAATCAACAAGTGTAAAACCCAAGTGTGTAAGTAATGTAATAGTGAAAACATTCACCATTATCAATCATAACATTTTTTATAGGTTGTTGATCAAGGTATGCTCAAATGAATAAGTAATGAGGATTTGAGTCATCATCCACACTCTTATTATCGTAAAAATTAATAGAAGGTTTATATATAATGTGAGGTGTATGTTGTGTATAAGTACCAATCATACCATATAATGGGTTCCCATAATGTGATGGAGGAGGATGTGCATTATATGTCATTTATACATTTAGTTCCTTCTTAAAATGGTCTTTTAAAATATTGTTAAATATCTTATGTTTCTAGTGATTACCAGGTTATGAACCTGATTCCCTTGGAAGATCTCAAATGTAATCTTTTGGGCATAGATGATGTCTTGGATCTTATATGCTTCAAGGTAAAACATTATTTTGTAGAATGCTTAGGGACTTTGTGATATTAAAAAAAAGCATTTGAATCATATCCTTTGAGTAGAGTTTCAATCATATAAACCTCTATAGGATGAGGGAGAGAGATGAGGTGACACTCCATAGGCTTTAGAAGTAACAAAAATGGGGAATCGAGTAAGCATGTAACTAAGGTCTTATTCAAAATGAAAGAGTACAAAAATGTTAAATATAAAAATTGGTATCTAGATGCATATCAATTATTAAAAAAGTGACAATAAGTCACTTAGAATCCAAGATTGAAATAAAAAACATTAGTATGGAAGAGAGGAAGAAGGGTTCTTGAGAGTAACCCTTGTAGGGAAATTTACAAGAAGTGGTCCCAAAGTGTTGACAACACCATAATACATAGGGATGGAAGTGTTATAGGGAATGTAGAATTGAGGAATTATCTTATCTACCATTACCTTTGAGGTATTCAAACCTTCATTGCCTTGTATATTCAAAATGCTATATTTGAAGAGAGGAGTTCTGAAGATTTTCACCATCACGAGATCCTTAATATTACCAATGTTCTTTACAAATTCCTAAATATTATTTGGAAGTCAAAAGAAAGCATGGGTATCCTTGTTAGTGTTCAAAATTGATAAGAAGAAAGGTTTTATGGATAGAATTCTAGACATAGGCATTGATGTATGAAGGATTATCATTGATGTCAAAGGTAAAATGTGATATAATGTATTAATGACAAATGTGTTGAGCTAAATGATCAAGACCTCATGGAGTTGTGTGTGTACCCTAAATTATAAGAATAGTTATATGAATGCCTTTCTAATTTTTGTTTAGATAAAGTTGAGTACACAAGTATTTTGGTGACAACATTTGTTGAAAACATCTAAAGAAAACAATCAAACTAGGATACTACAATTTATGCCTAGTCTTGGTGGACCAAGTTTCATGTCTTGAGGATGAGAGAAGCAAAAGTTATACAGGTGAAAATTAGGGATCTCAGGGATTTGAATGGTGTTTGAACACACAGTCCATTTTAGAAATTTGCATTTGTTCAGAAAGAGTGATTTAGGTAAATGTTTAGTCTCCTCACTTAGTAGATTTTAAAAGCTTTGGAATTAATTTGAAAAAATGGTTTAGACATTATCGAACTAAATGTCTACAATACATTTTTTCAAGGAAGAGTTTTCTTTCAGAGAAAGTGCCTTGTCGAATTCTTCCAAAAAAATTCATTGGGATATCTTTTAGGAAAAATTGTTAACTCTTTGTTAGAAAAATTTTCTCGAACAAAAGTTCCTAAGGGATATTTTTTAAAGTACCAAAGGTCAAGTGACCCGAACAATGTTTTTGAAGGGTACATTTGCAAACATTTCAAAGGGTATGTGGACTTTTGCACAAGTTCTGAAGGGTCTGTTACAAAATTTTTGAAGGGACACTTGGAATTGTTTCGAAGGATAGTTTCAATGGAGTAGAGGAAACTTACAAAGTTTCTAAAAGGATTTTTGAAAATCCCCAAAGGGTACATGCCAAAAGTTTTTAAGGGCACTTAGAAATTTTGTCAGGGAAATTGTCCTGAAGTCCCTTGGACAAAAAGGCCACAACAAAAGGTTCTAAAGGGCAGCTTGGGAAAATCTGAAGGACAATTACAAAGTCTTTGAAGGATAATTCACAAGAAGTGTAGGGTACTTTCACAAGTGCCAAAGGATCAAGACATGATAAAGGTCAAGCAAGTCTAAAGAGATCAATAGAGTGAAAGCATTCCATTGTCACTGAAAGAAGTGAGATGAGGTCAACATGCTGAAGTTTAACGACCATGTCAATGTAAATATCCTACATCTTTAGAGATTGTATTACATATGGAAATATAAATGAGGAATATCAAATAGAGTGTGAGGACACAGTGGAATAAGGTGATCAATGATTATCAACATAGTGGGAGATTATGGATCGAGCATATTAGGGTATATTGAAAGGAGTAGAAGTGAACCACAAATATAGGGAGTAGTAAGATGCACAAAAAGTGTGATGGTTAATGAAAGGAAGTAGTAAATTCTATGCAATATTGAAGATATAACAACATGCAAAGCCCGTATGGAAAGATTGATGGACAAGTTACAAAGTTGGAATGAAAACACACAAAGATCTAATGGAGCAAAATATCTTAGATGTGGTGTGAAGAAAGAAATCAAAGGCCCACATTTAATATGTTTTAACCGTCAAGTGGAAGAATAGACAAAACTTGTGAATGAAATTGATATGTCTACATGGAGCTCAAGATTGATCAATCTAATCTATGATTAAACATGCTACACATTTATGACTTAAATCCAACATTTACCATAAATAGTAAAGAGACCTAAACATTATGGCATGAAGCATGAACCGAGATATGGGAAATCAATAAGTCAAGTCATAATGGAAATACATTATTATAGTCAAATTGTGAACACATTGAAGACATGAAACCCTATATTCATTATCCATATATATGACATCTAGAACATTATCATATGTTGTAGTTGTAATTGTAAAAGGTGCTACTAGAGCGACTCAAAGAGTGTCGATTGGAGATGTATGCAGACATATAGTAAAATTTAGAGGGATATAGAGATGAAATGTGTCTAAAAAGGTATATCTAGACATAAAGAGAGTGAGGTAGTGCAAAAAAGGGCACATAGAGAATGTGCAAAGATTGAGCAATTAAAGACTAGACTTGTAATAGAAAAATTGAACAAGATTACTTTATGAATCTATCTTGTATACTGGAGTTGTATCTCCATAGTTTTAATTGGTTGGTGCCATCAAATAAACTGATTTGGTGCTCAGTCAGGAGATGGGTATCTCCTTAGGATGGGTTTCGTTAAATGTACCAGTGTGGTTTTGTTAGTGAGGCATTTAACTATAAGACTAGATTAGAATAGTAGATTCTAGCAACTATTCCCACCATAGTTTTTCTCTTTGGGTTTTTCATGTATAAATCTAGTGTAATGTGTTTTTGTGTGTGTATGATCTATGCATATGTTCTTTAATATGCATATGCATTTGTATCTTCTGTAAAAGGTTTAATGAACTAGTTTTTAGTTTATCTACTAATTCACTCTCCATCTCAGTGGATAGTTGTGTTAAAAAATTGGTATCAGAGCCAAGGGTTCTTAGAAAAAAGCTTAATCAGTTTAGAGAGATCATAGAATATTGAATATAAGGGTTAGTCAAGAAGGATCCTCCTCAAATAAAGCACCTCTCTGTGATGGATCTAACTATGCTTTCTAGATTATATGAATGGAAACATATCTATCCTCATTATGTTTTGATGTATGGATGTCTGTGATAAATGGATATATAGCTCCTGTATTACCTCTTATTGATTAGGCTACCAAGAAGGCATATTAAAATAATGCCAAGGCAAAGAATTATATTCTTTATGGTCTTTCAAATTCAATGTTCATTAAAGTTATACACTGTGAGAGTGTAAAAGACATTTGGAACAAGTTAAAGAGCATCTATGAAGGAGATGCTAAGGTGAAACAAGCTAAGCTACAAATATACAAAGGGTAGTTTGAGAGTCTTAAGATGAATGAAGAGGAAAAGAATTCTGACCACCTCCTCATGGTAGAGGAAATAGTGAATGCAATCAAAGGTCTTGGTGAAGAAATGGAAGAGTCAACCATAGTCAATAAGATCTTAAGATCTTTTCCATCAAGATATGATCTGAAAATCTCTGTAATAGAAGAAGTAAGAGATTTGGATAAACTCACTATTTATGAGTTGCATGGCACATTCAAAACTTATGAGATGAGAATGGGAGATACTGACACTTTTAAAAGAGAAGTTGTATTCAATGTAGCAAACCAGGTAAAATAAGAATCATCTACGTCTATATCTGAGGAGATTGATAGAGAAGAAGCTAAATTTGTCAAAAAACTAAAGAGAGGATCAGGAAAATATAAAGATAAGTTATCATTCAAATTTTTTAATTGTGGTCAGGTAGGACACTTTACTACCAAATGTCCTTATAATAAAAGGGCTAATTTTGAACAAGTAGAGAGCAACAAAAAGGTGAAACCCACAATGCAAAAAGGAAGAACATCTTCAAGAGTAAGAAAGGTTTATGCATAAAACAAGACATTGACTCAATGGAAGACAATGATAGTGATAGCTCAGATGATGATCATGAATGTGCTTTTTTAGCTAAGGGAAATGAATTCTTGTTCATGACAGAAGAATCCACTTTCATAAATCAAGAGAAAGATGAAGATGAAGATTGGGATGAAGAAGAGGAAGGAGAAAGTAATCTAGAAGGTGAACTTGTTTTTGCTCTAGAGGAGATTGAGAAACTAAGAAAAGAGAACTCAAAACAGAAGAAACTTGGGCAAAAGGAACTTGTAAAATCTGATCAAATGATAGTGATTCTAAAAAATCAATTTGAGGAGGGTAGAAGAATAAAATAAGTAGTCAAGATGGAACTATAGTATAAATCTGAAGAATGCATGAAGCTTAAAGTAGAAATAATATCCTTGAGGAAAGAACTTGAGAAGGCAAAAAACCAATTAGATTTTTTTTTAAAGTTGACAAAAGGATCAGACATTCCTAATGAACTAATCAATGCTCAAAAGCTCTCAAATGAAAAATCATGTCTTTGATATGAGAAAGGAAAAGGTTCCTCAACTAGTATGTCAACTAACCTATATGATAATCTTAATACAGGAGGAGAAGAAGAAGCAAAGAAAGAGAAAGTCAGAAAGGATATGAAGAATGATCCAAGCAAAGATAAGGTGAGGAGAATAAATTTTGAAAAGAAGTTTGTTGAAAGGAAAAAAACAAATATCAAAGATTTAGAAGGATGTACTAAAGTGGCATACTTGAAGAATTATAAGTGTATGAAATTTCAATATATTGCACCAAAAAGTGTTATGACTAGGTATTATTCATCTTTTTATGGTTATTTTTATAGCTGTAATCAATTTGGTCATAGGGCTTTTGAATGTAGAGTTATACCTATGAGAAGAACTAATTTTTTAAGTAGAAACTCATTTGCTCCTCTAATAGATTCAAGTATAATGTGCTACAATCATAATAATTTTGGTCACATAGCTAGGCATTGTAGGACTAACTTTGCAATGTCAAAAACATACAATGTAAAGAAAGGCAAGTCTCTTAATGAGAACAAAGGTTCACAAGTCATTGATAAATAAAAAAATACATATAAGAGACCCAAGGAAATGTGGAAAGTGAAAAATCAATCCTTGATTTCTCAAATAACACTCCACACTAAAGAATAGAGTTTGTGGTTGATAGACAATAGGTTCTCAAATCATATGACTGGTGACAAGAGCAAGTTCACCAAGTTAGAAAGTGTAAGGAAGGAACTTTTATTTTGGGAGACAATACAACAATAATAATCAAAGGCAGAGGAACCTTGTACATAGATGGTAAGCTTCTTGCACATGATGTTCTTTATGTTGAAGGACTGAAGCATAATCTACCAAGTGTCAACCAAATGTGTGACAATGGATATAGGTTGATATTTGATGCTAAAATTTGCAAGTTAAAAAGATCAGGTAAAATAGTTGTATAAGGGAGAAGGATTGAGAGTAATATCTACAATCTTGTTGAGGTAAATGGTAATAGTTTCCTCATAGGAAAGGTTGATGAAAGGTAGTTATGACATATGAGAATGGGTCGGGTCAATTTTGATAATTTAGTCAAAGTGAGTTTGATTAAATATGTAAGATATATGCTCGAGATAACCAAACCCACAAATACTACATGTAGAGAATGTCAATTAGAAAAGCAAACAAGGATCAAGTTTCAAACAAAAGAATATTCAACTACAAAGCCTCTACAATTAGTTCATACTAATCTTTGTGGTCCTACCAAGACAAAAGGATATAAAGGAGTTCATTACTTCAATGTAAAATTCCTTTTCTAAAAATGGGTAACCTTTTGGAAGGATAAAATCTCAAGCCTTTGAAAGATTTAAGATCTTTAGAGCCATGGTTGAAAATGAAATGGGAGTGAAGATTAAATGTTTGAGATCTGATAAAGGTGAAGAATTCACCTCTAATGAATTCATAAAATATTGTGAGAAGAATGGGATTAAAAGGAACTACTATGCTACAAGAAATCCATAGCAAAATGGAGTTGTTGAGAGAAAGAATATGACTATTAAAGAGATGGCTAGAACAATGTTGAAAGAGGCCAAACTATCTGATAGATATTGGAGAGAAGCAGTCTAAACAGTAGTATACATCCTAAATAGAGTTCAATTGAGAGTGAAGAATGATAAAACCCCATATGAATTGTGGTATGGAAAGCCTACATATATTAAGTACTTCATAGTAAGAAAATGCTACATCAGAAGAGAGGAGGATAAACTAGGAAGTTTTGAGCCAAGATGTGATGAGGGAATTTTTCTTAGTTACTCTACTCATAGCAAAGCCTAAGTATGTTACAATAAGAGCCTACATAAAATATTTGAGAGCATCAATGTGAAGGTTGAATAAGGATATAAACATGTTGAGCCTAATGAGGAGAACATAATTGAAGAAAAAATGAAGAAGAAGATAGTGAAAAGGAGGAAGATAATAATGAAAAGGCACCCCTATGGTTTGTTCAAAAGGAACATCCTAAGGAGCAAATAATTGGAAACAAAAATGAAGGAGTTCAAACTAAGAAAATAATTGAAATGAACAAAGAACAAGTAAAATTTTCTCTATTTTTTAGAAATTGAGTCTAAGACCTTTGGTGAATCCATCAAGGATGAAAACTGGTTAAAATCCATGGAAGAATAACTGAGCCAAATAGAAAAGAATAAAACTTAGGAATTAGTTCTTAGACCCTCAAACAAGAATGTGATAGGAACAAAATGGGTTTACAAAAACAAACTCAATGAAGATGGATCTATTATAAGAAACAAATCAATGTTGTTGTGCAAGGGATATGTACAAGTATAAGGCATAGACTTTGAACAAACATTTGATCTAGTAGCAAGATTAGAAGCTATAAGAATGTTTTTGGCATTTTATATTCATAAAAAGTTCAAAGTATATCAAATGGATGTGAAGTCATCCTTCTTGAATGGAAGTTTAGAAGAGGAAGTCTACATTGAAAAACCAAAAGGTTTTTAGCTAGTAGATGAAGAAGATTATGTGTACAAACTGAAGAATGCATTATATGGTTTGAAACAGGCACCTAGAACATGGTATTTAATATTGGATCAATACTTGTAACAACAAAGTTTCAACAAAGGATATGTAGACATCAATTTGTACTTTAGATCAAAAGGTGAGCATATGTTGATTATTGTTGTCTATATAGATGATATCTTCTTTGGACGTAGAAATAGTGATATGTGGAAATAATTTTCTACACAAATACAAACTAAATTTGAAACATCTATGCTGGGAGAACTTTCCTTCTTTCTTGGTCTACAAATTGCACAATCCAATGAAGGGATATTCATATCTCAAACTAAGCATGCAAAGGAGATTCTCAAGAAATTTGGAATGGAAGATAGCAAACCAGTTAGTACTCCCATGATAACTGGATACAAGCTGAGCAAAGAAGGTAAGTCCCCTAATGCAAATAATATCGTGTACAAATCAACGATAGGTAGCTTGATGTATCTAACATCATCTAGACTAGACATCATGCAAACACTATGCATGGTTACAAGATTTTAAGTAGCTCCCAAAGAACCACATATCAATGTTGTGAAAAGAATCTTTAGATACATCAAGAGCACAATTGATTATAGCTTGTGGTACACTACAAGTGAAAATCTCACTTTGATTGCATATGCAGATGTTGATTGGGTAGGAAGTATGGATAATAGGAGAAGCACTAGAGGTGGTGCATTTTTCATTGAAAATAGACTTGTGTCATGGCTGAGCAAAAATAAAGAGTCAGTTATGCTTTCTACAGTAGAAGTAGAGTATGTAGCAATAACAACATGTTGCACCCAAGTCTTATGGATGAAACAAACTCTCAAAGACATTAAGGTAGAATACTATGTACCTATTTATATTTTTATGATAGCTCAAGTGCCATAAAGATATCCAATAATCTAGTGAATGCATTCTAAAACCAAGCATATATCCATCAAATATCAATTTTTGAGAGAAAAGGTTGCAAATCAAGAGCTCACAATGGAGTATGTGCCAACAAACGATCAAATTGTAGATATATTCACCAAGCCTCTTCCCAAGGAGTAATTTTAGTATCTAAGAGAGAAGTTGGGAGTGGTAACTCCCACACCACATCACCACATTTTAGTGATAGGGCATGAGTCTAGGGGGAGCATTATAGGAACATTATTAACTCCTAGATTATGGGTAAAGTTAATCTAGTGAAAAAATTACAGTCCCTTTCCCATTTGATGTCAAAGGAGGAGAAAAAGACGTGTGGTTCTAGATCATTATGCCTATCTATATAGAGATATGTAGATTATTTATTGGTATTTGAGACCAATGCTATATAAATGATCATCTGAAGAATAATGGAGGCAAGGGAGCTAGATTTGAATATGTCCATGTAGAGTTGTGGCAAATGTGTCTTTGCCTAGGGGAAGTTCCTTGATCTATGTTCCAATGTACCAAGTCCTAGGATCAAGGAAGAGAAAGTAGATTACATGCATAATCAAGCATCTAGTTGACATATTATGGCAGAGACTCTTTGTCATTAATGTTAAAGGGGGAGAAAGTATAATGAAGATAAAGAAGTGAAGTCATTATGATGATGTGTTTCCATCAATGACAAAGGGGGCTATTGTTGGACATAGTCATTGATGTATGAAGGATTGTCATTGATGTCAAAGGCATCATGTGCTATTATACATTAATGACAAAGGTGTTGAGTTGAATGGTCAAGTTATCGAGACCTCATGGAGTTGTGTGTGTACCTTGAATTCCAAGAATAGTCATATGAATGCCTTTTTAATTTTTTCTTGGATATGGTTGAGTAAATTTTTTTTTTGGTGACAACATTTGCATAAATGACAACATTTAAATGAAACAATCACACTAGGATAATTTGGTTTGTGCGTAGTCTTGGTGGACCAAGTTTCATATCCTATGAATGAGGGAAGCAAAAGTTATGCAGGTGTAAAGTAGGGCTCCTAGGAATTTGAATAGTGTTTGAACACTTAGTCATTTTTACAAATTTGCATTTGTTTGGAAAGAGTGCTTCAAAAAAATGTTTAGTCTCCTCACATTGTCAATTTTACAAGCTTGGGAATTCTTTCGAGAAAATGGTTTGGACCTTATTGGATAAAATGTCCACAAAAAGTTTTTAAAGGAAATAAGTCATTTTTACAAGCTTGGGAATTCTTTTGATAAAATGGTCTGGATCCTGTCAGACAAAATTTCTGCAACAAAATTTTTGAAGGAAGAGTTTTCGTTTGAAGAAGCTACCTCACTGAATTCTTTCAAAAAAAGTGCATTAGGATATATTTCAGGAAAAATAGTTAAGTCTTTCTCAAAAAAATTATCCCAAATAAAAATCCCAAAGGAAATGTGTCTTGAACAAAAGTTTTGAAGGGAGATTTGTTAAAGTGCCGAAGGGTAAGTGACTCGAACAAAGTTTTTGAAGGGTACATTTTCAAAAGTTTTGAAGGGTATGTGGACTTTTGCATAAGTTTCGTAGGGTCTATTGTAAAATTTCTGAAGGGACACTTGCAATTGTTATGAAGGATAGTTTGAATGGAGTAGATGACACTTAAAAAGTTTTTGAAAGGTTTTTTGAAAATCCTTGAATAGTACATGCCAAAATTTCTGAAGGGCACTTAAACATTTTGTTAGGAAAATTGTCCCAAAATCCCTTAGATAAAAAGACCACAATAAAAGGTTCTGAAGGACACATTGAAAAAATTGAAACGACCATTACAAAGTCTCTAAAGGGTAATTCAGAAGAAGTATAGGGTACTTTCACAAGTGCAGAAGGATCAAGATAAGATAAAGGGCAAGTAAGTCTGAAGAGATCAATAGAGCAAAAGCACTCCATTATCACTAAACGAAGTGAGATGAGGTCAACATGCCAAAGTTTCCAAGTACGCAAAAATTTGAATGAGGAAGATCTAATGAAGTGTGAGGACACAGTGGAACAAGGTGATCAATGATTATCAACACAACGAGAGATTATGGATCAAGCATATTAGAGTATATCGAAAGGAGAAGAAGTGAACCAAAAATATAGGGAGTAGTGAGATGCACAAAAAGTGCGATAGTTAATGAAAAGCAGCAGTAAAGTCTATGCAATCTTAAATATCTAACATGTAGAGCCCAAATGGAAAGATCAATGGACATGTTTTAAATTTGGAATGAAAACACACAAAGATCTGATGGAGTAAAAGAACTTAGAGGTGGTGCGAAGAAAAAAATCAAAGGCCCACATTTATGTTCTAACGATCAAGCGAAAGAACAAATAAAACTTGTGAATGAACTCGATATATCTACATGGAGATCGAGATTGACTGATCCAACCGATCAATCTACGATTAAAGAGGTTGCACATTTATGACTTGAATCCAGTAGTTACCATAGATAGTAAAGAAACTTAAACATTATGACGTAAAGCATAAATTGAGATGCAAAAAAAGGACAAGTCAAGTCATAATGGAGAAAAGTCCTTAATGGAGATAGATGAGTGTAGTCGAAGTGTGAACATTGAAGACATGAAACCCTAGATTCGTGGTCCCTATTTATGACATCAAGAACATTGTCATATGATGTACTTTCAATTGCAAAAGGTGCTACTAGAGCGACTCGAAGAGTGTCAATTGGAGACGTATGTAGACATAGAGTAAAAGTTAGAGGGAAAGATAGATGAAGTGTGTCTAAAAAGGTATATCTAGACATAAAGAGAGTGAGGTAAAGCAGAAGAAAGGGCACACAGAGAATGTGCAGAGATTGAGTAATTACAGACTAAACTAGTAATAGAGAAATAGAACTGAATTCATTTATGAATCTATCTTGTATTCTGGAGTTGTAGCTCCATAGTCCCGATTGGTTGGTGTCATCAGACAAACTGAGTTGGTGCTCAGTCAAGGGATGGGTGTCTCCTTAGGATGGGTGTCCTTAAATGTAACTAGTGTGGTTTTCCCAGTGAGGTATTTAACTATGAGACTGGATTAGAATAGTAGATTCTAGTAGCTATTCTCACTATGGTTTTTCCATGTATAAATTTAGAGTAATGTGTTTGTGATCTCTAGATTTGTTCTTTAATATGCATATGTATTTGTATCTTCTCTCATAAGTTTAGTGAACTAGTTTTTAGTTGATCTACTGATTCACCCCCCACCCTCTCAGTAAATAGTTGTTTTCAACATAGAACTACCTCAACAATTAAAACCACACAAGAAAAATTTCTATTTAAATATCCATTACTTTATTGAAATTTAAAACTACAACAATAAATAATTTATCAATATTGACAACGAAAAACTTGAAATCTTCGTAAAATTTAAAAAAAAATAAATTAATATATATCTTATAAAATATTAGAAGTTATATCCTCCTTAGAAAAACATTAAATTTTTCAAAACTAAATGAACATAAAAGTAATACTCTACAACGAAACCACCCTATTTTACCTCGCAAAGGGTTACCATCCAATCTCATCAGATATTTTCAATGTCTCGAGAGGTACATTAAGCCAAGCACAAATGAGTGACGCCATCGACAAGTTGCGTAATACTTAACTTGGTTATTGCCATAAAATCGTGTAAGGTGACAAATACTTTTGGGCCCGGGCTCCGTCCTCGAATCATCCAACGTCATACAAGCATCAGCGTGATCTACACCACGTGGGGATTTAAATTGACGTTAAGTATAAAAGATGATGCTCGAATGGGTTCCTTTCACATTTGTAAATGTCAGATTAACAATAAAGAATAAAAAAAATAAAGAAAGTAAAATATTTATGATGATAGCCATGCACCATCTCGAGTGAGGCCTGGCTTATTCAACGGTCCACATTCATGTTTTGCAGGTTGACCACGTTCCCCCTGATTCTACGTAGTGCCTCCGTGTCGTAGTGCCGTGTTTGATCGTTGCAGATATAGTTTATGTCGTAGATGTCATTGACATCGATGCCTATGAAATATTTATGTCGCTACCTTAAATGCTATTAATTTTTTTTGGGTCAACATTTTAATGAGCATTAAAGATATATCATTAATCTAAATGACTAAATATGAAAAAATAATCTATATAAAAAAGTCGTGTTTCTATGAGAGTAGCTTGATTTATAATTGAAAGAGTTTGAGAATAATTTTATTGTTCATTTAAGTCTTATTTTCATGGTGGATCTTCATTATTTCTTGATATACAAAATATGTGGATTGGTTTTAATTTTTAGTATTTCATTCTATTGGTTTGTTAATGTGATAGAGAAATGTTGATTTGTTTTCTTTTTTTCAATACATATGGGTAAAAATTGAATGTTAGAATGGGGAGATAATTTTGTTGAGGTAGTTATTTTGTTTTTCTTGTTTTCTTTATTTAATGTAAAGCATTTTGTTGGTTTTCTTTGTTTTTTAAATAATATTTGAGAAGTTTAATGCTCGTTTGATTGGATTGGGCATGAAAATGATGTAAGTAGCATATTAAGTTTGATGGGATATTGTATTTGCTTAAAATAGTGTCTTGAATTTCTCTATGTAGATGAAATCCAAATTGGTTACAATTTTTGAAAGCAAGTTTAAAATGGCATTGACGATGTGACAAAATCATCTTGTTTTGTAGGTGAAAATGTGATGTGGAGTCCAAACTTTTAGAGGCCATAACTTTTGATCCGTAACTTTATTTGAGTTCTCGTTTCCACCAAAACAACTATATCAAAAAGTTTTATATGGCCATAACCCACCCTATCTAGTTATGTATGTTTTCAAAGGATATCGAAGGTCTTATGTGACCATCTAAGAGTCCAAAACTAAATTTTACTATTTTTTGGGGATTTTTATATTTTTAAAATTAGTGTATTTCTATAATTGGACATGAACATCAGTTAAATTTCACACGTTAGGCTATTTTCAGTGTTTATGAGATATGTAGATATTTTTAGTGCTACTCGAGCTTGCATGTAAATATTACTAAAAACAGTAGTTGTTAATTAGTAAGGCGAGTTTTCTATTTTTTTTTAAATTTCAAATTTTGCATGTCAACTCTAATTCTAAGTTGAAGTTTATTTATGCACTTGAATGTAATTATTTTATTCATTCAATAAGAATTAATGCAATTTATTATTTCAGAATCTCTATGTATTGTGTCTACTGGATTTTTTGCCTTGATAATATTTAGGTTTATTATTTGGTATTAGAGTAAGTGCGATTCTTGGAGTAAGAGATGGTGGGAGGATGAGGAGGAACTGCTCAAATTAATAGGACTATGTAAGAGATACTGAGGTAAGTTGAACAATAAATATAATTATTATAAATCAAAGGCAAAAGAGAGTGAAAAAAGAAACAAAGGAGGAAACAGATAATGAAGATGAAATTATGCAAGGGAAAGAACAATAGGGACAACTACCATCAATATAAGAGAGGATGATTAGGGATTTGGAGGGAAGGAATCAAGGAATGAAGGTTAACATTATATATTAGAGAGGAAAATTTAAATCATATGAGTTGATAGATTGCATAAATAGGATGGATAAGTTTTTTGAATGGAAAAATCTAAGAAATGAAAAGAAATTAAAGTTTACATGTCCTAAATTGAAGGGTCATGCAATGATTTATTGGGATCACTTGAAAAAAAGGATACAAATAAAAATTAAAGAGAAGGTCAACACAAAGAAAAAGATGGAGAAGAAGTTTATGAATAAATTTATTCCTATGGGTTATGCACAAACCCTATACAACAGATTTTAGAAGTTAATGTAAAAGGATCATAGTATGTACAAGAGTATAAAAATGATTTATACAAGCTTTCCATATGCATGGAACATGATGAAATAGAAAAAAAATTGACTATGAGGTATGAAAATGGTTTGAATTTTTCCATTCAAGATGAATTAATCATGTATAGAATACCTTGCATGGAGGATACTTATCAATTATCTTTGAAGGAAGAATAAAAATAAAATGGAAAAAAATTTAAAAAATCAATTGGACCAAGAAGAGTACAATCCCCTCAACTTAGGGGACAAGGTGGGTTTATTCCCACTAGAGGCAAATCATCACATGGTATAAAAATAGTAGAATATAATAAACAAGGGTTTCAATACCAATGAAGAGGAAGAGGATTTTAGGAAGGAAGGGGCTATGGTGGTGATAGAGGATGGTTTCTAAATTAATGCAAATCTTATGTTTGTTATAGATATGGAGATGAATTTCATAGAACATTTAAGTGTCCACACTATCAAGAATAATAAAGAAGGCAAGTGAATCACCTAAGAGTGAATTTAGTTGAGGGTGAGATAGAAGAGTAAAATAATGAATTTACAATAGTAAATATTCAATAAAATCTCATGACGATTAGAATAAAGATCTATCAAAGAGAAGTATAGGTTCAAAACAAGGAAGGTGGTGACACATGGTTGTGAACAAATATTGTTATAACAAGGTGTACTTTAGGGGTAAGATATGAAAAGAAATTATATATGGTGGTAGTTGTGCAAATATGGTTTCTAAGGACATAATTGAGAAAGTAGGTTTGCAGTGTCGAAAGCATCCTAATCCTTATGGGAATTCTTAATCTAAGAATGAGAATTATTGTATTATAGACAAAAGGTGCTTAATCAAGTTTTCTATAAGAAAAAAACTATAAGGATTAAATACAGTGTGATGTTATACCAATGGATGCATGGCATGTGTTATTAGGAAGGCCATGGCAATTTGATGGAAAGATAATTCAAGATAGAGAAAAGAACACATAATTGTTAGAAAGGTGGTACAAAGGTAGTTTTATTACCTCTTAAAGAAGGGCGGGAAAAAAGTGTGCTATCTAAAAAATAATTTATCAAAGACATGAAAATGCTAGGTTGTTATTATGCATTAGTATTAAATAAACAAGATACAAAAGTTATGCAAATACCAATACAAGTAGCAAAAGTGTTGAAATATTATACAAATATTGTACCCAATGAGTTATCAGATGGTTTACCACCAAAGAGAGATATCTAGTGTCATATTTATTTGATTCCAAGATCAAATCTACCCAATCAAAAAACATATAGGATGAGTAGAGTAGAACATTTGGAATTAAATAAACATGTTACTAAATTGGTGAGAAAGTGAGCAATGAGGGAGAGCATGAGTATTAAATATGGAATATGGAGGATGTGTGTGGGTAGTATAGTAATCAACATAATTACAATCAAATATAGATTTCTTATACCTCATTTAGATGATATGATGTATGTTCTTGCAAGAAGAAAATACTTTACCAAGATTGATCTAAGGAGTCAATACCATCAAATTTGGATTCATGAAGGAGATGAGTGAAAGACAACATTCAAGACTATGAATGGCTTATATGATTAGATGGTGTTGCCATTTGAAGTATCCAATGCAACTAACACATTTATGAGGGTGATGAAAATATGTCTATGAGATTGCATTGGTAAGTTTTCTATGATTTATTTTGATATTAAGTAAGATTAAAGATGATCATATAAGGCATTTGAGAATGGTATTAGAGTTTTTAAGGAAGGAGACTCTCTATGTAAATTTGAAGAAGTATAGGTCTATTTAGAATAACTTGATATTTTTTGGATTTGTAGTTTCACTAGATGGTGTAAGAATGGATAAAGAAAAAGTAAAGGAAATTGTTGAGTGGCCTATTCCAAAGAGAATCATATGGTTTATAAAATTTTTACATAAATTTAATGAATAATTTTAGATGTCTTGTTATAGAAATTATATATTGGATGAGCGGAAAAGAATTTACTTGGACAAGAGTAATAATAGACAACTTTGAGTTCTTAAAGAAGAAGATTACATAAAAGCCTATTTTAACATTGATAGATTTTAGAAAAGTGTTTGAGGTTGATTATGTTGTTTCAAATGTGGGAATTGTTGATGTCTTGAACTAATAAATAAGCCCAATAGTATATTTCAATGAGAGATTGAATTAGGTAAGAAATAAGTATTCTACATATGATGTCAAATATTATGTCATTGTATAAACATTAAGATATTAGATGCACTAATTACATTAAGATATTAGAGGCACTACTTGGTGTCTAAGGATATTATTTTATTTATAGATCAAAATGTTTTGAAGTATGTGAACACTCAAAAGAAGTAAAATAATAGACGTGTAAAATCAATGTCTTTCTTATAGCGATATAATTTTATGTTGAATCATAAACTAGGAAAGCAAAATGAGGTCGCTAATTTTTTGAGTAAAGGAGTCATGCTATTAACCACTATGATGAGTGAAGTAGTTGCACTTGAAGTTGTTAAGGAATTATATAATACCAGTCCATATTGTTTCAACATATTTTAGCAATGGATAAATCCACTAAAAAATGATAGAATAAATGTTTATGATGAGTATCTTATACATAATGGTTATCTCTTTAAGGGAAAATAATTATGTATTTTAGTTGGATTTCTAAGAGATAATATTATAAAAGAGTTTCACAGTGGTGGTTTGGATAGACACTTTGGTAAGGCAAAGACAATAGATTTGGTGGAGGAGAATTTTTTTTTTATCAAAGATGAATATAGATATGACTAAATATGTTTCAAGATGTAGGATATGCCACATGGTTAAAGGACATGCATAAAATGCAGGGTTGTACATGCCACTACTATTTCCAAGAGGACCATGGATAGATTTGAGAATGAATTTCATATTACAATTACCAAAAATACAAAGAGATAATGATTAAATTTTAATTGTTATAGACAAGTTTTTTAAAAATGGCTCATGTAATAAAACCAATGATGCTACTAGAGTTGTAAAAATATTTTAAAAAGATGTTTGAGATTGCATGGTGTTTCAATAAACATTACATCAAATAGCGATACAAAAAAATTAAGTCATTTTTGGAGGACTTTATGGAAGGAGATCAAAAATAATCTAAAATTTATTATTGCATACCACCCATAAATATATGGAAATATATATTTTTTAAATATGAGTTGTAAAAATTTGTTGAGATGCATAGTGGGAGAGAATCTCAAGTAATGAGACTTAGTTTTACCACATTTCTAGTTTGCATATAATAGATTAGTGAGTAGATCAACATGAAAGTAAGAATTTGATATTGTTTATAGTAGAAATCATATTAGTGTTTTAGATTTTATATAGTTACGAATTTAAAAATGATTTAGTGATGATGTAGAAGTATTTACAGAACATATACAACAGTTGCAAGAAGTGAGCAAAAAGATATAATAATGTAATGAAAATTATAAAGCAGTAACAAATGTCAAAAGAAGGTAAAACTTATTTTAATAATGAGATTTAGTGATGGTTTACTTGATGAAATAAGGACATACAATAGACACATATGACAAGTTGAAACACAAGAAGATTGGTCCATTAACAATTGTGAAAAAAATCAATTACAATGCTTATGAGGTGAGTTTACCATAAAATTTTGATATGTATCAAGTATTTACTGTTTATAATTTATATGATTTCTATGGTGAAGATGGTGAAGGGAAAAATATGAATAATTAAAATAACAACAAGTACCACAGAAGAAAAATGAAAAGATAGTACATGTTATGAATAAGAAGATCGTAAACACAAGACAAGAAAGTCATAACAAGTGTTTGGTACAGTGGGAATATTTAAAATATAAAGACAACACTTGGATTTAATAATGGGCATTGAATATTATTTACAATATTAAATTTTAGGATTACAATCAAAACAACTCGCATGAGCTATGTTATTTTCGAATAGAGGAGAATGATGTAGAGTCTAAATATTTAGAGGTCATAACTTTTGATTTATTATTCTGTTTGAGTTCTTATTTATACCAAAAATATTTTATTAATGATTTTGATGTAGACATAACCTACTCTCTCCAATTGGATATCTTGTAAACACTTTTTAAGGGTCATACGTGACCATCTAAAGGTCTAAAACTGAATTTTAATATTTTTTAGGATTTTTTTATTTTTGTAATTAGTATATTTTTGTAATCTGATATTATCTTTAGTTCAAATTAATCTGTTAGATAAATTTTAGTGTTTAATATTTATTTAGAGATTTTTATGACTACTCAAGTTTGCATGTAAAATTTACTGAAAATAAATACCTGCTAAAAATAACAGTTGTTTTTTTTCAATTTTTCATTTTTTTAAATTTTACAAATCGACTCCAATTCCAAATTAATATTTATTTATTCACATATATTTAATTATTTTATTAATTAAATACAAATCAAAATAAGTTATTGTTTCTAAAGTCATATACATTATACCTTATAGTTTTTTCCCTTGAATTCATTCGATTATTTTCCATCCCTAGTTTGTTATCTTTCTTATGAAACAAAAAGTTTGGTTACTTTTTTTATATGTTTATTCTTTTCATCTATTTTCTTATTGTTTCTACTTGAAAAAGTAATTGTAATTCAAGAGAAATGATTCAATTTTTTTCCATGGAGGAAAATCAACTTGCTGATATGGCCGCACATTGGTTTGCATGTCTCTTTTTATTTTGGTAGGGTAAGGAAAGGAGTGGCACAATAGGGGAGCATGTTGAAGCTATGAATACTGATTTTTTAGCTTAAACTGTGAGATTGAAAGATTTTTTTACCTAGTTTATTATTTGAATTTTTTATAAAACATTAATGTCTCTTTAAATGCCTTTTTGAAAGAAAACCAAGTTTCATAGAAATGTGTTTGTATCTAGGATTACATTCTTTTTCTTTTTACTTCATATAGAAATGAATATCGACAATTTATCTTGAACCATGAGAATGAAATGCTTTTTATTTGCTCGGTTTCTTCTTTTATTTTTTATAAAGAAATCTAATGTTATTTCAAATATTTAAAATATCATACATTGGTTTGTGTGAATGAAAACCAGTTTGGTTTAAATCTTTGACAAAATTTTCAACATGGTGAACATATTTGCATCCTTTTTAAAAAAAATTATTGGGATGAAACATAGTTTACTCTTTTGTTTCATTTATTATTTATATTTAAAAAATCATAATTTAGAAAGGAATATTCAATTTGTTTGTGTTGAGGAAATCAATTTGGTTAGACAATTTCTTTCTTTCCATGTTATTTGAAGCTATGAATATTGATTTCTGGGAAAAAATTTAATGTCAAGTTAAATGTTTAGAATAACATCTTCCACTGATGTGTATTCTATAAAACCAACTCAATTTAAATATATATAATTATCAATTTAAAATGTATTCTCCATCCATGTTGTTTTTCTATTTATTTGAAGAAAAAATGTTTTTTTATTTTCTTGTGATTTTTGTCCCACATTAAAAAAAGAAGTGTAGATTTTTTATTTTTTTTCCCCTGAAAATCAACTGGGTCAGTTCGCTACTTTTTTCCATGTTCCTTTTTTAGTTAAAGATATGAATACTGACCTTTTAGATTGAACTATGAAATGGAATGGTATTTAGTTAATTTTTTACTATTTTAATTTTTATGAAGGAGATTAATGTTGATTGAAATGCCATTGGTTAAAAAAAAGGTGTAGTAAGCAAATTTATTTAGACATAAAGGTGTATGTGTTGTAGAATTGTATGTTTTCTAATTTACTCCATGGTTATTATATTCTATATTTTACTATACATATACATGAGTTATATATGATTTTTTTTTTTAGAAAATCATATATATGCCAATTTAGACGTTTAAACATTTTTTACTTTAAGATAATTTTACATATACATTGATAATTTTCTATATACATTTATAATTTTTATTACTATTTACAAGGGAAGACCATAAAAGTTGTGATTAAAAACAAAATTTTTAATTAGTATTTAGGCGCATGAATTTTCATTCAAGTCAGTAATCAATTTATATTGATGGAAACATTTTATAAATGAAACCTCACCAATACATCTCAAGTTAGATGGTAAGTTGTGTCGAAACAAAGTTTTTAAATTTTCCCAATGAAAAGATCATTCTTGTAAACTTAAATTTTCAAATTTGATAATATCAAAATCATTTATATCCAATTTGTTTCAAATATAAAAGTGATAGATGAAATTAAATGCTATTTTTATTTCTTATTTCAATTTTTTTCACATAGATATAATACCCTTTAAAGTTTTAATTTAATATTATGATAGATCTTTATCTCATCCATTTAATTTAATAATTTTATTAAATTATAATATTTATATTAATAACCATTTGATTTAGTTAATCAACAGTTAATAATTTACAATTAAAATAAATTAACATGGAAAATTATTTTATATTTATCATTTACATCTTAATTATAAATAAATATTATTAATTTGAATATTTTGTTTATTTAAATAATAAATATATCTTTTATTGACCTTTAAAAAAATAATTTAATTGACAGATTGATTGATTTCTATTAATTAAAATCTTAATCACCTTGCAAGCAACACATAAATGTTAAATATGAGATACAATAGGATTTTAAACCTTTTATATTTGAGGCATAGATCATTTGATGAAAAATTGAATAGGGAGATGAGCAGAAAGAATTGCCTCTACCACCACATTGATTATGCAATTAGGAATCATAAAAATATTTTGTTCAGATAAAAATGCTCAATGTAGATTTCTTAAAACGTTATAATTGATTTAACTTTGGTTAGGAAAAAAAACATAGATGTAATGAATGTAAAATATTGATGATGGTTGAGGTTAAATAATACATTCTTGTGATATATATAAAAATAGTCTTATTTTTCACTAACATATCATTACATAGAGAATAATCATTATTTTTATTTGATAGGGTTAAAAAATAGGTTTTGTAAATTCTTGAAACCATGATTATATAATATATAATAATAAAGCTTGAATGAGATGTCATAATAGGTGGTTCATGTGGAAACAAATGGCCAATAGGTAGTTAAACTATAACATGCTAAAAAGAACACCCCAACATATAATAAAAACAACTAGAAATAGAGTCTTTGATAAAACTTCCATATCTACAAAACTTTAAAATAACCATTGTGAAGAAAACCCCACCCAAGAGTCACATGCATATCAACCAACCAATTGGCATCATTTAGTGCAATACCAACTGGAAATAGACAATCAACAACTATCTTTTACGATAATACTTGAAATCCCCCATTATTAGTCATTTATTTAATCAACCATTTTTAAGTAACAATATATGATCTAGTACATGTCATAACATCATTTAATGTATAAATATTTCAAATATCATGAGTATTTGAAAGTACATACTACCCGATGTGTGGATTGAACCCCTCCGCCCAATAATATACATATGCACATACATACATACATACATACATACATACATATACATATACATATACATATACATATACATATAAATATACATATACATATACATATACATATACATATACATATACATATACATATACATATACATATACATATACATATACATACATATGTATGTATGTATGTATGTATGTATATATGTAACAAAATTTGCAAAAACACACCACCATGATTGGGTTCATGTTTGGACACTTGGTATAATTCTCCCAAACAAAGTTTTGATGTGGTTTTAATGGAAAATGTAACCATATTAACTTATTGGGCACACAATATATTCATACTATTAAAGCATTGAAAACTATCCTTGATGAAAGTGGTTGATAGACACATCGATGAAGGATACACCTCATTAGGAGCCATTTATTTGAGGTCAACATTATTGAATTTTAGGGGTATCATTTATGTACAAATCAATTTTTTTTTTGTCGTTTCACCTATTTTATTGGCTGTAGTAAATATTTTGAAGGATGATTATAAATAAAAGACTATCAATCTCCTCAAATTAAAACCTAATAAGTGGAAAAGATACCTTAATGACATACTTGTGAAATAGAAATAGCCTAGAAAAGATAAATGTGGTGTAGGATATTTATTATTTTGTTTATTTATTAAATGGATAATCCATAAACATATAGCTTCATCTTGCTTAGTTGATATTTTAGTCTATGGTAATTAGCTGCCACTTGTCTTAGCTTAGTGGTTCTTACAAATTTGTTCTCCCCTAGTCTATTGTTAGTTAACTCCATGATTTTAGGTAGAGGTTGCATGTTCTTTCTCCTATATTTGAAACCAAATGTAAAGCTATTTATCAATCAAGGCAATTATTACATATCCTTTTGCATATTTCTGAATATAGGTAAAGTCATTGTCATTGGCATTCTTGTGTGCTCATCCGACCATAAGATCACCTATTTGTTAATTATGTCATGGTATCAAAGCTAGTTGGAAAAATAAAAATGTCCCACATTGGGGAGAATGATGGTGGTGAGCTAGTTGCAAGCATATACACAAACATTGGTAGTGCCATACACTATAAACATGCATTATTTTTTAGGAGAAAAAGTGGGTTGCAAATCCCACATAGCTGTGTATTCACTGAACCAAGGTTTCCATGTTACCATGCTGGCTCCCAAGCCCCTGGCCTATCCTTCCTATTTTTTCTCTCCTCTATGGCGGCACATTCTTCTCCTTGTAAAGTCAAATCTAAAACTAACTTATGCCATAATACAATTAAAAATTAAAATCATGTTTTATTATTTTTAAAAAGTAGATTAGAAGTTAGGATATAAGAATTTGTACTATTACTTAAAAAGTCATCTCTGTATTGGATAACTC